>JAJGOT010000450.1:322500-587500 GCA_022457155.1 Cladopsammia gracilis | reverse complement strand
TGTTACCATGCGGGTTTCGATGGATTCAAGAGGTTGGAATGGCAGTGGTTCTTGAGAGGGGATAACTGTGGTGTTGTTCTTGATAACAATGTTACTGAACTTTTCGTTGAATTCGAACTTTTTAATTTTGACAGGAGACTTGTCATCCTGGCTTTTCTTAATGGCGTTATTTTTTCTGGAGAAAAACAGATTGCTTTTATCATCTGCTTCTCTGTCTGGAGTTTTTGGCATGTGACATACTTTGAAGATCCTCTGTTTTGCGCTGTTACCCCATGTACGTAGCATGAGATCTCTTCACCTATGAAGTACAAAACAGTTTGTGAGATAACAGTTTGTTTAATTATTATTAAAATGTATGATATTATCTTAACAATTTAACTCATTATCTTTTTTTAAAAGATCTGTATTGATTTGAAACAGTCTGATCTGTTCATAGCAAAAGGTGGAGGGTTACCTACGTAATACCTAATTGTAAATTGTAAATTAAATGAAAGAATTAAAAAAATGCAAATAATAATATGGTTAGCTTTGAAATGAAGATGAAACTTACCTTGCCGGATATCCAGAAACTTGTCGGCCATGTCTACGGGAAAGCGATGCAAAGAATGTATATTAATTATATACCGAGTCATTGATGCAAATTGCTTAGCATTTTGCTTTATCTCAAAACAACAACAAATATAATTATGTGGAGGTGTAGCTGCAGCACTAGGTGATAAATTATATCAAGAATATGTTTTAAATAAATTTTATTTTAAGGACGGTGCCACCTAATGGCAAGGTATTTTGCCAGGTTTTTGACTATGCGGGAAAAGTAGATCTTAGCAGGGGCTATTGGAATCCAAAGAGAAAATTGGGGGTAACCACGCAATTTTCGGAGATATTTAAGCTTCAATCTGGAAAAAATGCTGACATCAGCATTTTTTCGAAAAAAAGGAAAAATGGATCTTTCTTCGCGGATTTCCTTAGAATTCGCCTTTACATACACAAAAGCAACAATTCTAAAAATCTCTAAAACACATAACAAATGGTAACATAACAACTACTGTTTATGTGTTTTAAGTTACAAAATCATCACAACGGAGCCATTATCGGCCCTGACAGCTTTCCCACGTTCGCCAAAAATACGGTCATAATAACGTTTGCCCACAACAAAAAATTAATGGGGTGCTTAATATGCTTACCACTTCCATTTTATAAGATAAAAAGTAGGGGTCACCACGCGTTTTTACAAGTTATATTTAGATATTTTCAACTTTTACGGAATCACTTTCGGGGTTCGCGACATTTTTTTCTATGCCCTCCCTAGTAAGTTGAATATTGTGCGTGTCTTTTTCGGGGGCATGCTGGGATTTCCACTCGACGGCTTACCGTTCAAAACTTTTAAATACTTCCAGGCACGATAAAAAGACAAACATTGTAGAATTCAAAGGAATTCTATTTGTAGATGTAAGGTGCTCTTTTGAGAAACATTTTTCGGAGATTTCAAGGTCAAACAGCACAGTAAAGGAGTAAAAACGCAAAATCGGTTTACTTCCATTGATCTACAGTGGATCTACGGATTTATTATGTTCCTTCGGGCACAAGAAGTTAATACTTTACATTGTGTGCATCTTCTTCCGATCCATTTATACCAACTTGAAAACATCAGTGCTATATCGAGGTGACTGGTCGGCTGCCGAAAATCTCTAGATTGGCAGGTTAGTCTTTTAACGGTTATTTGGAGTCAAAATTTAAAAAATATTTGTTGAAAAGTGCTTGAGTTTTGTAATTTCATTTGGCCGCGTGTTTGTTTTCTTGTGAAGCTCCTGTAGTTTTCATGGATTCTCTGATAACTTTAAAAGAGTTTACACTTTAATATAAAAAAAATCGTGAAATAATAAAACACTTTTTTTGCCTCAGTCTACGGCTTTATTTGATCTAAAAAGATAAGATTTCTTTCAGTTTATCATGGCAAGTTTTTTGCCTATCAAAATTTGCTCTAATGCAAAGAAGTTGAGAACTGACACGATGCGACTTCGAAAAACATCACTTGCCTATAATAGAGAATAAAGGAAATCAATTGAATCTAAATGCACAAATGTGTTTACGAAAGATTACACCAAAAACCATGCTTGCCAGCAATTGCAATCCAGGGAGGGAAGACTTTAGTCGGATGCTTCCCGGCTTTGGAGCGGCCAGTTTTCTTTAGTTGCTGGCTTCAGCCTTGTTTTTTTAATATGTCTTCATCAATTGTCAAAAACGGTTTTTTCGAAACGCTTTGCTCATCTCAATTCTCCTTTTCGACGTTTGTTTGATTTAACTGGTCAGGAACAATTGTTTTTCTGCTTTTGTTATATATTTTTTTATTCGCAAAAATGGCCACTGGCAAAAGATTTTTGCAGATAAACAAAAATTTCAAACAACGCGAGTTTGGCCGCCAAACAAAAACTTGCAGTCAATTGAAATAACAACATGCCAGCCTTTCCTTGGATTTTATGCCTTGAGGATGCTTGTTTTATAAAAAAAAAAACACTAGTCTGGTTTGACTTTAAATTTTGTTAAAATTTTGAATGGTGAAAAGAAGCCAATGTAAACAATCTTCGTAAAGAAAGGCAAAACGTACGCGTTCTGCTGATCGAGGCAATCGCCAATTAGCTCAAAATAATTTCAAAATACCGTGGCTGTGTCGTTTGCAAAATAGAGAAAGAATTTAGCACTTTTAGGCTGCAGAAGGTCTATAAACACATTTTTAAAGATTTTTGAGAACTCTGTTTATCTTGTATTAAATGGGCAAATGTAACTTAATGGTTGAATTATTTGCCTCAACGGGCAGAGATTTTGACTCATCGATCAAATTCAACGCCTCCACGTGCGAGAAATACTGTGAATGATTTCTCAGCTGTGGCACAATCTGCTGATATAAAACTCTAAAATGAAAGCCGGGTGAAAAGTGAGACCAAACGAGCCAGTTTCGAAGCCCATCGGGCTCCTTGTCTTTCTAATCCTAACCATTCTAACTCCGACATGCAACTAATTCCTTTAGAAACTATTCACACTTCCCGTGACTCGATACGTAAAGCCAGGGAATCATATCTTATCTTTTAAGGTAATACTTTAGAGCCACATGCACACGGCATGAACAAACGTGATGAAATGTAATACTTTTTCGTTTTAGTTTCCGATTTCGTCCACATGCTGTTTTCAGCTTTGCTTTAAAGTCGTAAATATAGTGCCTTGCGATAAGCAGTAGATGGTGCAATAGTGAACCGTCTTCATTCGTTACTTATGCCGCTCATTGTCTGGCGTGGTTAAGTTCTCCTTCACCCCTCTCCGACTGATAGTCGCAATACTGGTGCATATGTCGCGCGGCCGCGGCCTGGATACCACAATATAAAAGATTTTACGCGAATGCGCTGTCCCTCTTCGTTTCGTGGCTTCGTTTCGGCCGACCACGTTTTCTGTTTCTCTGCCTGTTTGGCGTATTTTCCTGTACGTATCGCCGTTAAACTGTCGGAAATGACTGAAGAAACCTCAACAAAAGTAAGTACTTTCGATTTCAATTCTATGAGTTTGCTTTTGTGAAGCAGTGGAAGTTTACCGTCGAAGGTACGAGTCATTGACCGCCTTCTGTTGTCCTTAGGCCGACAACTTGCAACCGTCTGACCCGATCCATATGGCGGGCAGCGGACAAAACCTCCCAGATTTCGAGAAGTTAGTTGTGGAGGCAGTGGCAAAAACAATGCCAGTGGTCCTGAAAGGTCTCTTCGCCTCGCCCTCCTTACAGGGCCAGAATGACCAGAAGGACAGTCTTGAGACAGTCACAAAATCCACCGATGCGGCACCGGTGCCAACCACTTCCCGAGGGGACCGGTTTTATAGTACAGAACATGAAACTGTCATCTCTCAGGACCTGTTGGATCTCACAACTAAGGCCTTCTCCAGGGCTCTCTCCAAGGAGAAGTGGAAAGAGTTGACCACTTCTTACCCACAAATTAAGCACACAGAGTCTCTGTTGGTTGCCCCTACGATGGAGGCTGGCATGAAAGAGGATATCAAAAAGAGACACGGTTACATGAAAACAAAGGAGCTCTTTATATCAGATGATGGCCTGGCTGATCGCCAGTCTGCCTTCTTAGTTGTAGCTCGACCACTCCTGGCAGCTCTGACAGCCCTAGATAATACAGGAGATAAGGATGAGGATGAAGGTCCTCACCCTGATGCCATAAAGGATCTATTGGAGGATGCTCTGGTCCTCCTTGGGAATGCCAACGTCCGCCTCAATGCCTGGAGACAAAAGCGCTTCAGCAAGTTCCTCACTGAAGTTGGTAAGCGTACACTACGGGGATGTATCCCAGCAGACCAACACCTCTTTCTGGATAAATTTCATGCAAAGATCAAGAGCGAGCATGATCATAGCTCAACTAACAGCAAGCTTATAAGCACCCTAACAACCTCAAGGCGCTTCTCTAAGCAACCATATGGAAGGGAACAGCCCTTTCGTGGGAATTACCGCACCACTGACAACAGTCCGAATGGAGTGAAACGGAAATGGAGATATGGCTCTAAGTTTAACCCCCAAGAGCAACGTTTGCTCTAAAGGCGCTTCTGCGGCCACGAGAGTCACAATCCCCACTACCCAAGCATGTTCACCTGCGGATAGACAACACCACAGCTGTTGCCTACATCAACAAGAAGGGGGGAACACGCTCCCCTGCCCTAACGGCCCAGGCCTTAGAGTTGTGGGCAGTAGTCCTGAAAGCGGGAGTAGCCTTGACAGCGCAGCACATTCCAGGCATTCAGAATGGGGCAGCAGACACAGCCTCCAGGCAGATAGAGACCAGAACCGAATGGACCTTGGACAGGAAGATGTTCCAGTCAATTTGTCAGAGGTTTTACAGACCAGAAGTAGACCTCTTTGCATCTCTCTTGAACCATCAAGTACCCAAGTATGTTTCGAGGTACCCAGATCCAGGGGCTCTGGCGGTGGATGCATTTCTCCAGGATTGGAGCAAATGGACTTGTCTAATCCATCCTCCCATTCGCCCGCCAAGACGTGCTTGGACATTTCCTCGTCCCCAGAACTGGTTCCAGGAAAAAAGACGTGTAAAATATACTCACTGTGGACCTCGAAAGTTCGCCATGCTTGTTGCCGTGTGTCTCGAATTAGGTACGTGACAGAGTATCTGCCGCGAATTCAGCGCAGCATGTACTGCGGTTTCCGGTATTTACAATTTTCTTCCACCCGATTGGTTGTACTACTTTTGCGGTTAGATAAACCATAGATAAACCATACGACTTGACTCCGGGAGTGTCATGGGTTATTCTTTTGTTCTCTTTGATGTATCCCTGATGATTTCCCGTGGGTAGTTTCACTGTGGGAATATATGTCTGACTGTTGAAATTACTCAACGCGTTCTCAATGTCGGTTTGTGAAATATAAACCTTGTATTCTACGACCCCAGCAGTTTACAATCAACGGAATGACTTACTTAAACCGTGTTCTTTTAATTTTGGTTACAACTTTGATTTTAAGTTCATGTAGTTCTGAAGCTCCCCCTCGTCAGTTTCATGGAAGAGTACAACCCAGTAGTCTAGACAGTTTTTTTTTTGGAAGAGCTCTGGGTTTAGTAGCTTTTAGTAAAGGAGGTAACGTGACTGTTCGGCACAGCAGAAAATGAAAAAGACGTTGCCTGAAAGGGGTACCTTTTTTAGGCTGGAGGTATATGAAAGGGTCGGGATTTCACGAGTTGAAGTATATATGAAAGGGTAGAGATTTTCAAAATATGTCAAACAGACGCACGTAAAGGCTATATGAAAGGAGTATCATTTTCATTGAAAGGTATATGAAAGGGGTACCATTTTCAATGAAAAACCTTTGAATGCAGAAGTCCACACAACGCAGAAATTAAACTTGCTGGCAGTTGCCGGATCTTCCTTGTGAAAGATCTCGTGCCAGGCGTCATTTGAATGTAAAAATACAAAACTGAATGCAAGGCTAGCAATAGGGCAAAGGGCAGATTTATTAATGGCCAATATTTCGACTAATAGTATTAGTCTCTCTCAGAGCATGAAAGGGGTGCCCGGTACCTTTTCTGTCAAAAACGGTATATCAAAGGGTAAGGGTTTGGACCTCGGGGCGGAGCATCCCCGTACAAAACTTTGTTGAGTACCCCCTCCCCCCCCCCCGGGAAAAAAACTGTCTAGACCACTGGGCTGTACTCTTCCATGAAACTGACGAGGGGGAGCTCCAGAACTACATGAACTTAAAATCAAAGTTGTAACCAAAATTAAAAGGACACGGTTTCACAAACCGACACGCTTTGAGTAATTTTGACAGTCAGACATTTAAAATAACAATGACAACGCGACATCTGCGAAATGGTTTACCGATTAGCAAAATGGTTTAGAGATTAATGTAGAAAAGCGAGATCTTATCGTAGTGATATCATGACGTCATGATATCACGCCGGATATCATGATATCATGTTATTATGATATCGTGATATCATGATATTACGCAGATATCATGATATCAAGCAGTGATATCATGATATCTACTTTTGACCGCGATGGCCCGCCATAGAACTTAATGCCTTTGCGGTAACGTAATGTGAGATATGACAAGTTCATGACAAGTTCTGACATCCCAATACCCTAGGGAAATTAACAATAGGTCCGGGGATGCTCCCCAAAAATTTTAGGTGCAGTATGTGACACCCTTCTTGAAATCCTAACCGGTTTAACCAACAATATCTTCAATGCCCTAATATAGCTTCTATAAAGAAGAAGGAAGAACCCCCCTCCCCCCCCCCCGGACAAAAGTCCACAAATTTAACAAAGAAACCTTTGTTCACAACTTTTGTCCCTTTTTCGTGACTGATTCCGAAATCTCGTTTAATGCGCATGCGCATTAACGAGATAAAAAGGGAAAAAATATTGTTTTTAAACTTCACTCGAACTTGACTCGTGACTCTTACTTGACTCGGGCTCGAACTTGACTCGTGAAATAGCACAGTCCTTCTTTTCAAGAAACTGCAACTGTTTATCTCGCTGTCTATCTCGCATTTTTATCTTGCATTTTCTATCTCGCATTTTCATCTCGCATTTCCTATCTCGCATTTTTTATCTCATTTTCTATCTTGCATTTTTATCTCGCATTAACCGATAAAATAAATTTCCTCTTTTAAGTCGCATCCCATGACCCTTACAGGCTTCCGTACTTTCGTCACACGTAATTTGAAACTAAACTTCCCGCCGCGAACGACATGTAAACAAAAACACAGGCGTGGTTGACGAGGATCCATCAACTTGTCTCGCAATTATGTTTACACAAGTTGTTCAAAAACATTGCTTGATATTTAATGCAATCGTTACAATAAGTATACTCTACGTCACTGCGCACATTCCAACTTTTTTTCACTGCGCACATTCCAACTTTAATGATTTTGTAATTTAATGTTGTTGTTGTTGTTGTTGTTTTTTATGACGCATTGTAATTTTTTGTAAATTACTGAAATAGTGCAATAAATAAAAAAATCTGAATCTGATTGCATTTCGTTATGGCAAGAAATCGGTCTTACACATTAACATTGTATTTTTAGCTTGCAAAGATGCAATTAAAGGTTGTTAAAACTTAATATAGGTGAGTTCACCGAATATGTAACAAATATAGATGTAAATGCAAGTTAAAACTAATACCCATTTTAAATCGTCAGAACCCAAAAGCTGCGCCCAACTCCTCCAAGATGGCGTCACATCCAATGGCGTGTACACCATCTATCCAGATGGCAAACCGATCCCAGTGTTTTGTGACATGACCACCGACAGCGGAGGCTGGACCGTTTTTCAAAAACGTTTGGACGGCTCTGTTGATTTTTTTCTTGATTGGGCAGACTACAAGAAAGGGTTTGGAGATCTGAACGGTGAATTTTGGCTTGGGAACGACAATCTTCACCGTTTGACAGCCGCTGATGACGTAACTCTAAGAGTTGACCTGGAGGCCTCTAATGGAATCATCAAATACGCTGAGTACACAACTTTTAAAGTAGCAGACGAGGCAGACATGTACCGGCTTTCGATTGGAGGATACAATATGAATGGCACAGCTGGGAATTCGATGGAACTTCAGACGTAAGACAAATGTTCAGTTTCCCCTGGTATTATTTGTAAGGTACTTATAGGTATGGTAAAGGCGCACACGAGCTACTGCCAGCGGTGACCCACACGACCAGTGCTAAGCCCGGTTTCTGCAGCAGGCAGCAGCTAGATGTATTGCTACTCACCCCTGGATGGGATGCTAGTCTATAGCAGTGCCCCCCGTACCCATTTATACACCTGGGTGGAGAGAGACAATGTGGCTCGAAACTTAAGTGAAGTTAAAGATAGGTGGCCATATAAGTCTCATACAACATAAATTTTATTGCTAATTAAAAAATAGAATAGCAAGATACACGATGGAATGTTTTTATCAAAAGCTTTCTCTCCTTTTCAAAACACTTTTCCCGTAGTGCGTGAAATATTTAGATGCGCACGTTAAATTATTCTTTTGTCATGTAGTAAACTCGGCACCTGTTGGCTGCTGCGTAGCAGTCTGCTATGTAACTATGTAATGGCTAAAAAAAGCCAAAAAATGCAGGTTTCGCAAGACAAATTTGATCATCATTTATTATCAGGCTGGGAATTTGCATTTTTTACGGCAAAGAATTGATAGAGGTTACCTTGGTTTTATGCCCGTTGTCTCAAATGTATTTCTGGGGCTTTAAACAATCATCAACGGATGACCTACTCTCAATTGGTTTTCGTTCTTTATTCGTGGTTCGCGCAAAGCCTTTCGGGCTATGTTATTTTACACACAACTTTGTTTTGTGTTTGTATATTTATTTTCTAGCAACCAGCGATTTACCACCAAAGACCGCAGCAACGCCCACAACAAGGACGGTAGCAACTGTGCAATATATCATCATGGTGCCTGGTGGTATTTTGGGACGCCGTATTATTACTGCCACCGCTCCAATCTGAATGGTGGATATGGCAGGACATCTTACGCAAGTGGAGTTATCTGGTTAAGCTTTGGAGGACGGTGGGATTATTCATTGAAACGTAGTGAGATGAAATTGAAGCCCAAACCTAAGCTGTGATGTTTTGGTAAAAGCTGAGTCTTTCATCGACTTTTGGTGGCCCCTTTAAAATTTGTGAAACTATTCTGATGCTCTTGCATGGCAGTCAAACTTATTTCTTTTATTTAAGGGGAATTGAATAAATTAAATTAATTAATTAAATTCCCTTTAGTGGAATAAGGGTCACGGGAAATTATTTTGGTGCCATTTATAAAAGTTAAAAAATGATTTTGTATTAACTGCAAGGTCTGAATTAATAAGTTGTAACTTAAAAAAGGTTAGCCTATCGTTTTTCAAGTTCTCACATTTTCGTCTCCAAACATGGATTAGGACAGACCATGATTTGTTATCTTTCAAAAATAAGTTGAGCTTTCTTTTTTCTCGTGGGTTGTAAGAAACTTTTTTTTTTGTTATTTTTAGCATGGTTTTGATCAAACAAAGTCAAAATCATCGTGCCACTGTTCCTTTACATGTAAGTGAACAGGTAGGTTTTTTGTAACCCGCCTAAAAAGTGAAATACCTATCGTTATATGGTCTGATCGATGAGCAAAGGATTAAATTTGCCTGTTTCTGTTGGAAGAGTGAAGAGTTTTCGATTCCAGCTCGTCATCATCCATCTAAGGGCTTACTAAGCCCCAGTGGTGATCATTACCAATTTTCTCCTTGTAATATTAATGCTTAATCGATCAGAGAGCTTATGAGAATTAAGGAAATGATCACCCAAGATGAATTCTCTTGATATTTTAACAACTTCTCCCTTCTACTTCTATAAAAATACGGGTGGAAACAAGGAAGGAGAATTTGTATTTTAATACAGGGGATTATAGGGTTAAGCATGGATAAACTGTTTCACCCACACAGGCGCACCACCTCACCCGTTTCTATAGTGATGTATATTTCAACACTACTACGCACAACTGTAACATCATTATAATAATATTAGAGTACAACTATAATCATTTTCAGTCTATTATATTCTCTACACAGATAAAGTGTATTTGGTTAGTTTAGCGCTCTGCTAGGGATCAATGAAACCATTCAGTTTGGCCGATTTGTGGACATTTTCCGCTTTCCCTAACAGGAAGTCTTATCCATTGCTTGCATGCTTGATTAATTTCGTTTTTTTGCAAGATTAATGCAAATGCAAAATAGAAAAAAAAACAATCTCTAAAACTCTTGCTAATAGCACACTATTGAGTGCTAAACGCAAGCAAGTGAAAAGTTGTTATAACGCGGACAGGTCTAAATCAGATGAGTTATTCTGTGATCGTCTATTGTAGTTATCATGTAGGAATACGATATCATAGTACTAATTATAATATAAGTTATATCATAACAACGATAGCAACTGGAAAATAGAGCAAGGGAAATGGTCAAAACCATTGTACTAAGCCAAAACCTACCGTTCTACAAAAAGGTTCTATACTCCCCCACCCCCCTCACCCGGCCCTTTAACGGCTTTGGTTAAATAGCCTCGCTCTATTAAGCTACTGTTACACGTAACAATTTTTCCTGCAACTTGTCTCGCAAAAAATTGCGTAAGTTGAAAAATGACGCATCTGTTGGCTAAAGAGTATGGCGATACAAGTTCCAACAGCCATGTTGCACGTATTTTTGTTGTGCAACTTGAGAAAATTTGTTGCAGAAGTAGAAAACGATTCAACTCTTCATGCAACTTACATGAAGGGGTAATACACGTAAAAAGCGTGCGTGCAACTGCAACAATTTTTTTGCGAGACAAATTGCACGTAAAATTGTTACGTGTAACAACAAAAATAAAATTTGAAAAAACGATTTAAATCTCCGAATGTCAACTTGATGCACACAGAATATTTAATTTTCATCTCAAACTTTTTTACCAAAAAAAAGCTCCCAATTAGGTAGCCTGCGTGGCTGGTTGTTTTTTGTTGGCGCGCGCGATGCCGAATTCGCGAGTGGCGAAGCCGGGAGAAACCGTTTCTCGCGGCTTTGCCGCTCGCGAATTTCAGCATCCCGCGCGCCATCAAAACCGCCAGCTACGCAGGCTACCCATTAGGCTCATCAGAAAGGTTGTATCTTGGATAGTTCCCCTAGTCTTGCAAAAGGTGGCTCCTCTTTCGAGTATACTTGTTATGACCACTTCCCTAAATAAAGCCTGTATAATATAATGCGCACTCATTTGCAAATATGAGCCGTACTTAGCAAATAACTTCGTCAGATAAAATCAAGTGATTATAAAATAATGGCTGCAGCTGAGAGACATCCGAAACTCTAACTTAGGCTCTGTCCATCAATTTACCAGCTAGACTTCAAAAAAGGCAGTTTTTCCAGCAACTTGAGAGGGACGCGCGAAGCGACAATCAACGCGCGCCTTATGTACGTATTCGGACTTGCTCCAGATCTTTTTGGCCGCCTCAGCTTTCACGCTTATTTATTACATCGATAATTTCAAGCAACTTTTATCTAAAGTGAAACGAGATAAATTAATTAATAGTCTATCAATTCAAATCCAACAAAGAATGGTAGTTGATAGTTTTCAGAACATATAACCCCCACAAGCATTGTAATGCTTTGATTTTTATCATGTGTAAATAAAGGTTATTATCGACTATCATGTGGGTGTTCTTGAATAGTTTAAATCCATGAAATCTTCCCTTGGAGGCTATGGGAATTTTGAGCTCCTGCCGAGTTTTGCGGGTTTACGAGATAAATCGATGAGAGCGTACAAGAGTTAACAAGAGCGCAGGATTGATCAATGAGAGTGTACACGTTTTCCAAGAGTGCATGAGGATGTACTAACAGCAATTTTCTTTGCGCACATTCATTTTAAAGTCACAACACGCTTACAGGGTATAAGGTGAGAAATAGGCGCGTGGATGACCACCAATCACAATCGAGAATTTTGTTAATGATACGATTACAATAGCCTTTATGCATGTTTACGTCAGACTAGCTAATTTCATCCCCAAGCCTCGCTTTCGAAGTGTAAACCTGTGACAATTACATCAATGTATTCTCAAAGGAGCAAAGTTGAAAAGAATACCCACTCAAAAACAACACGCACTTGTCAAAGGTTTGCAAGGAATTTCGTACAAATGAGGCTTGGTGGTGAATTTTGAGGTGGTGATGTCATCATGCATAAGGCCTATTGTTACCGGTGACCCGCGCGCGCGTTCTTTTCAAACTATTTACAAAATATCCGTATGAGGGGCGCACGCTTTTGCGTGAGAGAGACCAGAAAAAGCCGTACGGCCCCACGACAAAAGCGTACGGCCTTGAGAATTATAATTTGAAACAATTTTGTCTCCAAATCGGTCATATCATAAAATACAGTCAAACCTCCGCTAACGGACACTTCCTTAGGCGGACATCTCCTATAAACGGACGCTTAGAGTTGATTTCCACTGTCACGTAATTTTCACGTGCGTAAATAAAAATAAGAGACGATGTATGAACAGCTTGCGTAAAAGTTTACGCAAGCGGTTCATACATCGCCTCTTATTTTTATTTACGCACGTCAAAATTACGCGACAGTGGAAATCAACCCTAAGTCGTTGTCCCAGCCACATATAAACTCTACATTTATTATGATTTTTAACCTTCCATAAGCTGACACCTCTCTTAAGTGGACACTTTTTCTGGCCCCGGTTGTGTCCGTTTATGGGAGGTTCGAATGTATATTGACTAAGTTACATCTCGGTCATTGCGCAAGGACCTCTAGCCGAATATTTTCCCATCCGGCCCTCCCACTCAGTCAATAAGTACATATTTAACAGTTATTCACCGAGGACGAGCCGAATATGAGCTGATCATATATATAACCAACGAGGCGCCGCGCCGAGTTGGTTATATATATGATCAGCTCATATTCGGCGAGGCCGAGATGAATAACTGTTTTAGTAAATTTTCAAACACTCAAATAACTGGAAATTGGAAAACAATTATTTCCGCTCCAAAAAAATGCATGACTGTCACGTCAGTGAACAAGTGTCACATGACCGCTTCGCAAATCGAAAGCGAGAAAATGCTAACAAGCGGCGAGATCGAGAAGAATGTTTCTTTCAAAAGTAGTTTCCTTCAAAAATAGGTTTCATTCGGACTAGCCGAAATGGTTATGGATTTGAACATTAGAATTGTGGAAATTATATTGCGGACGAGGAAAGATTTGCCCGCCACGTGCACGTGCACGTGCACAACGTGCTCCCCGAATGTCGCCATTTTTCCGCGACGGTTTTTTTTTTTTCGCGTAATTCGTCATCATTTTTCCATATTTGGGCAAATTAAGCAATAACGACTCAGATCGGTAGCGGTTGGACCAATCAGAAATCTAGAAAATCATTATCGAGAGGTAAAAATTTACTAATATATTATATCAATAAAGATATTTTTAAAAGTACGAGAGTGACGAGAACGTATAACAGCGTACGAGAGTTGACGAGAACGCAAAAAGAGGTACGAGGGTTGACGATAGCGCATGACAGCGTACGAGGGTTGACGAGAGGGCATGATGACGTACGAGGGTTGACGAGAGGGATTGACAGCGTACGCGGGTTGTCGAGAGCGCACGACAGCATATGAGGATTGACAAATGATGAGAGCGCATCATAAGTAAATTGAAGCACAAGGTTGACGCGAACGCCTGAGATTCGAAGACAGCTTACCAGAAGGGTTTTAGGGGGCGGCGCGCATAATGATAACACGCCATTTCATCGTGTGTCATATGACAAAATAATCCTCGATTCTTGAAGTATTTTGTCAGCCCTGTAGAGGGGCACGGCGGACATATGTTACTTACCGCCCCGCGACCGCCCCGCCATTTTGAAAGCGGAGACTGGGGGGGAAGTTGCGTCGGCACGCATATTGAAAGCGGAGAAGACCCTGGGGACTATTCTAACCATTTCTTCTCGAACCCAGACTTTCCCAAAAAGAGCAAAACATGGCGGATGTCGGAATGGAAGAACACACTTGTAAGGAATGCGGCAAAAGTTATAACAAGAAATGGAGGCTTGAAGAGCATATAAGATCGCACACTGGCGAGGTAAGTCCATTTTCATTATACAGGTTTTGTATATTTTGGACGGTTGGAAAGGACAAAAATGTCGGGCGAAGTTTCTACTCACGTGGGTGTTTGTACGTTCTGGTTCGTCACCGAGTGTGTTTTTGCGAGGGATAGAAAATTATAACGTGTGCATATTTTAAACAGATTTTTAATACAGAAAGAAACTCATAGCTCGTAGCTTTGAAGAATTTTTCGAATTTTTCGTTTTGTTTTTTCCTTTAGGTAAACTCTAAAGGAACAAGACGCTGTGGGAGAGTATACTTGGGCGTCGTTGTATTAGACATAATTTTATTGGAAAATAAATGTCTTGGGAATCTGCATGCACGTTATTTCACGGTTTAATGATAGGGAGTATTGGAATAGTGTGAGCAGTCTAACAAAGAAGCGCGTTAACCTTCTAAAACAAGAAGACACAGCACACTGTCCACTGTGTCAAAAGACTAGAGTACTGAAAAATACAAATCGATGCCTACTTTGCACTTACCGTTGAAAAAAAGGCCGTATATCAGAGTTTCCCGAAGGTTGTTATTGGTTTTAGCTAAATCTTGTAAATAGCTGGTCTGTGTTTCCGACACTTTTGAAGTGAATGCAAATGTAGCCGCAAAGTGGCCTTTCGAAGCCATGAATCTTTCAGTTTATTTTGCCTGGAAGTATTCCTGCCATTATTATAGTAAATTTTGAATGAAACTTATAAATTTAATCAAAGTTAACGACAGAAGTGATAATTTAGGAGAAGAAAAACAAATTTAGCCCTTTGAAATATATTTTTTTCAGTTGAGGTAAAAATGTTGCAATTTGCATGATGTAAAAAGTAATTTGAAACCTTTCCAGTAACGCATAACGCAACTATTTCATAAAACATCTCGCAATCTGACACACGAAAATATATCTAGTAATTGTTAGAAAATATATCTAATAATTGTTGTTAAGATAAATTATATCAATACGGAACATTTTCAGCAGAAGCAGACTAGGATGCGTTGAAATATGTAGTAAAATCACCGAGGAAACAAAACTTGGAAAGGAAACATTCGTAGGACTTGTGCATGTAGGTAACCGGGTTTTTCCTTGCCTTAAAATAGGATGAGGAGGCTTTTCTGCTGCTATAAGAGAGCTTCTGCGCCATAATTTCCACATAATGATTATACGACCGACAATTGATTTGATCTCCAGAATTCAATCTATATTTTTTGGTAATCGAACTCCATGGTGCTGACAAAAAAAAAAAACAGGTGTTTGCTCAGACATCGTCCAAGCAAAAAATAGGAGCGATTACCTGCCTCTCGAGGGTGTTACTAAAACGCGGATTGCAGACCGTGGAACCTGTGGAACCTCCGGAACCTGCGGAACCTCCGGAACCTGCGGACCTATAATTATTTTTGTCAAACAAGTAATAAAATAAAAAATAAAGAAAGAAAATTAAAACCCCAAAAACCTTAACACTGTTCGAAATTTCGTTTTCGGGTATAAAGAACGGTTGTAACGCGTAACGGCGTAACGGGTAACGGCGTAACGGCGTAACGAGATTTTTTTATGCTCCCATCCCCCGTTCCTCGCGCGCCCTTCGCGTTCTCGCGCGCCTGAATTTTCCCCCTTCCCCTCCCCCTTCGAACGCCTGCCACGCAGGCTATTTGTTTCTTTTTTTTGCGCTATTTGGCAGGCGCCATTTGTAAAGAGTACAATTTGCATATAAAGCCGACCATGGATGTGCTCGTACGTAGAGTAGACTTTATGTGCAAATTTTACTCTTTACAAATGGCGCCCGCCAAAAGACACAAAAAAAGAAACAAATCGCGCCAAATACGATTTTTTTTTTGCCCTAATGAAATCCTTGATCACTTCTGGTTATTCCATAAATGTAATCAAATAAAAGGCTCCTGTGAGCCAACCTGCGAATAAGAAATGCTAACGAAAAGAAAAAAAAAACAGTACATCACTTTTATAATGTCCAGTCCGAAAAAAAGAAAAAAGAAAGAAAAAAGAGAAAAAGAAATTCGGGTCCTGAAAGACATTCGAACTCCGGGCCTTCCGCACGCAGACCCATGAACCATGCCACTGAACTACGAAGTAACTTACTAATCCAGCGGGAAGATTTGATTACTTAAATGTAGATATGCGGTAGAATTGCCTGTCTCTATTTAAAAGTCTGCAGATCAGTTTTAATGTTCCATAAAGGACACCAAATACAAAACATCAGAGCAGGGCTTTCAAATTGTCCCCTTATTCGGCGATCAACTATTCCTTTCCCACGAAAGTCTTACGCACTGGTCAGTGGAATTATGAAGGAAGTTTACAGAGGTCAAGTGATGGAGAGCAACTGAGTGAGTGAATTTGCCATCGTTTCCAATAACCCGTTCATTACGCTTCGCGTATTCACGGGTTCAAAATGAAATGAGAAAAAAATGAAAATAAAATAAAAAATGAAAAATAAAAAAAAAATCTCGTTACGCCGATTCTCGTTACGCCGTTACGCGTTACAACCGTTCTTTAGACCCGAAAACGAAATTTCGAACAGTGTTAAGGTGTTTGGGTTTTCAATTAATTAAATTTTTATTTTATTTTATTACTTGTTTGACAAAAAAATATAGGTTCCGCAGGTTCCGGAGGTTCCGCAGGTTCCACGGTCTGCAATCCTCGTTTTAGTAACACCCGCCTCTCGATGAGGTGATGTGCTGGATCAAGTAACCTATGATTGAAAAAAAAAAATTAAAAAATGGTCCTTGCACGGAGCTAGCTGGAGCTACAGTAGTAAGCTTACAATTTTGAACAGCGTCGAAATTCACATACATTTTACAATTTCTTACTTAGTACCAGACGCTGCGCGGGGATAATTAATCCTCATCTCGCACGGAGCTCCTCGATGTTTCGATGAAGCAAAATCTCCACACATTGGCTGTTACTTATACCAGTGATGTTCAAGCTCTCTCTCCTTTTGTACCACAGCCGAAAAGTTGACTCGAGGAAAATTATTTGCAACGTAGGACGGTTGTAGCGAAAACTAAGACCCTCGAAAACTAAAACCTAAGACCTAAGACCCGAAAACGAAGACCCGAAATCTAAGACCCCTTTATCTTCTCTATTTTTGCCAGGGTCTTAGTTTTCGTTTTTAATTTTTACGGCGGTGTTATGTTATGTTTTGTTGATGAAATATCCGGTCCGTTTTTAATCTTTCCAATTGTGGTAAAGCATGTAATCAAACACTGGTTTTATTCCCTAATTTGCAGTCATTCTCCTCCCCCGATAACTCGATAACTCTTGTCGGATTTTCGTTTCCTTGGTAATTCTAAAACGGCCTTTATCTTTGAGTGTAGGACTACAACGGCTAACCTTTTGCGTATTTGTGAGATGAGCGCGCTGATCACAAAATTAAAAACACTTGATAGGACACACATCACCATCGCGACTTGTGAACGATGTCAATTTATTTAAATGCAGAACAGTGTCTAAAATAGCCCATTTAGGGGTGGACCATTAGATAACTGATGGGGAGGTTGTAGGAATTTTAGGGTGCTCGTTATTATTTTTTCCCCTCCATCCCTGATGATATTTTTTCTCTGCGAGTGTCCTTGCACGATATATTTTTTTCAGAACTTTAAAACTCAAATGTATAGGTAACGCTAGCCATTCAAGCTCCCCAAACGTCGGACAAATGAATACTAAGTTTGTTTCCAATGACTATGTCTTCGAATGATGTGATTGTAGTTCACACAAATTTAGAATGTACGTAGAAGCATGAAAAGGAACTTGAGCCCGCATTATAGCGGTTAGGTGAAATAACCCTAACCCTAACCCTAACCCCTACCCTAACCCTAACCCTAACCCTAACCCTAAGAGCCACGGTAGTTTTCACTTGAGTGTCGTGAAACCAAAGTAATTACTCTGGCCAATCACAGCAGCCGCAGACATTCCAAAGAACCAATCAGAATTCGAAGCAAATGCATGTTGCACCTGGCGACGGAAAATGCGTGCGAGCAAGTTACAACTGCTTTTGATTTTACTTTTGATTGGTAGAGAGGGTGGTGCGAGATTGTTTTTAACCAATCACAACGCATAGTAGTGCAAAACGAAAGAAATCGCGAAATTACTTTCGACATTCAAATGAACACCGCTCTAATCTTAAAGCAAAGCAAACGCGAATTATTCTCGCTCATTTAAAAATAACTCTAACAGAACAATATGCAATATTGATTTATGGCTCAGGCTCAGATGGCTTTACCGCAGAGTTTTATCACCACTTTTGGAACTTGATAGCTAAATATATGGTCGAGAGTTTTAACTATGCTTTTCAAAACGGTATCCTCTCCATCTCACAACGACAAGGGGTGATTTCTCTAATTCCAAAAAAGGAAAAGAATTTAGAGTTTTTAAAAAATTGGAGACCAGTCTCACTTTTGAATGTAGATTATAAAATTTTAACTAAACTTATCGCTCTCCGGTTAGAGAAGGTATTGCCAAAAATTATTTCTTCTAGCCAATCCGGTTATGTAAAAGGGAGATACATTGGCGAAAGTATAAGATTAATTAAAGACGTTATGGATTTTACGAAACAAAATAACTTGCCTGGGATCGCCGTTTTCCTAGATTTCGAGAAGGCCTTCGATTCAATCGAATGGGACTTTCTCCAAATATGTCTGCAATCCTTTAATTTCGGCCCGCAGCTGAGGCGCTGGGTCAGCATTTTTTACAACAATATTACAAGTTGCATCTTAAATAATGGCTATGCATCAAATCACTTTCTTCTAGAACGAGGAGTACGCCAAGGCTGCCCCCTCTCTGGTATGTTATTTATTATTGCCATAGAAGTTTTAGCTCAAAATATTAGAAACTCCAATGAAATAAAAGGCATAAAAATACAGAATAACAGAATAGTTAAATTATCGCAATACGCAGATGACACTACAGCTATCCTCGCCAACGCACATTCAGTAAGTAACCTGTTCGCATTGCTCTCCCGATTTGAAAGATGTGCGGGACTAAAGATAAATGTATCAAAATCCGAAATGTTGTGGCTTGGCTCAATGAGACATAGAAAAGACGGAATTTTAAATCTTCAAATAAAAGATGAACCTGTTTACGCCTTAGGCACGCACTTCTCGTATGATGACAATATATTGAACCAGCGAAACTTTTTCGACAAGCTGACAAAATTGCAGAAAACTTTAAATTTTTGGTCTCAACGAGATATCTCTGTTTATGGAAGAATAAATATTGTCAAAACATTAGCCCTTTCAAAAATCATTTTCGTCTGTAGTTCCATGGAAACACCACCTCACTTCGCTGAAGAAGTGAACAAAATGATGTTTGACTTTATATGGAATCATAAACCTGCGAAAATCAAAAAGTCAACTTTGATAAAATCTAAGAAAGAAGGTGGCTTAGAGATGAAAGACTTTGTCGTCTTTGACAAAGCGTTAAAACTGAACTGGGTAAACCGTCTATCTTCAGACCACGACGCTCCATGGAGATATATTCCAATCTCTCTCCTAGCTAATGTCGGTGGCGCCTTTTTATTTCAATGTAATTATGACCTTAAGCTTCTTTGCATAAGTGAACGCCTCCCGAGATTTTACAAAGATGTCATCGCCTTTTGGCAGAAAATTGCTGCGACCTGTCCTCAAAACAAACCTGAAGTGTTAGATCAAGTAATCTGGAACAATAGGTTTTTAATTGTTAATAAAAAATCGATATACTTTCCACACTGGCATCAAGCCGGAATTATTCACATTTCAGACTTATTTGACGCAGAAAGGAACTGCTTTCTATCTTTTAATTCCCTTTGTGAAAAATGTAACACAACGTTCAATTTTCTACAGTATTACAGCATCCTCTCTGCTATCCCTCATTCCTGGAAAAAACTATTAAAGTCAAACGACCTACCACACATTGTACCCCTTGTTTCAATTAGTGACTCGTTGACATGCAAAGCTCTCTATGAAAAACTACTATCTTTGGAAAAGTTACCTCCTCCCACGGCAGAAAAGAAACTTATAGAACATGGATTAGAAAAGAATAATCTGAGTAAGGTTCACCTTTTACCCTTTAATGTTACAAAAGAAACTAAAATGATGATGTTCCAGTACAAGATCATTCATCGCATTCTACCTACGAATAGCTTATTACATAAAATGAAGAAGGTCGACTCTCCAAATTGTCCTTTTTGCCCTTCTGAGATCCACACTATCTGGCACTTGTTCATAGAATGCACGCAAGCTAGCTCTTTCTGGGTCGAATTCCAAGACTGGTATAGTGCCCACAGTCGAAAAAAGGTCCATCTTTCGAACTTGGATGTTTTATACGGTATATTTTGCTCTTCTCGCTACTGTTTAGCCCTAAATCATCTTATCATTATAGGAAAATACTATTTATACGTCAAAGCCGGTGCCAAAGATAAATTTCAGTTTAGCGAATTTATATCTTTAGTTCGTGACAAATTAATGTTAGAAAAATACATTGCAATCAAATCAGATGAACAAGATAAATATATTAAAAAATGGGACTTTTTACAAAACATTTAGTTCCCTTTGCTTTATTATTCATTTTTCTTTCTATATGTTATAAAGCAGGACAAATATTTCGAACTGTTAGTGTCGTATTGCTAGTATTATTAGTTTTACAAGGTTGTCTAAGTATTGTTTCTATTATTTGTACTGTTAGCGTTGTATTGCTAGTATTATTAGTTTTACAAAGTAACGTAAGTCTGTACTGTCAATAACTAACTTTTGTTTTGTTAGTTGTAGTGTAAGTTAGTTTGTACTGTTTGTATCTATAAGGAGTAAATGTAAATAAACATGCATCTACAAAAAAAAAAAAAAAAAAAAAATATTGATTTATGTCCGTGAGAGTACAATGAGTTATTTCGAAGGACAAAATGCAGTGTTCCATTTAAGAGACGGGTCTCGGGTCAAAAACCCGACGGCAACGGCTACCTGACCCGATAATCGACTAAAGTATAATAAATTATAAAAATACTATAATCATAAAAGAGAAAAAGGTAAATAAAGGAAAAGACTAGATATCAACGGAAAAGACATTTCAAAAGACAATCAAATTCAACAAAATTCCGAAGGCGACTTGAGTGGCGAACCATTTGGTCGTCGGTATGAAATGTAATTTAGCAAATAAAAGAGAACGCGCCCCAGAAGTAATATTGCTATGGCATTGTTAATTTCCATACTTGTTAGTTCAGGATAAAATAAACACAGTTCGATGATTTTACTAAGGCTCAAGAAACTGAGAAACTGCATTCATTCTTGGCGGATCTATCTCGTGTGGTTTTCACCTTGGTTACCTAGCACGTGATCAATTTCTTCCCCGATCGAATTTCATGTTTCCAAAATGTTACATAAACAACAGCTAGACTCTAACAGACCGACTATCATTGAAGATTTTGGAGAAAATTCAATATTAAATCCTTAGAACTACTGTAAATAATTTGCCAAAAATCGGTTCCGTAAAAAGCCAGTTTCTTCTTCTTCAGTCCTTGTGGCCCCCAGTGGGGCATAGGGCCGCACTTATGAAACCTTTCCACATGTCCCTGTTCTTCGCTACTGCCTGTGCCTCTCCCCATGATAGGCCCATCTCCTTCAATTCCTTTTCTACTGTCTTTCTCCAGGTGGTCTTCGGCCTACCCCTCTTTCTTTTCCCTGCAGGCGTCCATCTTAGGGCAACTTTGGGTATCCTCTCTGGTGACATACGTAGGACATGCCCCAGCCATCTGAGCCGGTTTAAGTTTTTAGTTTTTGCCTTTAATTAAGGACGGTGCCACCTAATGGCAAGGTATTTTGCCAGGTATTTGACTATGCGGGAAAAGTAGATCTTAGCAGGGGCTATTGGAATCCAAAGAGAAAATTGGGGGTAACCACGCAATTTTCGGAGATATTTAAGCTTCAATCTGGAAAAAATGCTGACATCAGCATTTTTTCGAAAAAAGGAAAAATAGATCTTTCTTCGCCGATTTCCTTAGAATTCGCCTTTACATACACAAAAACAACAATAATTCTATAAATATCTAAAACACATAACAAATGGTAACATAACAACTACTGTTTATGTGTTTTAAGTTACAAAATCATTACAACGGAGCCATTATCGGCCCTGACAGCTTTCCCACGTTCGCCAAAAATACGGTCTTAATAACGTTTGCCCACAACAAAAAATTAATGGGGTGCTTAATATGCTTACCACTTCCATTTTATAAGATAAAAAGTAGGGGTCACCACGCGTTTTTACAAGTTATATTTAGATATTTTCAACTTTTACGGAATCACTTTGGGGATTCGTGACATTTTTTCTATGCCCTCCCTAGTAAGTTGAATATTGTGCGTGTCTTTTTCGGGGGCATGCTGGGATTTCCACTCGACGGCTTACCGTTCAAAACTTTAATTTATAAAAAATACTTTCAGGCACGATAAAAAGACAAACATTGTAGAATTCAAAGGAATTCTATTTGTAGATGTAAGGTGCTCTTTTGAGAAACATTTTTCTGGGATTTCAAGGTCAAACAGCACAGTAAAGGAGTAAAAAGGCAAAATCGGTTTACTTCCATTGATCTACAGTGGATCTACGGATTTATTATGTTCCTTCGGGCACAAGAACTTTACATTGTGTGCATCTTCTTCCGATCCATTACCAACTTGAAAACATCAGTGCTATATCGAGGTGACTGGTCGGCTGCCGAAAAACTCTAGATTTGCAGGTTAGTCTTTTGACGGTTATTTGGAGTCAAAATTTAAGAAATATTTGTTGAAAAGTGCTTGAGTTTTGTAATTTCATTTGGCCGCGTGTTTATTTTCTTGTGAAGCTCCTGTAGTTTTCATGGATTCTCTGATAACTTTAAAAGAGTTTACACTTTAATGTCAAAAAATCGTGAAATAATAAAACACTTTTTTGCCTAAGTCTACGGCTTTATTTGATCTAAAAAGATAATATTTCTTTTCAGTTTATCATGGCAAGTTTTTCGCCTATCAAAATTTGCTCTAATGCAAAGAAGTTGAAAACTGACACGATGCGACTTCGAAAAACATCACTTGCCTATAATAGAGAATAAAGGAAATCAATTGAACCTAAATGCACAAATGTGTTTACGAAAGATTACACCAAAAACCATGCGTGCCAGCAATCCAGGGAGGGAAGACTTTAGTCGGATGCTTCCCGGCTTTGGAGCGGCCAGTTTTCTTTAGTTGCTGGCTTCAGCCTTGTTTTTTAATATATCTTCATCAATTGTCAAAAACGTTTTTTTCGAAACGCTTTGCGACGTTTGTTTGATTTAACTGGTCAGGAACAATTGTTTTTCTGCTTTTGTTATATACTTTTTTATTCGCAAAATGGCCACTGGCAAAAGATTTTTGCAGATTTAACAAAAATTTCAAACAACGCGAGTTTGGCCGCCAAACAAAAACTTGCAGTCAATTGAAATAACAACATGCCAGCCTTTCCTTGGATTTTATGCCTTGAGGATGCTTGTTTTATGTATAAAAAACACTAGTCTGGTTTGACTTTAAGTTTTGTTAAAATTTTGAATGGTGAAAAGGAGCCAATGTAAACAATCTTCGTAAAGAAAGGCAAAACGTACGCGTTCTGCTGATCGAGGCAGCATCGCCAATTAGCTCAAAATAGTTTCATTACCGAGGCTGTGTCGTTTGCATAATAGGCTGCAGAAGGTCTATAAACACATTTTTATAGATTTTTGAGAACTCTATTTATCTTGTATTAAATATAAAGTTTAGAAACTGAGCCAGGGAGTTGACAGTTGACATGAAAAGTGGGCGGAACTTTTAGTCTTTACCACCCGCGTCCGCATTTAAAAAATAACCAGTGTCTCGCGCGACTATCGCGCAATGCATGCGCAGAACGTATGCGCAATAACAATAGGTGGCACCGTCCTTAAGATCATTTTCTAAGTCACGCCTGACTAATCATCGAAGCTTGATTTATTTATTGTCGTTTTACAATACTTTTCATGAATTAAACAAGCGCTACCTTTCAACTTTCTCGATATCTTAAAGTTATTTTTAAAGAAAAAGAAGAGGGAAAATAATAGTTTTTCTCTTAGAGTACAGCAAAGTCTCCTGCTCGCATTACCGCTTACGCGCTTCGGCGGGAATGTCAAATCTAAATACATTTTCATGTGAGAACGGAGCCGTGACGGCCGATGTGACGGCCCAAACACGTAAACCCGGCACCGGGAAATCATTTGCCTCAAAATGAAGCGAACAAAACAGCAATCTTTGTTCAGTGTCTGGCAAAAACGATCCAAAGATGGCGTAGTCCAGGGTAAGTTTGTTCTGTATAAACGATTTTATTACTATTTCACTTCAAAATGGCCTGCAAGTTCATTCATTCATTTATTCATTCTGCGCATCTCATGTTGAGTCGATTTTCGTTTGCTTCTTGCCGATCTATTCACTGACATATTTTTTGTATTCATTTTGTTGATTTTGTGAGTCGCTTGGGAGATTACACGCGTGATAATATGTTTTCCGAATTTAAAATATTTTCTCCTGTGATGCGGGTTATAAGAATATAAATACTCCCTTTTCACATGAACTGTTAAACATTTTTAGACTCCCGAAGGTTAATCCTCTATCTGTCTGCCCAACCCCCCCCCCCCCCCCCCCCCCGCTGTGGTAAGCCAGGTAGGCCTACCTTATGTGACCCCCCTGAAAAATTACATGACCCCTTGCCAAAAAATATTAAATGGAACACTGACAAAATGTCCGCATACAGCTGTAAAATCTCCGGCGGTTAAGTTGAACTGTAAGCGATATATAGAATGGGATACGACCTTTTTAAAACTATGGATTGAAAGCGATTATATATGAACTCTTAATCGTACATTTCAACGCAAATTCTCCTAGTCCCTAAATTAACTATTTTTTTTAGAAAGTTACAAAAGTCGCTAAAAAAAGTCGCTAAAAGGGAAAAAATGTGACACTTGTGAGCCACCGTAGAAAACTGTTCTATCATATTTTTGCGTTTGGTTGAGCAAAACTTGCACTACTTTTTTTTTAAATTAGCGCGCGCGTTTTACCGAGCATGGCGCCCTATGGCGCGTTTTTAATGTCAAAACTCAATACCTTATTTCAAATATGCTATTAATTCTTCTTTACTTTCTATTTCAATATTCAGTTCTTCAATTTGAACGTATCATTCATCAATTCAGCAATTTAAATAGCAATCTTTTATTTTAAACAAGCTATTCTTCTAGCCAAACCCCCAATTGTTTAAATTAAGGTGACTCGACCGGTTTTTTTTGGCAACACAACATCCCAACTTTGAACGGCTGATACTTCACTGTTGTCTGAGCTCGGTCAGGCAAGCTGTTTCTTAAAGTCATTAATAATTTGTGACAAAAATACAAAGGAAATTAATGTTTAATGAGTGTTTGGAAATCAGTTTTGCCTCCTTAATTTCTCCTTCTAAAATCATTTTGTTTGAGAAGTAATATCAAACATTCGACACAGTATTTATTATAATCAGATTTCCAAACACGTTGAAGTAGGTTAAAACAAACTCGGCTGCGCCTCGTTTTTCAATCTACTTTGACGTGTTTGGAAATCTGATGAAACACTGTCTCATGTTTGATATATTACTTCACACATATACTAGAGATGAAATGAACTTTCCAAAAAATTGGATTTGATTGACATCGGTGTTACCATAACAACGATCTGATAACGTCATAGTTTTTGCATATTAGTAATTTTCGCAACATCTAGACCTAAACTTTTAAACCGACTGTATAGTATACCTCTTATAGTCTAGATGTATATCTTCCAGACTGCAAAGTTTAAAAAAAATTCTGAGAGCGATTTCCAATTCGAATAAAATTGGGTTGAATATTTCCCATCAAAAATTGAAAAAATCGCATTACTTTCTGTTAATTCGTTGATGCTAGCGTTTTCTTGACAAATTAAAACAATATTTTCACCATATATTATTCATGTGCCATAATACTACATTTCTTGAAGGTTTCATTCTGTTTCCTTCACTAAATTTCAGTTGATGTGATCAAAAGTAATGTCTTAAATATGCTTATTTTACTCACAGAAGTAACACTTTTATAAGCGAAGTGTTTATTTAAAAACAAGTCGATTAATGTTTTAAAAATCTTTTGATAGTAAAGTTTAACATGCAATGCACTATCTCTGTAAATTTCAAGTGCATTGAATCATTTTAAGAGCGCGAAATAAAATTAAAAGTATAGAGGACTTTTACATTCGTCTTCCAAAGTTTTCTTGCCGTATTATTTGTTGACAGCTGGTTTATTTCAGGATTTTCTCTCTTTTGTCTACATTCTACATATTTGTGCGCTTTTGATACAACAGGTTTGCCATTCCTTCAACACAAACCCATGCCAGTATTGTAAAAAGATGACAGACGTACGGAAATGTTAAATTGATTGGCATGTTTTGACAAAAAGGCGCCGTCCACACATCCGGAGAATTCGGCTTACGAATCCGCAACTTTTTGAATCCGCTCTCCAGAGTGGAAATTTTTTAATACGCTGCGAGTACGGTATCGTGTGCACGGTCGAATCCAGATATTTTGAATACGCTGACGTATATGTAACAGTATCGGATCCAGTCTTTAACCGCGCGAATATTCAACATATGGCCGACCGAAATGTTATCGCTTCACTTCAACTTGGACATATTTCAAGTCTAATAACGTGTTTACAGTTGACGAGAATGAGTTGAACGAAAGGAGGATATTACCGTCTTCCCAGCGTGCTTTGGGCAAAATTCGGGTGAATGACTTCCGGTGGAACCGAAGAACGCGCGTATTTTAGACAAAGTTGTACATGGATTTCCTCGCTTTAATGTAAAGGCATGGAAAGAAAACAATGCGAACCTTATTCCTCTATTAATAATGTGCCAGGAAATGTTTTTCTTAGAGTGGAGTGGACCCGTTGAAAACACTTATCGTGGTATAATTTGACTGTTGTCGTCCATGTCTGTTTGTTGTCATCGGTAATGCGTATTTTAAATTGGTTGGATCGATTCCAAAAAGGCGAGTCAAAACCCAAATACCCAATTCCAGTCATTTAAGGTATAAACTTTCTCGAAAACCTAATTGACTCCAATTGACTCCACAATTTCATTTGAAAGTGATCTATTATGGCGGCTGTTTGTTTTTATCGACGTTGAATTGAAAGTGACTACATCTGGCAAGCTCCAAGTGGCGCGTCGTTTGTGAGAAGATCTATTTGCATTATTTGGTCACATGCCTCGGCTCCTTTGAAATAGGCAGGTTTCCATGGTCACAAAGTAGAGTTCAAGTGTGTGTATTTTTCTCTTTCATATTCAAATTAGGTTTCGAGTGCAATTAACATGTACTTAGAAGCCCCAGTGTGAAACCACCAAATAACTCTTAATCGTACATTTTAACACAATTTTTTCCTTGTTCATACAACCACCACTGTTAAGAAGGAAATTATTACTTTTTGCGTCATTTCTGGAAACATGTCACTTAAAGGAACTGAATTCTGAGTTTTGGTCCTTTCTCAGCGTACAAGTGAGTTGCCTACATGATCTGTTGTCATCTGACCTGTCGCGAAATGACAAACAATGTTCATGACGTGAGGCAAGATTTTCTATACACCTGCCCCTTCTCTTACAGTTATTTACATCGCCTTGTCATCGACCAAAGTTAAGTTCCGTTCCGCAGTGAACATGCATCTCTGGCTGCTGTTCCTAGCCGGGACTACTGTATACGGCATTAGCCGTATTTCAAAACCTCATTTGCAAGCTGTTAACTTTGCTAAGCCAATACACGGACGAAAGCTGACTGGAAACGCGATTAGAGAAATGCAAGTAGATTCTGAAAAAACTTGTATCTTGGAGTGCGTCGATGAAGAGAAATGCATTTCTTACAACTTTGAAACTTCAAAGAACAAAACTGAGGGACTGTTCCAGTGCCAGATCAGTAACTCTGATCGATTTGTTAGTATTGCTAACTTCACAGAGGATGGGAATTTCAAATACGTAGGGATAAAGGTACGTTAAAATTTATCTTTATTAAATCTTATCAAACAGCAATACCGTTCATTCGCCATTTTTCAGTTAACTAGGAGTTAGTTGCAGATTATTATGAGGTTCGAAGAAACTGGCCACCGCTTTGAAAAATAAGCTAAATGCACTACGGAAATTACCTTAAAGGTAAAACGAAAACTGACATGGCATGGCTAAAGGTCATATATAGAGTTTTACAATAAATGGAATCCTGGAAAAGAAGAATGAAAACAAATGATATATGACTAATCTAGGGTAGTGTTCGAAGTTGTACAAAGATTGTACAAAGAAAAGAAAAAGAAAAGAAAAGTTGTACAAAGATAACGTGGCATTGATATCATTTCAAAATTAACAGAGTGGCTGTGAGACGGATTGTTCGCCATGTGGTGATAAAGAAGTCTGCATTCCTGACTATCAACATGACAGAGTAAGATGCATTTGTGAAGACGGCTATGCAGGGAAACCTTGCAGTAAGTTTGAAGAATAATTTTGAACGTCAGTATTAGACATAGTGGCCCAATATGCCAGGACCAGTTAAGCCAGTTAACTAACTGTCCGCAACGCATCTGCATCAACTGTGATATCCGCCATTTTCTTTGCCATCCAAATTCGGGCATTCAGTATAAAGCGAAACAAAATCCAGGAAGGACTGAAACTACCACAAACGTCTCGGTAAATTATCGGTGCCTATATTTCACTAGTTTCTGTATCCTTTAATGTTTTGTTTGGGATAAAATGTCTACTTTGAACTACTGCTATTCGATGGCCTTTCACGCTCCTCAGCACAGGGAACCAAAATAATTCTTCTTCGCGAGTCAACTTTTCGTATGTGGAACGAAAGGAAAGAGAGCTTGAACATCACTTATTGTCTAAGAAACGGTCAATTTGCAAAGATTTTGCCCCATCAAAACATCGAGGAACCGCCACGACACCCTGCGAGATAAGAATTAATTTTCCCGGCGCAGCGTCTTATACTAAGAAGTAAAATGGGAATTGTATGTGACTTTCGAAGCTGTTCATAGCTATACTACTATAGCTCCGTGCCGGCGAGAACCAGTTCTTTTCAAGCCTGACTGCAAACGACGTCTAGGAACCTTATGTTGTTGTTGAGTTCAATTCCAATTCATTTTATTGATTTCGTCCAAAGTCGCAAATAATTTTCCGCAAGTCAACTTTTCGGCTGTGCGGGTACAAAAGGAAAGAGAGCTTGAACATCACTGGTCTAAGTAACAGCCAATGTGCGGAGATTTTGCTTCATCGAAACATCGAGGAGCTCCCAACGAGATAAGGATTAATTTTCCCGGCGCAGCGTCTGATACTAAATAAGAAATTGTAAACTTTATGTGAATTTTGACGCTGTTCAAAATTATAAGCTTACTACTAGCTCCGTACGAGGACCAGTTCTTTTCGAGCGTCCTCATTTCACGAGTCAAGTTCGAGCCCGAGTCAATTTCGAGTCACGAGTCAAGTTCGAGTCAAGTTTCTATTTTTTTCTCAAAGCTCTTTTTCTAAATTAAAGTAATTCTTGTTATCTCAATGGTCTTACATCCAGTGGCAAACTAGCCTCCTACGCAGACGTCTGAGGGCTCGTCGAGGAAAGATTGCGTGATGAGCCCTAAGGACGTCTGCGTAGGAGGCTAGTGGCAAACAGACCCCCAAAAAATCATTTGACATATTTAAGACAAAAACTGATTTTATTCGCACCCGTACGTGGACTTCAATTTGCTATTCGTACGGGAGTCCAGATATATTCGTAGAATTTCCATGTAATAAACTTATTCTTGGCAATCCAAAATAATCTTTGTTCAGATGCATTAAGCGATCTAGCGAGCGTTGTTTGATTCAGACTAATTGACTCAGTCAGTTTTCGTTCAGAGTCGAATGTTTTGGGGCGCAACTTAGGAAATAAAGTTCAGTCTTAAATTAAGATTTTCGTTAAAGGTTGCCAACTTTATCAATTTCCGTTTAAAAATATCGGGGTTCGAACACGGACCAGCGTACCTCTAGTTGAGAAGTACAGCGCCTTACAGCACTAAACCAACTAATACACAAGTTATAAGCATGGGTAAACATTATTAATATTTGAATGCCTGTTTATGTTGAAAAATCCATTCATTTAAAATCAGTTATCACTGAGACGGTTTAGTGTGTAGTATGGCGGGATATTTTTACGAGTCACGCTGGTATTTTGGCGAGCCCGTAGGGCGAGTCAAAATACAAGAAACGAAAGCTGCGGCAGATTGGAAACAGAATAGAAAATTTAGCCCTTTGAGCGTTTTTCATTTGTCGGTTTAAACCGCTTTGAATCACAGGCTTCCCAAGCTACATACGTGGTGTATGCGACAGCTTGTGTATACAGAGAAATGTATAGGAAAATCACGAATTCTCTAAAATTGGGTAAATAACTATCTATTTTGAAATAAAGTTTACCTACCTCAAATGTGTCGTTTACTTGTGTCTTGTACCGAATTTGAAGCCTTTCCGACGCCATTTAGCAAAGTTATTCGAAGTCGTTGTCTCCCCTTCTATAGCCTGCATAACAGGCGTTATTGGGACGCTCAAGCGGGTTTTAGGTCGCGAGCGCGTAGCGCGAGACACGAGCGCGAAGCGCGAGACACGCACAGAGAGGGAAAAGAAAAAATTTTCTTTTCCCACCTCGTGCGTGTCTCGCGCTTCGCGCTCGTGTCTCGCGCTACGTGCTCGCGACCTAAAACCCGCTTGAGCGTCTCAATAACGCCTGTTATGCAGGCTACCCCTTCTAAAAAGAAGGGGAGACAACGACTTCCAATAACTTCGCTAAATGGCGTCGGAATGGCTTCAAATTCGGTACAAGACGCAAGTAAACGACACGTTTGAGGTAGGTAAACTTTATTTCAAAATAGATAGTTATTTACCCAATTTTAGAGAATCCGTGATTTTCCCATACATTTCTCTGTATACACAAGCTGTCGCATACACCACGTATGTAGCTTGGGAAGCCTGTGTTTGAATTTGCATATGTCAGAAGTAATTTAAAATATTTTCAATTCTTGGTTTTCACATGACGTCATAAAAATTACAAAATCTAAAGTATACGTCCTACAAAGCTGTTTCCAACATGGTATGTGGATACAAGTGTTATAATCTTTCACAAAAAGTTTCAGGTCTTAACGATGTTTTGCTTCCGATTTACAAAGGTTTTAAATGTGTCACGCAATGCGTCTCGCTATTTCAGATAAGCCGCGAAAATAAACAAAATTGAATCAGCTGAAAGTTATTGTTTGCATTATAAGTTCTTATAAGCCGAGTTAATTGAGCCTATGGCAAATACAATATTTTTGGATGTGATTTTTAGTGTAATTAAGACTTTGAATTTTTGGCCGCCACCTTTGTGCCCCTGAGTGGGGCACAAAGATGGCCGCTCCATACATTTCTTACTAAAAATATCTAATACTCGTTCGCCTATAACTCTTGAACGAAATGCTTTTACGCTTCAAAATTTGGCCAAGACGTGTAGTTTTAAACTCTCTACAATTCCATAAACATTTGGATTCGAAATCTATTTTTTAATGCTTCTGAATTTTGATATGACGTAAGTGAAAGCCAAGAATAACGCGTGACGCAACAGCTTCATAAGAAAATGTGAACGTTTATAACGTTTACAAGCTAGTCTTTGAATAAGTAAAGATTTGGGAAAACATTTGACAATAAAAATCTGCGATAAAATATTATAAAACATAACACGACATTTCGGCGTTTCCAGAACGTCATTATCAAATGAGAATAAAATAATGAAATCGAGTATATATAATAAAAAGATAAATAAATTAAAAGGCATTGAGAGTCAAACAAAGAGTTTGGCCCTAATGGAGTCGCTCTGGGTGTTTAAATTGGGTCTTATTGTTCTTATGTACAACATTTCATAAACAAGACAATCCCATTTCGCGCTACATTTTTTAAGCATTCTAATGTTTTTTAAGCATTCTAATGTTGTACATAAGAACAATAAGACCCAATTTAAACACCCAGAGCGACTCCATTAGGGCCAAACTCTTTGTTTGACTCTCAATGCCTTTTAATTTATTTATCTTTTTATTATATATACTCGATTTCATTATTTTATTCTCATTTGATAATGACGTTCTGGAAACGTCGAAACGTCGTGTTATGTTTTATAATATTTTATCGCAGATTTTTATTGTCAAAAGCTAGCCTTTCTTTTTCAAATACATTGACTACATTAATTCCTCTGTTTTTACAATCAATCATACATTACTTACTTACTTACTTACTTACTTACTTACTTACTTACTTACTTACTTACTTACTTTCTTACTTACTCGACTTTACACACGCATGCCTAGTACACACATTTCAAACAAGAACAATCAACATATATAAAACTGCAGAGCGCCGCCTACGTTTCACTTCCTTGCAATAATTCATTTGTTTATGAGTTTATAGCAGTTTATAGAGGGGTGTTTTTCAATCGAGACCACTTCTTATTGAAATTATCCAAGGAGCTGATATCTTTTGCGATTTGCCTTTCTATTTTCATTGTATTTTGAATTCTTTGTATGTACATCTGTACATTTGTGGGCGGCACGGTGGTCTAGTGGTTAGCGCGTCGGACTTTCAACCTGAAGGTCGGTGGTTCGAAGCCTGGTCTCTGCCGTCGTGTTGTTTCCTTAGACGAGAAACTTTACTCCACGCTGTCTCTCTCCACCCAGGTGTATAAATGGGTACCGGCGATAAAATGCTGGGGGTAACCCTGCGATGGACTAGCATTCCATCCAGGGGGGGGAGTAGCAATATTCCTAGTCGCTTCATGCTATAGAAACCGGGTTTAAGCTCCGGCCGTTGTGAGCCTTCTGGCTCGGGTGCACGACTTTACTTACATCTGTACATTTGGGCGAGATTCTCTTATTTTGCAGGTGTAAATATGGTGGTTAAATGGCAAGAAACCCTATACGAGAAAATAATTGAATATACGACTTTTAAGCAAAGCTGAAAACAGCGTATATTTTGTTGAGTACAATATTTCAGCTGGCCAGACCAGCCTTCTTCAGGTACAAGATGTTATTACTAAATAAAAAATATGTTATACGATGTTATTGTCAAAAGCTAGCCTTTCTTTTTCAAATACATTGACTACATTAATTCCTCTGTTTTTACAATCAATCATACATTACTTACTTACTTACTTACTTACTTACTTACTTACTTACTTACTTACTTACTTACTTACTTACTTACTTACTTACTTACTTACTTACTTACTTACTTACTTACTTACTTACTTTCTTACTTACTCGACTTTACACACGCATGCCTAGTACACACATTTCAAACAAGAACAATCAACATATATAAAACTGCAGAGCGCCGCCTACGTTTCACTTCCTTGCAATAATTCATTTGTTTATGAGTTTATAGCAGTTTATAGAGGGGTGTTTTTCAATCGAGACCACTTCTTATTGAAATTATCCAAGGAGCTGATATCTTTTGCGATTTGCCTTTCTATTTTCATTGTATTTTGAATTCTTTGTATGTACATCTGTACATTTGTGGGCGGCACGGTGGTCTAGTGGTTAGCGCGTCGGACTTTCAACCTGAAGGTCGGTGGTTCGAAGCCTGGTCTCTACCGTCGTGTTGTTTCCTTAGACGAGAAACTTTACTCCACGCTGTCTCTCTCCACCCAGGTGTATAAATGGGTACCGGCGATAAAATGCTGGGGGTAACCCTGCGATGGACTAGCATTCCATCCAGGGGGGGAGTAGCAATATTCCTAGTCGCTTCATGCTATAGAAACCGGGTTTAAGCTCCGGCCGTTGTGAGCCTTCTGGCTCGGGTGCACGACTTTACTTACATCTGTACATTTGGGCGAGATTCTCTTATTTTGCAGGTGTAAATATGGTGGTTAAATGGCAAGAAACCCTATACGAGAAAATAATTGAATATACGACTTTTAAGCAAAGCTGAAAACAGCGTATATTTTGTTGAGTACAATATTTCAGCTGGCCAGACCAGCCTTCTTCAGGTACAAGATGTTACTAAATAAAAAATATGTTATACGATGTTATATACAAGGAGAATTTCGCAATATAGAAGACCTTTTAGACCTCATACCTGGTGGAGATATATCGATGATATTTTCATGATCTGGACCGAAGGCCTAAATCATCTGAAAATATTTATTGATTATCTCAACAACATTCATCCTACTATTAAATTCACTAGTTCTCATTCATTAACTCGTGTTCCTTTTCTTGACGTCACCGTTTCATTTAATAATGGCATAATTGAAACAGACTTATATACTAAACCCACTGACAAACACCAACACCTCCTGTATTCATCTTGCCATCCTTTACATACTAAGAAAGCCATTCCTTTTAGCTTAGCTCTCCGTCTTCGCCACATTTGTTCCACCGACAGTAATTTTAAACTTCGTACTAATGAATTAAAAACTTATCTTCTTAACCGTGGCTACGATCACGCCTCCCTTAACCAACAATTCCAACGTGCTGCTAATATTTCCCGTCACGACGCTTTACAAACTCCACCCAGTCCACCCACAACATACCTTTTGTTATAACATATAACCCAGCACTTCCTCACATATTTTAATATCATACGTAAACACTTCAACATCTTACTTTCCTCTGACCGCTGCAAATCCATCTTCAAATATCCACCTTTCGTTGCTTATAGACGCAGCTCTAACCTTCGTGACCTTCTAGTTAAATCACTGAAATCACAACTTCCTTAAAACACATCTAATGAATCTAACCTTCCGCTTGGCTCTTACCGCTGTGGACAACGATTGTGCTACTTGTCCTTACATTACTAACGGTCTTCAACATTACACTTAGTTTTATTCTACTGGCGAAACGCGTTCTATCACCTCTCACATAACTTGTAATACTAGAAACCGCATTCATATGATACAATGCACTCGCTGTCACAAGCAGTATATTGGGGAAACTAAACGACGACTCAGAGACAGATTTAACGAACACAGACGGTCAGTTGACAAGACCAACATCCGATCTAAACCTACTACTACTACTGCTGCGGAACATTTTCTTTCTAATCCTAACCATTCTAACTCCGACATGCAACTAATTCCTTTAGAAACTATTCACACTTCCCGTGACTCGATACGTAAAGCCAGGGAATCATATCTTATCTTTTAAGGTAACACTTTAGAGCCACATGCACACGGCATGAACAAACGTGATAAAATGTAATACTTTTTCGTTTTAGTTTCCGATTTCGTCCACACGCTGTTTTCAGCTTTGCTTTAAAGTCGTAAATATAGTGCCTTGCGATAAGCAGTAGATGGTGCAATAGTGAACCATCTTCATTCATTACTTATGCCGCTCATTGTCTGGCGTGGTTAAGTTCTCCTTCACCCCTCTCCGACTGATAGTCGCAATACTGGTGCATATGTCGCGCGGCCGCGGCCTGGATACCACAATATAAAAGAATTTACGCGCATGCGCTGTCCATCTTCGTTTCGTGGCTTCGTTTCGGCCGACCACGTTTTCCGTTTCTCTGCCTGTTTGGCGTATTTTCCTTTACGTATCGCCGTTAAACTGTCGGAAATGACTGAAGAAACCTCAACAAAAGTAAGTACTTTCGATTTCAATTCTATGAGTTTGCTTTTGTGAAGCAATGGAAGTTTACCGTCGAAGGTACGAGTCATTGACCGCCTTCTGTTGTCCTTAGGCCGACAACTTGCATCCGTCTGACCCGATCCATATGGCGGGCAGCGGACAAAACCTCCTAGATTTCGAGAAGTTAGTTGCGGAGGCAGTGGCAAAAACAATGCCAGCGGTCCTGAAAGGTCTCTTCGCCTCGCCCTCCTTACCGGGCCAGAATGACCAGAAGGACAGTCTTGAGACAGTCACAAAATCCACCGATGCGGCACCGGTGCCAACCACTTCCCGAGGGGACCGGGTTTATAGTACAGAACATGAAACTGTCATCTCTCAGGACCTGTTGGATCTCACAACTAAGGCCTTCTCCAGGGCTCTCTCCAAGGAGAAGTGGAAAGAGTGGACCACTTCTTACCCACAAATTAAGCACACAGAGTCTCTGTTGGTTGCCCCTACGATGGAGGCTGGCATGAAAGAGGATATCAAAAAGAGACACGGTTACATGAAAACAAAGGAGCTCTTTATATCAGATGATGGCCTGGCTGATCGCCAGTCTGCCTTCTTAGTTGTAGCTCGACCACTCCTGGCAGCTCTGACAGCCCTAGATAATACGGGAGGTGAGGATGAGGATGAAGGTCCTGACCCTGATGCCATAAAGGATCTATTGGAGGATGCTCTGGTCCTCCTTGGGAATGCCAACTTCCGCCTCAATGCCTGGAGACAAAAGCGCTTCAGCGAGTTCCTCAGTGAAGTTGGTAAGCGTACACTACGGAAATGTATCCCAGCAGACCAACACCTCTTTCCGGATAAATTTCATGCAAAGATCAAGAGCGAGCATGATCATAGCTCAACTAACAGCAAGCTTAAGCCCCATTTACACTGCCGAAAAATTTTGGCACGGCTCGGATGAAAAAAGTACGCGTACCAAAAAAATTGGTTCGGCACGGATAGATTTTGTCGTGTAAACTACTTTGCCCCATCCGTGCCGGACCAAACTTTCACCCGTGCTCGGACCATGTCGCGAGGTAGTCCGAGCACGGATAAAATTGGTACGCGATCCTGAAAATCTAGCCCAGCTCGGATAAGGTGTATAGTGTAAACGATTAGCCGTGCCGAACCAACTTTTCTCTGATGAGCCTTCGTGCCTTTGGTCAGCACCGATTTTTTAGCAGCATGCGCACTAAGCAAGAATCGAGTACGCTGGCTGAGATGTTGAGCCTTTTACCCGTACCAAAACATAATTTTACATCGTTTAGCACGGTAGAAGAAAGGACGTGTAAATGACTAATCAGTATTATTTTTTTGGGTACACGTACCACTTTTATCCGAGCCGTGCCTAAAATTTTCTGCAGTGTAAATGGGGCTTTATAATCACCCCAACAACCTCAAGGCGCTTCTCTATGCAACCATATGGAAGGGAACAGCCCTTTCGTGGGAATTACCGCACCACTGACAACAGACCGGCTGTAGGGAAACGGAAATGGAGATATGGCTCAAAGTTTAACCCCCACCCCCCCCCCCCCCTCCCCAAGCCGCCCGGCTCCAGAACTAGCTCGAGCTGACTATCCGTTCCCCCATCTCAAATTGATCGACCCCCCTACCAATGGATCAGCAACCCGCTTACAATTTTTTGTTCAGAACTGGAGAAAGATAACACAAGACTCATGGACATTACTATTTACAGACAATTCAGGGGTACAAGATCCCCTTTTCCAGGTGCCCCAGACAATGGCGCATGAAAATTACCCGAGTAAGAAGCGACTCAGATGCCCACCAAATGACACTGGCAATCAAAGACCTGTTAGTGAAGGGAGCTGTGAAAGAGGTCCAGCCACAGGACGACCAGTTCACATCAACCTTGTTTCTAGTACAAAAAGAAAATGGCGATTTCCGGCCCGTTATCAATCTTCGGACTCTAAACCGTTTCCTGGGAAAGAAGTCCTTCAAGATGGAGGGACTGCAAGTGGTAAGATCCCTACTCCAACAAGGGGACTTCATGATGAAGTTGGATTTGAAGGATGCATATTAGGCACTTCCAATTCACCCCTCCCACAGGAAGTATCTGAGGTTCATTTACCAGGACAGGACGTACGAGTTTCAATGCCTACCGTTCGGTCTGTCCTCAGCTCCTCGTTCCTTCACAAAAACATTGAAACCAGTGTTGGCAGTGCTACGTTCATTGGGGATCCGGGTTGTGATTTACATCGACGACATGTTGTTGCTCCACCAGCAGAGCGAGATGCTGCGGAAAATCTTTGCTCAGGTGGTAGAATTCCTGGAAAAGCTGGGCTTCCTGGTCAAGAGGGAGAAATGCTCTTCCCTCCCCTGTCAGCGTATAGTTTTCCTGGGGGCTCCGCTCGACTCCACAACAACGACACTTTTCCTTCCTCAGCCAAAACTAAAAAGCATTGTGGATACATGCCGTCACCTACTTGCTCAAAGGAATGCCTCAGTGAGGACTCTGTCCACCCTAATTGGACGAATGAGCCATGCATCGCAGACAGGGATCTCGCATGCCCCACTTCATTACAGAGCTCTTCAACGTCTACACCTGCAGGCGGTGTCTCGACATGGTCACGCAGGGAAAGTGCTAATCCCCTTAACCTCTCAAGCCCTGGGGGACCTGGAATGGTGGATCTCTCCAGAGAGCAGCCGTCTGAATGGTTCTCCAATTTAGCTTCCTCCTATCGATGCCACTGTTTGGACCGATGCTTCAAAACAGGGCTGGGGTGCTGCCTATCAGGGGTTGGCAAATGCACACATCAATGTCTTAGAGTTACGAGCAGCAACGTTTGCTCTAAAGGCGCTTCTGCGGCCACGAAAGTCACAATCCCCCCTACCCAAGCATGTTCACCTGCGGATAGACAACACCACAGCTGTTGCCTACATCAACAAGAGGGGGGTAACACGCTCCCCTGCCCTAACGGCCCAGGCCTTAGAGTTGTGGGCAGTAGTCCTGAAAGCGGGAGTAGCCTTGACAGCGCAGCACATTCCAGGCATTCAGAATGCGGCAGCAGACACAGCCTCCAGGCAGATAGAGACCAGAACCGAATGAACCTTGGACAGGAAGATCTTCCAGTCAATTTGTCAGAGGTTTTACAGACCAGAAGTAGACCTCTTTGCATCTCGCTTGAACCATCAAGTACCCAAGTATGTCTCGAGGTACCCAGATCCAGGGGCTCTGGCGGTGGATGCATTTCAAATGGACTTGTCTAATCCATCCTCCCATAGTCCTTCTTCCTCGGATCCTCAAGAAAATCAGAGTAGACCAAGCAACAGTGCTCCTAATTGCACCGAATTGGAAAGGACAGCCATGGTTTCCAGAACTTATTCAGATGCTGGTGGATCAGCCACTGCTTCTGCCCCAGCTCAAATCTCTTCTGTTCCTTCCATTTCAACCAACAGCACACCACCCCCTGTGGGGGTCCCTACATTTAACAGTTTGGCCACTATCAGGGAGCGTTACCAAGCAACGGGCCTTTCAAGAGAAGTTGTTGACATCTTGTTGGCATCATGAGGAACAGCAACCCAGAAGCGGTACTCAGGGCCTTGGAAGGCTTGGGTACGCTGGTGTTCTCAACGGGGTACCTGTCCCGTTTCAGCTCCTGTAGCAGAGGCCCTTGCATTTCTTGCATCCCTAGTTACGCAAGGCAATTTGGAGTACAGGGCAATAGCTCTCTATAGGTCAGCTATTTCTCAAACTCACGACCCAGTTGGCTCTACTCAGTTAGGCAGTCTTCCTGTCGTCGCTCGTTTTATGAGGGGTGTGTTTAAGATTAAACCCCCCAAGCCCAAATACTGTGTAACATGGAGTGTTAGCACTGCTTTGACTTTTTTAGAGTCTCTTGAACCCTTAGAAGAACTTACGCTAAAACAACTTTCGTTTAAAACTGTGTTATTATTGGCATTGACATCCGCAGCGAGAGCTCATGAACTGTCCGCCTTGGACTTAACGTATTCCCTTAGAAAAGAGGGTTCATGGGAATTTTCACTTCCTACACATGTCAAGACCTCGAGGCCTGGTCACCCAGCACGCAAGATTTTTCTACCTGCATTTCCAGAGAATCCGAAGATTTGTGTTGTTCGCAATCTTGCCGCATATGTGGAGAGAAGAAAGGGATTACGTAAATCCTCCCAGCTCCTTGTGTCATATATCTCTCCACACAGAGCTATTTCAAGCCAATCAGTCTCTCGGTGGCTGACAAGCGCCCTTCGGATGGCAGGTATTGAACTGGGATACTCTGGCCACTCGACCTGGGGAGCTTCTACCTCTGCAGCTGCAGCGGCAGGACTGACTGCTGACCTTATCCTGGAAGCAGCGGACTGGGCTTCCGTGCAGACCTTCGAACGTTTTTACCACAGAGAGACGTCCGAAGGCGCTTTTGCAAGGGCAGTACTGAACAGTTAGACTCACTCATTATTCCTTTGTTTGAGATTGCGGAGTTTATCTTCTATACCTTTTTTGATCGGAGGCTTAGTACTCCTTAAGGACATACAGTTATCGTTATGCCTCATCTGAACATTATTAAATTGTTATGGTTGTGTTGTTTTGCCTTATCATTTATTCGCTTGACAGTACTGCTTCGTAAGTCTGCACCGGTATTGCGACTATCAGTCGGAGAGGGGTGAAGGAGAAATAATATTTCCCCGGAGGGTTAGTACTTACCTGACGGGGAGGTGTGGTTCTCCGAACCCCTCGTAGACTGATATGAGCAATACTGGTCCCCAGGCCATCGGAGTGATCTTTTCCTCCCCGCCCTTGTACTGCCAATCGATACGGCCTCACTCTCCACTATTCCGAGGTACAGCGCATGCACGTAAAATCTTTTATATTGTGGTATCCAGGCCGCGGCCGCGCGACATGTGCACACGTGACGATTTAATATGTTCTATAACATATAAAATGTAATGTTTTTTTTAATAAAAACAACTTACCCTGTTGTTGTGTTGTATTCTTGAGAAGCTGACAAACTACATAGAATATACAACAACAGGGTAAGTCGTTTTTATTCACAAAATCGTCACGTTCCCATACAAACCCTTACAAATCGAGTTTTTGTAACACAATACCGCTTATTATATCGTGCCGGTGTTTCCTTGTCTTTAGCTTGGGTGGCCTGTGGCTTGCGCAGCCAGAGCGATTGAATATCTATTGAATATGCATGAAATGTGAATGACCCACTGCACGTGCACTTATTTAAATATGCCTCGAAATTCATAAATATTCATTTATTTAAGTTGCCTTGATTTGTCTTTAATCGAATTCCCCCCTCCCCCTCCCCTAAAAATATAACAACCGATATTATAAACAAGGTCAAACGTGTTGCGCGCACATGCTCGCATTCAAAGCTCGCTAAGCTTAAAAATTGTTCCAAAATAGTACACCTATTACGTGAAAAACGTTTTATTCCTACCTGATTCAGTTGAAATAATTCTTGAATGTCCGTTTGGACGAAGGACGTCTTTAACTTTCCCCAGAAGGAATCGGGTAAATCCATAACAGATGCAGCCGGGAGCAGATCAGTTGCAGGAGACTCGCCCCAGTCTTCTCCTCCACTCCGACAAAAAAGTTAGGGGAGGGGGGAGGGGGGTGGTCAAAGTCGAAATTGAGAATTGCGAACTGGGTTTACGAAACCGCGAATTCGGAATTGACTTTCTTCCTTGCAATATCGAATTTTCGATTTTGAACTTTTCAATTTTGCAAATCGACTTTTGAGTTTGAATTTTGAATTTTGCAAATCCACTTTCGAATTTTGCTGGTTTGCAAATCGACTTTTGAGTTTGAATTTTGAGTTTGCAAATCGACTTTTGAATTTGAATTTTGAGTTTGCAAATCGACTTTTGAATTTGAATTTTGAGTTTGCAAATCGACTTTCGAATTTTGCTGGCCACTCTCGGCCACCGTATCCCACGAGCAGGGTTACGCAATCCACACCCGCCGGAATTCTGCGGCATATTTATGGATGAAAATACTAGGTCTTTTGTATGGGAGTATCTTATCTGCGCGTTTCGCGGGTCGAGGGTAAATTGCGCGGGTCGCGGGTAAGTTGCGCGGGTCGCGGGTAAAGTGCTCGGGTCGCAATTTTGAAATAAAAAAAAATGAAAAATACTTTCCGTGAATTTTAAGCAAAGAGCAACTGAGCAGCAGAGGCTAAAAGCTTAACCAAACTAAGCTAAACTAGTGAGGAGCACTTTCACGAACTTAAGTTTGTAAAACTGATTTATTTTCTCCTACGCGTTTCGTCACTATATTAAAAAAATATAAATCAGGGAGTTTTATAAGTAACAGTCACATGCTTACATTTTTTCCTAACGTAAACCATATAATTTTTTTCGTATCTGCGTATAGGAAACAAGCTTAATGTTTTCGCAAGGCGTGACTAAGGTGTAACATATATATGACACTGAGTATTTATGACATTGCTTTATGCGTGACATTTATTTTTGAGGACCACAGATTTCGTACAGATTTAGTACTAACAAGTTGTATTAAAGCTTGACGTCCGTCAGTGGCTTTTTATCTCTCTGCCTTCAACTATTGTTTTCCCCTGCTTAAAAAGTCGTTTCAAACCAGAAAAGAAAACATTTGACGTCGTAACGAGAAGAACAACGCGAAGTGTTTTTCTTAGGCCTATCTTGTTAGCTGGTGGTCATTTTGCTCCACACGTCAAATCATCCGGATATTTCCACATTGTCAATGTCTTTGCAGCTCTCGATCACAAGTGTGGTTCTTTTTTCGGTTGTCGACATAATGAGGTGATCCAAACTCCCTGAGGATATTCGTCGACAACAGTTAGACATTCCGCCGCTTTCGTTCGTAAGTTCTGGACTGCTTCAGATAAGTTTTTTTTAATGCAAGCCTTCTATATATATATATATATATAATTATGTATACAATGTGCCCTCCCGGTTGTTACCATAATGGCTTTATGGCAACTCCTGAGCTTGGGCACAGGATGTACGGTTACACATTGTTGGATTGCATTGTGGAGTCACGAGAGTGCTCAAACTGCGAGCAGTGAGCGAAGCAATATGCCAGTAGTGAACACCTCTTACGAGGCTCTCCACCCAATCCAGAGAGTGCTCAAACTGTATGAACAGTGAGCGTAACATACAATTATGTATATATATATATATATATATATATATATATATATATATATATATATATATAATTCACCTTCCAGGAAAGGTATTCATTAAATTATTTATTTGTCAAATATAAATTGGCTATTTATAGCATTAAATCGTTTCGCCAACCTTCCAGCTGCAGGAAGTGAAAATGCTGCAATTTTGATCGCCAGTCCACTGCCACTCAGTGCTCGGTGAGCTAACTAAAAGATCTAGACTATGAACTAATTGCTGTAACCCTCTCACGATTTTCACGATCAGTTGAGTATTCAACGAAGCAAGTTTGACGACTTGTTTTCTTCCCCCAGACAAAAAACGCGCTACCTTACACAGCGGCCTGCTTTCAACGTTTTCAAGGTTGTTTATGCAACGCATCATAAGGGAATTAATACTAAGAAGAAATATATACACTATTTTGATTATTTTTGTCCGCCATTCAGTTTTAAAATTAACCCATAGACGACCGGGCAATTTTTCAATTTTAGCAATTCTCAAAATAAATATAAAATAAATATGTTAAAATAAATATGTCACGCATAATGTAATGTCATAAATACTCAGTGTCATACACCTTAGTCACGCCTTGCGAAAAACATTTAACTTGTTATACGCAAATCCGAAAATATTCTATGGTTTCGGTTTGGTATAAATGTAAACAGGTGACTTTTACTTGTAAAACTCCCTGCTTAAGTCCGCAATAGTCGGACGAAACGCGTAGGAGAAAAAAAAAAGAGTTTTACAAACTAATTGCTGCTCACTAGTTTAGCTTTGTTTAGTGAAGCTCTTTAGCCTCTGTTGCTTTGCTTTTTGCTTAAAATTAAAACGGAAAGTATTTTTCATTCTTTTTTTTAATTTCAAAATTGCGACCCGTGCAATTCGCCCGCGACCCGCGCAATTTACCCGCGACCCGCGCAACTTACCCGCGACCCGCGCAATTTACCCGCGACCCGCGACCCGCGCAGATTAGATACTCCCCTTTTGTATCAGTAACTAAGCCAAGAATAAGAGCTGCGGAAAGGTCAAATTTTTCAACTTTAGAAATGTTTTGCAAAATCCATTCAGCACAATTTTTCCAAAAGGCACTGGAATATTCACAGCTCCAGAACAAGTGAATCACGTTTTCGGTTGCTTCTCCACAGAAGGTGCACGAGTCAGTTTGTTTAACTCCTGTTTTGTAAAGGAAATCGTTGGTTGCAATTCGTCTATGAAGAAGTTTAAATTGAAACTCTCTTAACTTTGTTTCCTTAGTGCACATAAACGCAAACGAATAAGTATTTTCCCAGTTTATTATCATGTTCCCCGCTGTTGTTTCCGTCAACCATTTGCCTTGGCTCTTAATTGGTTTGTTGTTGTTTTTTTTTCAAGGAAGCATGGGTACACTTTTTGGCATATTTTCGTATGAGATTCAAGAATTTTAGTTGCATCTTTTGGGCTGTCACTGCCGTGAGTGGGTGGACATACTTTCTTATACTGTTTCAGAGTAGAGGCCACCTTATAATACTCAAGATAATTAGTTTCAATATTGAATTTCTTTACAAAATCATCAAAGCCAATAAAACGGCAGTCCTTATCAAGGAGGTCTTTAACTCTCTCCACACCAGCATTAAACCATGTTTTATAGAAAAAAGGTTTATTTTCGATCGTGATAAGTGAATTGTGCCAGATATATACGGACTCAAACTCTAATTTAGTCTCTCTAAAGTTGAAATTGGCCCAGTGCTCAACAATTTCTTTCATCAGTAAAGGTTCTTTTATTGTCAGTTGTACTGCGTCTTGTTGTTCTAGATTACTCAGGAACAGCAATTTACCACCATGTTTAATTTTTCTAAAAAATAGTCGAAAAGAGACTTCCATGTTCCTTTGTTCTCCGTGTTAAGATAATTTTGCACCCATTTTAATTTCAGTGACGTGTTGAAGCTTTGTATGTCGATCATCTTGAGTCCCCCTTCTTCATAATTATTAATCAATATTTCCGTTCTTTTAATTTTGTCACCGTACCTTTGCTGTCCCAGAGGAAATCGTATAGTATAGAATTTATTTTTTGGAGCATTTCTTTCGAAGTTGGTAGAGATGACAACAGATAGACAATTTGTGACACAGCCAGAGATTTTAGGATGGTAATTTTCCCCAAGAGAGTTAGTCTTCTCGCCGACCAGCTATTTAGGATACTCTGTAGTTTGTCTATTTTTTCCGAAAGTTTGTGTTTAAATTAATTTCATTTAATGTTGAGAATCATACTCCAAACGCATACACTTTATCTTTGGCCCATAATATTGGTTTTGAAGAGGTAAAAACATTTTCTGAACATTTGTAGGAGCCGATCCACAGGGCTTCAGTTTTTTCATAATTAACTTTAAGTCCAGATATCAAGGCGAAAGTACCTAGAAGGTATAGGGCTCGAGTAAAAGAGAATTGTGATCCGTCTAAGATAAAAGTTGTATCATCGGCGTACTGGGATATTTTACCTTCTGTGTTGAGAACTTTGATCCCTTGTATTGTGTTATCATTTCTAACGGTATTTCCCAGAACTTCGGCACACAGGATAAAAAGGTAAGAGGACAATGGGCATCCTTGTCTTACTCCACGGCTTAAAGTGAAGAAGTCAGAGGTCTATCCATTATTTTGAACACAGCTGCTGATGTCGGTGTAAAAAAGCCTGATCCACGCTACCAATGAGCTTCCAAAGTTATAATAATTTAGAGTTTTTTCAATGAATGACCATTCTAGACTATCAAAAGCTTTTTCAAAGTCAATGAATAGCAAGAGGCCTGGGATTTATTCGATGTTCAGAATAATTTATTATGCTGTCTATGAGTCTTATGTTTTCTCCAATGAATCTGTTTTTTAAGAAGCCAGTTTGATCGTTGTTGATTAGCTTTGGCAAAAACTTTTGTATTCTGCTCGCAATACATTTAGAAGCAATTTTATATAATTGCAATTAAGAAGAGTGATTGGCCGCCAATTTTTCAAGAAATTTGCAGGTTTATTTATTTATTTTTTTTTTTTGGAATTAACTTAATCATTCCTCTTCTTTGGCTAACTAATAGGAGGCCTTCTCTATACGCACAGTTCAAGGCATTCAGAGGGTATGAGTGGATTTCCCTCCAGAACTGACTTTATAGAACTCGGCCGGTAAGCCGTCACTTCCTGGGCTTTTATTTGAGTGCATTGATTTTAGGCTTTCCCAACATTCCGTTTGTGTTAAGGGGCCTCCGCATTCTTCTTGTTCTTGTTCATTAAGTATTGAAGGGTTTCACTCCGGGAAGAACAGGTTATCACAAAGGTTATTCATTTGTGGAACAGTTGAAGAATACAGTTTTTGATAGAAAGACTTCGCCTCTTTTAAAATTTCGTCGTCCTTAACAACGACTTCATTTTCTGGCAATTTTAGGCTTTTGATAGTTTTTTTTTATTGAAGTGCCGTTTTTCTAGACCAAGAAAATATTTTGTATTTTTTTCTCCATCATTGTACCAACGTGCTTTGGATCGTATAATAGCACCTTTCGTGTTATATTTAGAGATTTCTTCTCTTTGTAGTTTTTTGTTGGCTAGTTCATCTATTAATTGATTCTTTTCTATTTCTGATAAATTGTTCTCATCTAGCTTTTTTTGTAGGGCTAAGATATCGTTTTCTAAAGACTCTTCCCGCGACTTCATTTTAGCTTTCTTTATTTTTGCGTATTGTAGAGAGCTGGATCGGATCTTCATTTTCATGGTATCCCATAAGAGAGTGGCGTTCACTTCATTATTGTTTTTGTACTCATTTAATTTGCTACTTCATTGATTGTCTTCTTAATTAGGTCGATATATTCCTCATCAGACAGAAAGGAAGTATTTTATAGCTTCCAGAAGCCTGGTCCCCTGGGGTTTGCATTATTCGTTAAATGCAGTGTTATAAGAGAATGGTCCGTTTTGAAGCCCGGCAAGATGTCTGCATTTGTCACAGCAGATACTAAACTAGTGCTTATCAGGAAAAGACTAAGCGGCATTGTATTTCCGGTTTTCTTCTTCTCCAGGTGAACGTTTGCTTTTCCGGGTTGAGTATACGCCAAATGTCTACCAGATCTAAGGAATCAACGATATATTTAACTTTTTGTAAAGACTTTCCGTGTGTCACGGGGTTCTCACCTTGCGGCGAACATTGCTTTTATAAGAGTTTTTCTTTCTATCTTAATCGCTCGGAGGCAATCTTAGGTAATAATTTATACGCGTTTTTAAAACGTTTAGACTTTTTCTAGCAGTTTTTTCTAGCAGTTTTTTCTAGCAGTTTTTTCTAGCAGTTTTTTCTAGCAGTTTTCTAGCAGTTCCACAATCCCTTGATCGCTCCGACGAAGGGCTAGCGCTCGAAACGTCAGCTTTCTCGAATCTTTTTACGTGGCTAATTTACCTTATCGACTCAGTCAATAAAACCAAATTCTTGTGCTTCACCCCCACCGACGCAGCGCCACAGTTTCTCTAGAAACTAACCCCATTCACTTGGCGTAGAAGACTGCTTCTAGATCTTCTCTACACACGAAACGAGCGATGAGAGGGCGCGGGGTTGTGTCTCGGTCTCTCGTAGTTTTCCGACGCCATGCGCAGCATGGAATTGAATGTTGTCAACCTCAATACCCATCTCGTTTTCTATGATATCATAAACAATGTTTACACAGTTTTCGTCTCTTTGCTCCGGAATGTTCATAAACCTAAATTTTCTCTCCTCGAATAATTTTCAAGAGCGATGATCTTTTCCTGTTCCTCTACTAGGCTTACCTTTAATGCTTTAGTTTCGGCTTGTTGACTTTCTCCCATTTTTCTTAGATGATTTAATTCTTGTTGAGAGCCCAATGTCCGCTGAGTTGTCCTTTTGATATCGCCGTGGGTCTTCGCTTCTTCTTGTAAACTGTTAATAGTGTCCCAAGCCGTCTGTAACGACTTTTCCACGTCGCTTAAGGTGGACTTTATCTGACCTATTTCCTCTTTAAGGCCCGGTTCAAACGTCGAACTTCACATGTGCCGAATCTAATGCAAATGAGCAAGAACAATAGATTTTTCTCATTTGCATTAGGTTCGGCACATGTGAAGTTCGACGTTTGAACCGGGCCTAAGTTCGGCATTAAGACGGGATATTTCAAATTTAAGGCTACCGAATAAATTCTCCATCCTGTCTTCAAAGCTTGACTGTTTATCCATAATTTGCTTGAAAGATGGTTGCTCCACGTAGTCGGCCATTTCTTCACTCGGCATTCGATTTCTTTTCGGAGATGGTTGTGATTGAGTCGATGAGCTTGAAGATCTTGCTTCTCTAGCGTTCTTTTTAGATAATCTAGTTGTGAAGCTTAATGGTGAGTTGCATTTTGGCTTCCTGCTCGATGTACAATTAGAGAGCACCAAAAATACGTCTGACCGTCATGACCACGTAACCAGGCCATCCAGCAAGAATAAGTTCTACGACAATTTTGGACTCCCGTGCGAATAGCAAATTGATCGAGTTCCACGTACGGGTGTGAATAAAATAAGCTTTTGTTTTTAAAATCTCAAATGATTTATTTTAAAGGGGGGAGGGGGACTGTTTACCACTGTGAGACCATTGATACAACAAGATTTATAATAAAAAAAGAACAGCATCGAGAAAGAAAAAAAGGAAAAAAATATTGTTTTTAAACTTCACTCGAACTTGAATTGACTCGTGACTCGAACTTGACTCGGGCTCGAACTTGACTCGTGAAATGAGCACAGTCGTTCTTTTCAAGAAACTGCAACTGTTTATCTCGCTGTCGTCTATCTCGCATTTTCTGTCTCGCATTTTTATCTTGCATTTTCTATCTCGCATTTTCATCTCGCATTTCCTATCTCTGATTTTTTATCTCATTTTCTATCTTGCATTTTTATCTCGCATTAACCGATAAAATAAATTTCCTCTTTAAGTCGCATCTCATGTCCCTTACAGGCTTCCGTACTTTCGTCACACGTAATTTGAAACTAAACTTCCTGCCGCTAACGACATGTAAACAAAAACACAGGCGTGGTTGACGAGGATCCATGAACTTGTCTCGCAATTTTTTTTTTTTTTTTTGACACAAGTTGTACGAGAAATTGCTTGATATTTAATGCAATCGTTACAATAACTATACTCTACGTATACTCGGCTCGATTGCATTTCGTTTGTATGGCAACAAAAAATCGGTCTTACACATTAACCGATTGTATTTTTAGCTTGCAAAGATGAAATTAAAGGTTGTTAAAACTTAATAGCAGAGTTCACCGAATATGTAACAAATATAGATGTAAATCAGTGCAAGTTAAAACTAATACCCATTTTAAATCGTCAGAACCCAAAAGCTGCGCCCAACTCCTCCAAGATGGCGTCACATCCAATGGCGTGTACACCATCAATCCAGATGGCGGCAAATCGATCCCAGTGTTTTGTGACATGACCACCGACGGCGGAGGCTGGACCGTTTTACAAAAACGTTTGGACGGCTCTGTTGATTTTTTTCTTGATTGGGCAGACTACAAGAAAGGGTTTGGAGATCTGAACGGTGAATTTTGGCTTGGGAACGACAATCTTCACCGTTTGACAGCCGCTGATGACGTAACTCTAAGAGTTGACCTGGAGGACTTTAATGGAATCATCAAATACGCCGAGTACACAACTTTTAAGGTAGCAGACGAGGCAGACATGTACCGGCTTTCGATTGGAGGATACAATATAAATGGCACAGCTGGGAATTCGATGGAACATCAGACGTAAGACAAATGTTCAGTTTCCCCTGGTATTATTTGTAAGGTACTTATAGGTATGGTAAAGGCGCACACGAGCTACTGCCAGCGGTGACCCACACGACCAGTGCTAAGCCCGGTTTCTGTAGCAGGCAGCAGCTAGATGTATTGCTACTCACCCCTGGATGGGATGCTAGTCTATAGCAGTGTCCCCGTACCCATTTATACACCTGGGTGGAGAGAGACATTGTGGCTCGAAACTTAAGTGAAGTTAAAGATAGGTGGCCATATAAGTCTCATACAACATAAATTTTATTGCTAATTAAAAAATAGAATAGCAAGATACACGAATATTTTTTTTTAAAAATTTCTCTCCTTTTCAAAACACTTTTCCCGTAGTGCGTGAAATATTTAGATGCGCACGCTAAATTATTCTTTTATCATGTAGTAAACTCGGCACCTGTTTGCTGCTGCGTAACTATATGTAACTATATAATGGCTAAAAAAAGCCAAAAAATGCAGGTTTCGCAAGACAAATTTGATCATCATTTTATTATCAGGCTGGGAATTTGCATTTTTACGGCAAAGAATTGATAGAGGTTACCTTGGTTTTATGCCCGATGTCTCAAATGTATTTCTGGGGCTTTAAACAATCATCAACGGATGACCTACTCTCAATTGGTTTTCGTTCTTTATTCGTGGTTCGCGCAAAGCCTTTCGGACTATGTTATTTTACACACAACTTTGTTTTGTGTTTGTATATTTATTTTCTAGCAACCAGCGATTTACCACCAAAGACCGTAGCAACGCCCAAAACAACGAAAACAACTGTGCAATATATCATCATGGTGCCTGGTGGTATTTTTGGACGTCGTATTATTACTGCCACCGCTCCAATCTGAATGGTGGATATGGCATGACAAACGCAAGAGGAGTTGTCTGGACAAGCTTTGGAGGGTGGGATTATTCATTGAAACGTAGTGAGATGAAATTGAAGCCCAAACCTAAGCTGTGATGTTTTGGTAAAAGCTGAGTCTTTTATCGACTTCTGGTGGCCCCTTTAAAATTTGTGAAACTATTCTGATGCTCTTGCATGGCAGGCAAACTTATTACTTTTATTTAAGGGGAATTGAATAAATTAAATTAATTAATTAAATTCCCTTTAGTGGAATTAGCGTCACGGGAAATTTGGTGTCATTTATAAAAGTTAAAAAATGATTTTGTATTAACTGCAAGGTCTGAATTAATAAGTTGTAACTTAAAAAAGGTTAGCCTATCGTTTTTCACGTTCTCACATTTTCGTCTCCAAACATGGATTAGGACAGACCATGATTGGGTTTTGTACCCTGAAGAAGGCAGCATTGCTGAAACGTCGGGAAAGATCATTCTACAAATAGCGTCAAATTTAACACAGTTTTTTCATTTCATCATTCAGACCATGATTTGTTCTCTTTCAAAAATAAGTTGAGCTTTCTCTTTTCTCGTGGTTGTAAGAAACTTTTTTTATTGTTATTTTTAGCATGGTTTTGATCAAACAAGGTCAAAATCATCGTGCCACTGTTCCTTTACATGTAAGTGAACAAATAGGTTTTCTGTAACCCGCCTAAAAAGTAAAATACCGATCGTTATCTGGTCTGATCAATGAGCAAAGGATTAAATTTGCCTGTTTCTGTTGGAAGAGTGAAGAGTTTTCGATTCCAGCTCGTCATCATCCATCTAAGGGCTTACTAAGCCCCAGCGGTGATCATTACCAATTTTCTCCTTGTAATATTAATGCTTAATCAATCAGAGAGCTTATGAGAATTAAGGAAATGATCACCCAAGATGAATTCTCTTGATATTTTAACAACTTCTCCCCACTACTTCTATAAAAATACGTATGGAAACAAGGAAGGAGAATTTGTATTTTAATACAGGGGATTAAAGGGTTAAGCATGGATAAACTGTTTCACCCACACAGGCGCACCACCTCACCCGTTTCCACAGTGATGTATATTTCAACACTACTACGCACAACTGTAACATCATTATAATAATATTAGAGTACAACTATAATCATTTTCAGTCTATTATATTCTCTACACAGATAAAGTGTATTTGGTTAGTTTAGCGCTCTGCTAGGGATCAATGAAACCATCCAGTTTGGCCGATTTGTGGACATTTTCCGCTTTCCCTAACAGGAAGTCTTATCCATTGCTTGCATGCTTGATTAATTTCGTTTTTTTGCAAGATTAATGCAAATGCAAAACAGAAAAAAAAAATCTCTAAAACTCTTGCTAATAGCACACTATTGAGTGCTAAACGCAAGCAAGTGAAAAGTTGTTATAACGCGGACAGGTCTAAATCAGATGAGTTATTCTGTGATCGTCTATTGTATCATGTAGGAATACGATATCATAGTACTAATTACAATATAAGTTATATCATAACAACGATAGCAACTGGAAAATAGAGCAAGGGAAATGGACAAAACCATTGTACTGAGCCAAAACCTACCGTTCTACAAAAAGGTTCTATACCCCCCACCCCCCTCCCCCGGCCCTTTAACGGCTTTGGTTAAATAGCCTCGCTCTATTAAGCTACTGTTACACGTAACAATTTTTCCTGCAACTTGTCTCGCAAAAATTTGCGTAAGTTGAAAAATGACGCATCTGTTGGCTAAAGAGTATGGCGATACAAGTTCCAAGAGCCATGTTGCACGTATTTTTGTTGTGCAACTTGAGAAAATTTGTTGTAGAAGGAGAAAACGATTCAACTCTTCATGCAACTTACATGAAGGGGTAATACACGTAAAAAGCGTGCGTGCAACTGCAACAATTTTTTTGCGAGACAAATTGCACGTAAAATTGTTACGTGTAACAGCAAAAATAAAATTTGAAAAAACGATTTAAATCTCCGAATGTCAACTTGATGCACACAGAATATTTAATTTTCATCTCAAACTTTTTTACCAAAAAAAGCTCCCAATTAGGTAGCCTGCGTGGCTGGTTGTTTTTTGTTGGCGCTCGCGATGCTGAATTCGCGAGTGGCGAAGCCGGGAGAAACCGTTTCTCGCAGCTTTGCCGCTCGCGAATTTCAGCATCCCGCGCGCCATCAAAACCGCCAGCTACGCAGGCTACCCATTAGGCTCATCAGAAAGGTTGTATCTTGGATAGTTCCCCTAGTCTTGCAAAAGGTGGCTCCTCTTTCGAGTATACTTGTTATGACCACTTCCCTAAATAAAGCCTGTATAATATAATGCGCACTCATTTGTAAATATGAGCCGTACTTAGCAAATAACTTCGTCAGATAAAATCAAGTGATTATAAAATAATGGCTGCAGCTGAGAGACATCCGAAACTCTAACTTAGGCTTTGTCCATCAATTTACCAACTAGACTTCAAAAAAGGCAGTTTTTCCACCAATTCTTGAGAGGGACGCGCGAAGCGACGATCAACGCGCGCCTTATGTACGTATTTGGACTTGCTCCAGATCTTTTTGGCCGCCTCAGCTTTCACGCTTATTTATTACATCGATAATTTCAAGCAACTTTTATCTAAAGTGAAACGAGATAAATTAATTAATAGTCTATCAATTCAAATCCAACAAAGAATGGTAGTTGATAGTTTTCAGAACATATAACCCCCACAAGCATTGTAATGCTTTGATTTTTATCATGTGTAAATAAAGGTTATTATCGACTATCATGTGGGTGTTCTTGAATAGTTTAAATCCATGAAATCTTTCCTTGGAGGCTATGGGAATTTTGAGCTCCTGCCGAGTTTTGCGGGTTTACGAGATAAATCGATGAGAACGTACAAGAGTTAACAAGAGCGCAGGATTGATCAATGAGAGTGTACACGTTTTCCAAGAGTGCATGAGGATGTACTAACAGCAACTTTCTTTGCGCACATTCATTTTAAAGTCACAACACGCTTACAGGGTATAAGGTGAGAAATAGGCGCGTGGATGACCACCAATCACAATCGAGAATTTTGTTAATGATACGATTACAATAGACCTTATGCATGTTTACGTCAGACTAGCTAATTTCATCCCCAAGCCTCGCTTTCGAAGTGTAAACCTGTGACAATCTCATCAATGTATTCTCAAAGGAGCAAAGTTGAAAAGAATACCCACTCAAAAACAACGCGAACTTGTCAAAGGTTTGCAAGGAATTTCGTACAAACGAGGCTTGGTGGTGAATTTTGAGGTGGTGATGTCATCATGCATAAGGTCTATTGTTACCGGTGACCCGCGCGCGCGTTCTTTTCAAAACTATTTATAAAATATCCGTATGAGGGGCGCACGCTTTTGCATGAGGGGCTAGAGAGACCAGAAAAAGCCGTACGGCCCCACGACAAAAGTGTACGGCCTCGAGAATTAAAATTTGAAACAATTTTGTCTCCAAAAATCGGTCATATCATAAAATACAGTCAAACCTCCGCTAACGGACACTTCCTTAGGCGGACACCTCCTAAAAGCGGACACTTAGGGTTGATTTTCACTGTCGCGTAATTTTCACGTGCGTAAATAAAAATAAGAGACGATGTATGAACAGCTCGCGTAAAAGTTTACGCAAGCGGTTCATACATCGTCTCTTATTTTTATTTACGCACGTGAAAATTACGTGACAGTGGAAATCAACCCTTAGTCAGCGTCCCAGCCACATATAAACTCTATATTTATTATGATTTTTAACCTTCCATAAGCTGATACCTCTCTAAGTGGACCCTTTTTCTGGCCCGGTTGTGTCCGTTTATGGGAGGTTCGACTGCATATTGACTAAGTTACATCTTGGTCATTGCGCAAGGACCTCTAGCCGAATGTTTTCCCATCCGGTCCTCCCACTCAGTCAATAAGTACATATTTAACAGTTATTCATCGAGGACGAGCCGAATATGAGCTGATCATATATATAACCAACGAGGCGCCGCGCCGAGTTGGTTATATATCAGCTCATATTCGGCGAGGCCGAGATGAATGACTGTTTTAGTAAATTTTCAAACACTCAAATAACTGGAAATTGGGAAAAAAATATTTCCGCTCCAAACAAATACATGACTGTCACGTCAGTGAACAAGTGTCACATGACCGCTTCGCAAATCGAAAGCGAGTAAATGCTAACAAGCGGCGAGATCGAGAAGAATGTTTCTTCGAAAGTAGTTTCCTTCAAAAATAGGTTTTCTTCGGACTAGCCGAAATGGTTATGGATTTGAACATTAGAATTGTGGAAATTATATTGCGGACGAGGAAAGATTTGCCCTGCACGTGCACAACGTGCTCCCCGAATGTCGCCATTTTTCCGCGACGGTTTTTTTTTTTTTTTGCGTAATTCGTCATCATTTTTCCATATCTGGGAAAATTAAGCAATAACGACTGAGATCGGTAGCGGTTGGACCAATCAGAAATCTAGAAAATCATTATCGAGAGGTAAAAATTTACTAATATATTATATCAATAAAGATATTTTTAAAAGTACGAGAGTTGACGAGAACGCAAAAAGAGGTACGAGGGTTGACGAGAGCGCATGACAGCGTACGAGGGTTGACGAGAGGGCATGACAACGTACGAGGGTTAAATAAATATGTATCCTGCGCAGCGTTAATTGTAGTTACGTGAAAAAGTGCTAAGTTTAACGCTGTAAAAAGTGTTAAAAATGAAACTAGACGTTTCGGCAATGCTGCCTTCATCAGTAGTAAAAACGTGTTCGTTGCTAGCGTGTGCGAAAATTCAAAAAATTCAAATTCACGCGTGCCGAAGAAAAGCGTGCGCAAGGCTAGCGTACGAGTTAATTATGAAAAGCCGAAGTCTTGGTTCAAGCCATTGGGCGCCAAAGTCTTGTAATTGAAAATGAACCGCATTTCTTCGCGTCTTCTCCTGATCTGGTCACCTAGATTCGCTTTAATCACCGCTACCATCATGTCGCTGAAGTCGTGGTTTGGTTTTTTACTACTGATGAAGGCAGCATTGCCGAAACGTCTAGTTTCATTTTTAACACTTTTTACAGCGTTAAACTTAACACTTTTTCACGTAAAGCCCGGTTTCCATATGATCGCTACGATCGCTGCGATCGCTGCGATCGCTGAAAAAAAAGTTCAGCGATCGTAGCGATCACATGGAAACCACTCTCCAGCGATCGTAGCGATCACAGCGATCGCAGCGACAACGATCGCTACGATCGCTGTGATTCTATCTCAGCGATCGTAGCGATCGTAGCGATCATATGGAAACGCAGCGACAGCAAAAATACCAAGATGCACTGCGTACGCCCACTCAAAGGGTGCGATTTGGCCCTTTTTATGGAAGAAGTGCAAAGATACGACTGTCTTTATATCAAATTTTAAAAACAATTCACAGCCGCTATGTTGAATTTCAAGAATGAGGCGAAACGATATTGTCAGACCCAGGTCCCCTCGATCTTCATTCACTTTCTCAGCGATCGTAGCGATCGCAGCGATCATATGGAAACTATCAATCGCTGCGATCGCTGAACTATTTTTTTCAGCGATCGCAGCGATCGCAACGATCGTAGCGATCGTAGCGATCGTAGCGATCATATGGAAACCGGGCTTAACGTACGAGGGTTAACGAGAGGGATTGACAGCGTACGCGGGTTGTCGAGAGCGCACGACAGCATACGAGGATTGACAAATGATGAGAGCGCATCATAAGTAAATTGAAGCACAAGGTTGACGCAAACGCCTGAGATTCGAAGACAACTTACAACAAGGGTTTTAGGGGGCGGCGCGCATAATGATACCACACCATTTCATCGTGTGTCATATGACAAAATAATCCTCGATTCTTGAAGTATTTTGTCAGCCTTGTATAGGGGCACGGCGGACATATGTTACTTTTATCCCGTTTTTTACCGCCCCGCGACCGCCCCGCCATTTTGAAAGCGGAGACTGGGGGCGAAAATATTGAAAGCGGAGAAGGCCCTGGGGACGAGTTTAACCATTTATTCTTGAACCCAGACTTTTCTCGACTTTTCCAAAAACAGCAAAACATGGCGGATGTCGGAATGGAAGAACACACTTGTAAGGAATGCGGCAAAAGTTATAACAAGAAATGGAGGCTTGAAGAGCATATAAGATCGCACACTGGCGAGGTAAGTGCATTTTCATTATACAGGTTTTGTATATTTTGGATGTTTGGAAAGGACAAAAATCTCGGGCGAAGTTTCTACTCACGTGGGTGTTGAATTGTACGGTACGTTCTGGTTCGTCACCGAGTGTATTTTTGCGAGGGATAGCAAAGGTTGGGGGGTGGGGAATGTGATGTTTCGAATTGATCGGCGCATAAGTTTCTTACATGCCATGATTTTATTAAGCTTATATGTCTTAATAAGCTTATATAAATGACAATTTACTGCAAGTTGTATATTACATTTAATCTTAACTTAAGGCTTACTGTTTTGTTAAACTATACATTACAGTAGGCTATGAAATGTACCATTTCAGGGTTAGAAATTCATTTTTTTTTTTGTCACAAGATGAAGATATCTTGTAGAGATGAGATCTACAAGCTTAATGGGCAAGCCACAAGGTTATTTTGAAATTAATATTTTCTACACAGTATATGAGGCAGTTGGCTAGAAAATGCGAGTGATTTTTTTCCACACTCAATAATCGCAAATTTGGCTCACATTTAGCGAGTTAGCTTGTGGGAATTTTGAACCCTGCATTTTTAGCTTTAAACTGCATTTCATTTTGTGTTAGAAAATACAGTATGTACAGAGGTAACACTAGCTGTTGTTCAGGAATCTAAAAACCTCTTTCTGCCATACATGTATCTGTCTGTTTAAAATTGTTTGCCTTCCTTTTATTTGCAGAGACCATACAAGTGTACATTTGAAGGCTGTGGTAAATCTTTTATCAGACCATACCATCTCAAACGCCACTCAGTTATCCACACAGGACAGCTAGCATCATTCAAGTAGGCTATATTTTTACAATCTTCACTTGAACAGTGCAGTGCTGGAAATAACAGTCGGTCATCGGACATTGTCCAACCAAAATCCAAAAATGTTCGACCAATTTTAAATTATGCTCGAACATGGTGACCAAGCACAAAAATAACTTACATGTACAGTTGTAGCTTTTGCCTTGAAAGTCTTGTTAACTCATCGCATTTGATTCCAAAAACATTACAATAAGAATTTATGCTGTTTGTATGATTTACTTTGCTGTAAATGGCTCTCTTGATTCGAGAAAATTCAGCACATCATGTATGCTTACCGATTGTGTCTCAGGAAAAATCCAAAATAGCGGATGTCCGACCAATTTTGTAAAATGTCCGATCAAAAGGGAGGTTTGAAAAGACGCATGTCCTTCTTAGCAAGAAAAATTATTTCCAGCACTGACAATGTATCCTTGCTTCAAATTTTCAGGTTTAACTTACATGTATTTACATGTACAACATCATAATTGCAGTACTTGACAGTTTCTGTTATTTTTATTATTATTAAATTTTTACTCAAGTCATTTTTCTATGCACATTGTTTTGCTTGCCTTCAAGGGACAGGCTCATAGAAATTTTCTCCATTTGACTGATGACTCTGCTAGTTCACTTTTGAATATTAATTTTTTTATTTATTTATTTTTTTAATTTACATGTTACTCTTTCTTTTTTAATATGCTGAGTGGCTGTAAACCAGGATATTGGCCAATAGGCCATATTCATTTATAACTTACCTCATGAAAAGCACACGCCATCCATTTGCATTGTCAAATGCAAATATTTTTAATGATACATGTAACCCCCTACATGAGCTTCCATTTCAAGCCAGTTCCAGTTCAATGCCAAGAATAATTATGAAATGATGTGGTCCATTGGTTGTTCTAGCATAGAATGATCAAATAAGCTTTTGTTTACAAAACTCTTTTTTACAATGTAGCTCTCTGTCTTGAATAAGCACCAATTAGTGGTTGCATTATCAGGATTCTGCCAAATCACCAAATGACAGTTTCTGATATACATGTACATGTACAGTATTATTGACTAAATGGTGTATTTTGTCTCTTTATTTGAATTAGATGCTCTTATCCTGGGTGTACTCAAACATTTTCTCAGAAGCACAATTTGAAAAGACATGAACAGAGGTCTCACAACCATCCATTCAAGGTACAAGATTGCATGTACTTACATGTAATTTGTTAACCCTTTAACCCTTTTAAACTCCCAAGAGTGCCAAAAATCAAAATTCAAGAAAAATACTAAATTTCATTTTGTAAAATATTGGAAAACAAATGGTGCCATCCAAAAGTACTGCTGAAGAGGTTTCATTTGAATGGTCACACCAAAGGATTTCATCCACAGACTCAAAAGTTAGAACTACATGTACACTACATGTCTCCATAATTGACTCTGGGAGTGAAAGGGTTAATACAAAACATGTACCCAAAATCAAATTTCAGAGGTTTCATTAGAAGCCGGAAACCCGCAAATTTCGCCGGCTACTTCCTAAATTATCGCCGCCTACTTTTTGATTAATTTCACTGAAGTTGATGTCCAGAATGCTGGAAATGCCATTTCCGAGTTCCTACAGTGTATTTGCCGTCTATTTTATTAATTTTATTATTATTATTATTATTAACAATGATTTAGAAATGCATAGACAAGTAAAAACAAGCGATATACATGTAATATCCCGACGTTTCAGCGACCTCATGACGCCAACGAGATGCTTTACATCAAACAATTAACACCGAGTTTGAATGTGCAAACGGATTCTATCCGTGCTAAAATATTTGTGTAGCCACCTCCGCTATGTAAATTAGTTATTACTCTTGAACTCGCATTTGTTAGTTTTATTTTATTCTCATTTGTACCCTTGATAATGGCGCCATGAAGTCGCTGAAACGTCGGGATATTATATCGCTTGTTTTTACTTGTCTATGTATTTTATTAATATTGCCACTTACTCTAAATTTTGTTGAAACCCCTGAATTTACAAATCGAAATAAAATATTTTAATTCTCTGTCCTTCTTCCCAGACATGTACGTGTATGTTATTTATAGAAGTGCATTGTAGTAATGATTGCCCCCCCCCCCCCCAATAAAATTTTGAAATCTAGAGGATCATAAATGCAATTTCCAGCATTCTAAGCATGAAATTGATGATTTTCTGATATTTCTAGGGATTGAAGTTGTTGCATTTTTAGTTCTGTTTATGATGTGAGATTTAGTTACAGTTTCAGTACCCTGTGGGGAGAGGTGAAGTAGGTACACCGCCTGTTGCCAGCTTCTATTGAATCCCCTGTGTTTTTGTTTTGTTTCAGTGTGGATATGAAGGATGCAACAAGTCTTTCAAGAAAAGCAGTCAGCTGAGAAAACATACCTGTCTTCACACAAATGAAAGTCTCTTCAAGTATGTTGGAATGAGCAAACGTTTCTTTTTAGTATCAATCTGCTAGCGTTCTATCACGAATGCTGTTCTCATATTGGCTACGCTACTCACTGTCTACATGTATTCTGTTGTAGAAAGTGAGTAGAGTGAGTAGCCTAATGGCGGCCGCGTCGCATTTTCGAAGTGTCTGTGAAGAGTATTTGTTAAGTTTTGAACAAATAAATGTAGTAGGTTAATACTATATTTATACTCTTGATTTCTATTGCATGATACAGTGTAATTGATTGGGGCTTCGCCATCATTGACTACAGTATAATTAAAGCCCTAACATGATGATCTTGCAAACTTTAAGACTTCTATAAAGACTTACTTATTTTCCAAATATTTTAAATGACGTACAACTGTCCCTAGAATAATGTATATAATGTAAATAAAAAATTATATACACAGGCAGCCCACAGGTGGCCCAAAGGACTGGGCTTAACCCAGTTTCTAATGCAATTTAACCAAAGCAATTGCTAAATTACTTTGAAACCACTCCATTTTTCCCATTAACTGGCTGCTTGGCTTTAGTGGAGGCTGGGTGCCTGGGGCAACTAGGGTCTTCCACTGTGACCAGCCAGCTCCTACCTGTAAATGTATACTGCTACTCATAACCCAGCCATGAGCCCCCACTCCAGGAACTTGTCAGCACTGACTAGAATCTAGTTCAGTGGAAGGAAGATAAGGGTATAAGCAGAGTTGAATTGCAAGGAATAATTGGTTAATCAGTGTGAAGAGTTTAAGCGACATGCGGAATGTAAACTATAATGATCCATAGTTATATTTCACTCGATTGAATGAAGCGTTTTTAAGAATTTAAGCGCCGCTATTCGTTCCGAGTTGAAATATACTGTAATTCTTAAACAGTTTGCATTTTGAGCTCTGTCCCAGAAGTGAGTTTTCATTTCTATTCTCTAATTACAGCAGCATTCACAGCCGACTTCTCAGATTTTAACATGTGAAATGTCTCACATTCAAAATTGTTGTTAATGAACTTCAAAACAAAGGAAACAACACTCTATTCAAACACGACTGCGTCCTATTCTTTCCGCGTTTTTTTCGACGGCAAAATACTGAGGTGAAACCGCAGCCCAAAACTGCGGTTTGACCTAGGCGTAACCGCGGCAAATGCACTAATACCTTCGAGCGGTACTGTATGTTGTTATAATTGATTATTATTGATTTTGGTATTATTCAGGTGTCAAGTAGAGGGGTGTGGCCGTGGCTTTGATACATCTTCAAAACTGGGACGGCACATGAAAGTACACAATAAAGGTGGGTTGAGTGAAAAATTCTCACAGTGGTTTTATCAACTTAGCATTTGCAAAAAAATACTTCACAATTATGTCCAAATATATATTGATTTTTGTAATTCTCTTTTACATGTAAATGGAGCATTCAAAATTAATTTCTAGAAAGTATTAAAACAATGCTTTTTATCCAATAACTCAATCCTTCACTAGGCGTACAATCTCAAAATGTGCTAAATATTATTAATCAACTAACTCACACCACAAAGGAATGCCTTTTTATCATTCATTTCTACTTAGCCAGCATTATTATTCATGCATATTATCTTGATAATGATGTTACATTGTAGCAACTTCAAAACATTGACTTGCATTATTTCTTATAATAAATAATTATTATTTCTTGTTAAATACTTAAATATGGTAAGCAAAATAATTATGATCATTCAAATTTTTTTTTTCAAATCTATGAATTTCTTATTAAAAAAGAAACAAGTTTACGAAAAATCTAAATGCCTTCAGATACATCTTAATATGTGATTGTTTTTTTTTTTCCAGGTTATATGTGCAGTGTACCTGGATGTTCTGAAGCCTTCAACAAATTTTCTAAACTGGCAGTTCATGTTAGAAGTCATGGTATGGTTGGTTATACAAGAAGTCATCAGTCTATTCCATTAATGCTGGTTAGATACATGTACATGTACATGTACAGTAGATTGTGTTCCTTTAACCAATCTACATGTAATTCCAAATTCTGCAATCGCATATATAGATTTTTCACTCCATTTAAGGACAAACAGGGCTCCTGGGACAAACCATTCTTAGATTGCAATCTGAACGATACACATCCAGAGGCAGCTGATCATTCAGATTGGTATCTGGATCTGGTTTCTGATTGGGGGTTCCATTTGCCAAACTAGATTCATATCAGTGGCACTTACATGTAGTCATTCCAAACCAGCATACAAACAAACAAAGGAACTTTGCAAATGAGCCTGGGGATGATGAACAAAACAGATTAATCTTTTTTTGAACTTTTGTTCAGCCAATATGAAAATCCAAACAATATGCATAACATTATGAAAAAATGTAAATCTAAAGTGGTGCAAATTTTCTTTTTAGCCAATCAACAACTTTTAAGCTTTTACCATGTCATCTCATATATTTTTAGTTATTATACATGTACATGTATATACCCATATTACACGTATGTATCAGGGGCGGATCTAGGGGAGGGGTGCAGGGGGTGTGCCCCCCCCCCCCCCGAGATGACCTGCAAATATAACTAGTATTCTGCAAATAAAAGAAAAAAACTATGTGGTTTATTCATTCCTTAGAGGTGCACCCCCTCCTAAGAAAAATCCTGGATCTGCCCCTGTGTATGCAGGGCCCCTCTAGATAGACCAGCTTCGTGGCTGAATGGATTACCTGTTAAAATAAAGGATATCTACATGTATCTATCTATTATCTATCCATCTATCCATCCATCTATTTGTCTGTCTATCTGTCTGTCTGTGTGTCCGTCTATCTGTCTGTCTGTCTGTCTATCTATCTGTCTGTCTATCTATCTATCTGTCTATCTATCCTTCTATCTTTCTATTAGATTTAGATATAGATTTAGAAATCTATCTAGTGAAGTGATGTAATGTAAATTGGCACTCGAATCAAAACCACTCTAACTGTCGACTGACTGTAATTCTAACATGATCACACATGCAGTCAGGAGTGCATTATAAACATGGTAAAGCCTTAAAGCGTGTAACAATCAAATGAGTGTGTTATTTATGACTGTAATTTTAATCACATTTCTCTTTAATTTTGTTTACAGGTTATGTGTGTGAGCATTGTGGCAAGACCTTTTCAGAAATTTGGGCAGTATGTGTTGATTGAGTTTATTGTAAAGCAATCTTGTCTTTTCTAAAGTGGTTATAATGGGAAATGCATAGCTACCTGGCACTTATCAGAGTTCCATCTTGTCACAAAAAAATATACAACGAATGCAAATATGGCAGCTGATTTATTATTCTTTTATATGTATGTAAATTAGCCATCTAGAATAATAAATCGGCAGCCATACATGGAAAAAAAATCACTGAAAATTGGAACATTACAGTCGTTGTCCTAAACTCGTGAATTAAGTTAATTGCCACAAAAATTTCCTATTATAATAATATTATGAATTACAACATACATGTAAAACTAAATAATGATGGTAAAGCGGCATGATGGTGTAGCAGTTAGCATGTTGGACTTAGATCTGATGGCCGCTGGTTTGAGGCCTGCACTCTTTACCCAGGTTTACAAATGGGTGATGCTGAGGATAACTACATGTAGCATCACATTAACCCTTTAAGCCACAATAATCAAAATTTAAATTCTCATTTCTAGTCCTATACATTTCCTATAGAAGTAGTAGGGAGAAATTGTTTGGATATCAAGAGAATTCATCTTGTGTGATCATGTCCTTAATTCTCATTACCTTTTTGATTGATAAGGAACATTGATATTACAAGGAGAAATTTGATGCTGATCACTCTTGGGGCTTAAAGGGTTAATGGGGGAGTTGCAACTCCTGGGTGCTTTGTGTCACAGGAACCAGCATAATCCCAGACCATGTGGGCTACATGTGATTTGTGTGTACCTTTACCTTTTTACTTACCAATGTTGTACATACATGTAATGTTTTAACTTGCAGTTAAAAGCACATGCCCGTATCCACAGTTCCGATAGAAAAATGTATGAATGTCCCAGAGAAGGATGCTCAAGAGTGTATACTAAAGTAAGTTAAAAAATTCAATAATGACTGCCATAGGCAGATTTTGCAATTATGATACCATGCTTCAACACAAGGTTGTTGCTAGGATGTCAGGATGTTAGGATGTGCACCGGAAATTGAAATTAATTTGTGTCCATTTGTGTCCAAGCTATTCCATAATTATGCTAATTTCACATTGCATTGTCTTTGCTAAATTGGGTAATAATTTCTCATGTTGCAATAATCAGTTGGGAAACTAATCACTGACATTATTTACATGTAGTTGACATCAATTCCTTGGACCAGTGATTAATGAGAGAAAAAGACAGAGGTTGAACCTTATGGAAAACTGTTAGAAGTAGTGATTCAAATATGACATCAGAGAATAATCTATCAAGCTGTTTTCTTCAATGAGACCATTTTATTTTTGTAGGGGGGAGGGGGGTGGGGGGGGGGGCAATTTTTCTCAGCATGAATTTTTTTCTGTCTTGAGGTTGTGCAAGAATTTTTTGAGATTGTTTGATACTTTTTTTTTTTGTCCTTTGGCTCGCTGTGCATGATTTTTTTCTTTACTTTTGCTGTGCAGGAATTTTTTTTTTGGTAATTGCCCCCCCTGTAATGATCGTTTCCGGTTATTCCATTTCCGGTCATGCACGTGCATGTGACGTGCATGTGGCGTAAGGCGCGACCCGCCTATAATGTGTGAGTTTACATTAACATAACGAGCAAGTAATTATTAGCATAGGGCAAGAAGTTGTGATCTTGTGTGTGTAGTCTTCGAGTCGAAATATACGATGTTTTAACCTATCTGCTGGCTGATTATTGACACGACACGACTCGACATGGTGTCAGAAGTTAGAGGAAATTAGAGCGGACTGAAACACGTCGAAATCTCCGGCAAAAATCGCGTCGAAATATCTGCTTTTAGGCGGTTTAACACACCGAGCGAGCGGACAATGGCTGCCATGGGATTCAAAACCCCAGAGATGAATTGGGACGCGTCAGATTTGCGAGACGAATTGGCGAAATTCAAGCAATACTGTGATTTGATCTTCAGCGGTCCATATTCAAAAAAGTCGGAGAAGGAACAAGCCTCCTTCATTTTACTATGGATTGGCAGGCAAGGTTTAGAGACATTCAACCACTCTTAAACCAAATTTGTTAAAACAAATCGACAGGTAAGAACTTTTTTGTTGTTAAATTAAATTTCTTATTTCAAGAATTTACTTCTTATTTTAAGAAAACTTTCTTCTTTAAAATCAATTTCTTAAGAATTAAAGTAAGAATTAAATTCTTAAAATAAGAAATTTAATTTAACAACAAAAAAGTTCTTACCTGTCGATTTGTTTTAACAAATTTGGTTCTTAAAATAACAATTCGAGTTTAAGAGTGAACAGTTGGGCATGGGAGAACGAAGGAGACCGTTCAAAGCCAGCAGTAATTTGGGAGCGATTTGAGAGGCACGTGGCGCCGAAAGTAAACCACAGGTTAGCGAGATATCAACTTCAACAACTCAGACAGAAGAATGAAGAATTAATCGACGATTTCTTAACGCGTTGCCGAAATCAAGCTACGAAATGCAGGTTCAGAGACAAGGCCGAATCGGACGAGCGCCTGATCGAACAACTAATAATTGGAAGTAAACACAAGAAAGTTCAAGAAAGATTACTGGAAAAAGGCGAAGAGCTTACCCTCGACGAAGCTATCGACATCGCCAGGACGTACGAAGCCACAATTTCTCAAATGGAACAACTAGAAGGTGAAAGCAGCAAAGATATTCATGGGATCAAGGGCAACGACGACAATAAGCCAAAGAAATGCCCCAACTGTGGACTCGAGCACCCCTTGAAGCCCAGAGAAAAATGCCCCGCCTATGGATCCGTATGTCTGAACTGTCAGAAAGACAACCACTGGGCAAGAGTTTGCCGTTCCAGGAACCAAGGAGGAACACGTGGAAGGTCTAGAAACAGAGGAAACACCAGATCTCGTCCTCGCTCTAGGAGCAGAGAGCGACGCGGCAGACGAAGATCCGCCAGTACCAACCGCAGAGATCAGAATGCAAGAGAGTTAAGTGATCAGTTTGAAACAATCACATTTGAATCAATCACCGTTGATGCTACTGAGCCCCAAGCTCGACCTGCAGATGAAATCTTTGTAACTATAAACATTGATTTGGACACCACCAACAAACAACCAACAGCACTCAAAGCGAAGTTGGATACAGGAGCCCAAGGAAACATCCTGCCCCTGAGACTGTTTCGTCGTATGTATCCTCAAAACATCACACCAGAAGGTTTTCCCAAGGCAGGAGTTCTCAATCACTCACCTACAGTGCTTACGGCTTATGGAGGGACAAAGCTGGCTCAACATGGCAAATGCAGAATCCCTTGTGAATACAAAGGTAGAAAAGCGGTTGCAACCTTCTACGTCACAGAAGCAAACGGCCCAGCTATCATTGGCCTACCTACGTCCCTCGAGCTCAACCTTGTCACCCTGAATTGCTCTGTTCAGCAAAGCTCACCACAAAATGTCAACCACACGGCCGAGCAAGCTACACCCATCAAAAGCAAGGATGATTTGGTGCAAAGATATCCTGATTGCTTTGATGGTATTGGCAAGTTCCAAGGCCAATACCATATCACTGTAGATCCATCAGTACCCCCGGTTGTCCATGCCCAAAGGCGTGTGCCGCTAAGTCTACGTGATGACATCAAAGAGGAGCTGGACGACATGGAAGCTCGCGGCATAATCATGAAGATTAAAGAAGGCGAACCAACCGCCTGGGTTAACAGCCTAGTGTATCGCAGAAAGCCAAACGGCTCACTCAGAATATGCCTGGACCCCAAAGACCTCAACAAAGCCATTTCCAGAGAGCACCATGCGATTCCAACCTTACCAGAGATCCTTCCAAAGCTAAATGGAGCCAAATGCTTCTCCATACTGGATGCCAAATGTGGATATTGGAACGTTGAGTTAGACCAAGAATCAAGCTATCTGACAACCTTTAACTCACCATTAGGCCGCTACAGATTTCTTCGCATGCCATTCGGTCTCAAGATGTCACAGGACGTATTCCAAGCTAAGATAGATCAGACCTTCGAGGGCTGCGAAGGTACAGTAGGGATCGCTGATGACATAGTGGTTTTTGGAAAGTCAGAAGAGGAGCACGACCTTCACCTCACCGAGATGCTAGACAGATGTAGAACCACTGGGCTGAAGTTAAACCCAGACAAATGCAAGATTAAACAGAGGAAGATTAAATTCTATGGAGTCATATGTGGTGAAGAAGGAGTACAGCCAGACCCTGCCAAAGTTTCAGCCCTAAAGAACATGGCACCTCCTACTAGTAAACAACAGTTGCAGTCGTTCCTTGGTTTGGCAACATACATGGGCCCATTCATTTCAAGTCTCAGCACCTTGACAGCCCCCCTGCGAGAGCTAGTTAAAGATAACAGCATCTTTAATTGGAACCCTACACACCAACAAGCCTTTGAAGCAATCAAGAGTGCCATCAGTGCTGAAACTACTCTGGCATACTATGATCCAACTAAAGAAGTCACTCTTCAGGTTGATGCTTCAACGACAGGTCTTGGAGCTACCTTACTGCAGGATAAAAAGCCAATCGTTTTCGCCAGTAAAGCCTTAACGGACACTGAGTCGCGTTATGCCAACATAGAGCGAGAGCTACTAGCTGTGGTGTATGGATGCGAACGTTTTCACACTTACCTGTACGGCCGAACCTTCATCGCAGAATCAGACCACAAACCATTAGAGGCGATCCAGTTAAAAAACCTCATCTCAGCACCCCCAAGGCTGCAAAGAATGCTCCTGCGATTACAGCCATACGACATTACTATCAAGTATAGGCCAGGCAAGCAAATGCAGATAGCCGATGCTCTCTCAAGGCTATCTCCTGAAGATGTTGCTCCAATAGCTGATCTAAATGTGCAGATTCACGACATATGTCCACAATTCTCAGACAAGTGTTTGCAGAACATCCAGGCAGAAACAGCTAAAGACCCTGAGCTTGCCACCCTCAAGGAAGTGGTGTACAACGGTTGGCCCTCCACAGTGAAAGAGCTTCCCGCACTCGTACGACCTTACTGGACTTATCGAGAAGAGCTATCGATTGAAAACAGTATGATTTTCAAGAGTAACCGAATTATTATCCCACAGTCACTCCAGGGAGAAATCTTATCCAAGCTACATGCCAGTCACCAAGGTACAGAGAAGACCAAGTTAAGAGCACGCACGTCAGTATTTTGGAGGAACTTGAACAAAGATATTGAAGAATTAACTAAGTCGTGTTCAAAATGCCAGGAACTGCAGTCCAAACAAGCAAGAGAACCCTTGCTGCAAACTGAAGTACCGCCAAGAGCCTGGCACACTATAGGAACTGACATCTTCTACCTTGACGATGACGAATTTCTTTTGGTTGCGGATTACTACACCAAGTACCCGTTTGTCAGAAAAATTCCCAAGGGCCGCAGCACTAGCAAGTGTGTCGCAGAGCTGACCAAGCAGATCTTCAGTGAGCAGGGAATCCCTCGAATCGTGAGATCAGACAACGGTCCCCACTTTCAAGGTGACTACCGGCAGTTCGCGAAGGAGTATGGATTCCATCACGTGACAAGTTCCCCCAACTACCCGCGTAGTAACGGTTTCATTGAAAGCCAAGTTAAAGTCGTGAAAAGAGCTCTGAAGAAAGCAAAGGTGTCCAATGTAGACCCGAACATGGCCCTCTTATGCCTTCGAGCAACTCCGATTGACAACAAATTACCATATCCAGCGGAACTACTGTTCGGAAGGCAAGTACAAGACAATCTACCCAGGAAAATCCAAAGTGACCAAGCCAGTGATGACGTTATCAAACGATTGCAAGAGAGGCAGGCCCAACAGAAATATTACTATGATCAGCACACCACTACTCTACCCAGTCTGGTCCAAGGAGAACGTGTGACCATTCAGAACCCCAGAACACTGAAATGGGATCCAGCTGTGGTACTGAATAAGGTTGAAGGAGTCCCCCGGTCTTATACAGTGTCTACACCAAGTGGCAAGCAACTACGTCGTAACCGATCCCAAATACGGCAAATCCCTCAAAGTTCCCCTAAACAGGTCAAGTTTGACCTGAGGAGAAATCAAGTTTACAGATTTTCCCCAGAAGTAGAGCACAGATCTCCTATTATGCAGCCCAGCCAGCCAAGCCCTAGGAGCAGTCCACGTTTGGGAACTGGCCATTCAGCCCACCCTGCTCAAGAAACTGTCCAACCCATCATCCAACCTCCAGAGGCTACCCGATCAGTAGGAGTAAACTCAACCCCAACTGTTGGAGGACAATACGTGACCCGTAGTGGGAGGACAGTCAAGGCACCCGTCAGGATGGGCATTTAAAACATTTTTGTCTTGTTTGTTTTCTTTCTTCTTCAGATGAACATTATTAGGTCATTGCTTAGAGGAACATTGCTAAGAACATTTCTTATAGTTCTAAGTCAGAGGAACACTTTATCAGGGTGTATCCCTACCGGACTCAGCAGAGCTGTTTAGTTCTTGATCTATACTAGTTTGTTATTTCACACTTTAATTATAATTGCTAGTGTTAAAGTATCACTCAGGTATTAGCTTTTCGGAAAAAGGGGGATGTAATGATCGTTTCCGGTTATTCCATTTCCGGTCATGCACGTGCATGTGACGTGCATGTGGCGTAAGGCGCGACCCGCCTATAATGTGTGAGTTTACATTAACATAACGAGCAAGTAATTATTAGCATAGGGCAAGAAGTTGTGATCTTGTGTGTGTAGTCTTCGAGTCGAAATATACGATGTTTTAACCTATCTGCTGGCTGATTATTGACACGACACGACTCGACACCCCCCCTTCAAAAATAAAATGGTCCGTCCCTAAGTGCTTCACATTGTGCCCCCCCCCCCCCCCCCCAATCCTGGTGTATAAATGAGTACTGGCCTTCACAGTGCTGAGGTTAACCCTGTGATGAACAAGCATCCTATCCAGGGGGTGTAGCAATACTCTCTTCATAGTATATAAACCAGGTCACCTTGTGATGGACTACTTACTTCGTGCTTTAGAAACCTGGCTAAGCTCCGGTCATGTGGGCCAGCTGTGTGACTTCACCCTTACTTTTTACTCTTATACCTACGAGGCAAGATAAGGCAGTGATGAAATCTCAAATTAAATACTTTTTGTTTGTTTTTCAGGCATTTAATCTCAGAGTACACATCAAAGCTTTCCATGATGGCAACAGGCCTTATCTTTGTACAGTGGAGGGCTGTGGCAAGGGATTTGCCCACAAGGTGCAGTGCATGGTCAATCATAAAACACTTTCTCAATAGTTTCCATCATGTTTGAAAAACCTGGTTCTACACGCTGCAGTGATGTCAGCTGTAAATAAATGCCTAGACAATGTTCTCTGACAACTGATATTCAGCAGATTGTTTGACACTTGACATCACAGTATACATACCGTATTTTCTCAATTAAACGCCCCCGGCGTTTATTTCAAACTTGGCCTAGTGGACCCGGCATGTCTTTGAATCAGCAGTTTATTCTCGCTCGCCATTTTTTAAGAAAGGGTTATTATTCGTTTTTCTTGGCAGCCGTGTACCTTGCCCTTAAATCCTAAGTTTATTATACCACAAGTAAACGTTTAAGGAGCTTACTTACAACTTCCTCTATTATACCCGGCGTTTATTCGGGGCCCGGCGTTTAATCGAGAAAATACGGTACATGTATACTTTTATACACAATGGGTCTCGGCTATAAAGTACACGAGAAATTCCTAAGTTATTATAGAAATTTAACTTACTGCTTAAATGCTTGTTGACTAATTGTTGTTGTTGTTGTTTAATGGCCATCTTTATTCGCAGGTTTCCCTCAGACAGCATCTGGTTCTCCATGCTCAGAACAAGATAAAGCCAAGGCCACCTCCAGGAGATACATCAACGCAAAAGGTATCAACTGTTTGAAGTTAATTAATCTATTCGTATTTAGTATTAGTTCAATAAGCATTGATCATTCTATCAACATGTCATACCGAGTAAGGCCCAGTTCAAACGTCGAACTTCACATGTGCTGAACCTAATGCAAATGAGCAAGAACAATAGATTTTGCTCATTTGCATTAGGTTCGGCACATGTGAAGTTCGACGTTTGAACTGGGCCTAAGTCACGATTACTGTGTAAGTCACGATTACCGTGTAAGTCACGATTTCCGTGTAAGTCACGATTACCGAGGGGCGACTCCATAGCTGTCCAAACGATGTCTGTGATTGTCGAACGATACAATTGCTATATCACTTGATCAATGCCCCTATCCCTAATCCCTATCCCAGCGGGACAAATCTATTGTTTTCTTAGCGAATCACAGACATCGTTTGGACAAGTGCTGAACTACCCTTACCGAGAAGGTCACGATTACCCAGTAAGTCGCGATTGGTTTTGGTTTTACAGTATTTCTGATTGGTTCAAGTAGCACGAGATTTTTTAGCCTATCGCAAAGCGTATCAATGTAATACCAAAGCCATTGCAACTTTGGACACTCAATTTGAAACCGTTCTATGTACGTCCACACTCTTATAATCCTATTTTTCTAATTTTCCTAGAAAAAATCCAAAAAGAAAAGGAAGCCCGTTTCACTGGCCAAGCAACTGAGTGGATATCGCTCTTCGCTTTCTGAAAGCTCAGATACTCACGCCATGGAAACCGTACCAAAGAGGAGAAAAACACCAAGCCATGCTCAGAGCAAGGCAACTGAAAACACTGCGGTGAGCGCTGTGGATGCAGACAATGTCTACGACCGTATAGCTCCTCAAAGCGACAATAGACGTTCGAGAAACATTGTGGACTCTACGAATTCGATGTCTTCAGTTAACGAAATAAACACTGTAATGATATCTTCAAATGAGGGACCTGTGACTGTGACGACTGCAAACAACATGGACCTGTCTGAGGGGGTGCAAGTTGACTCGTCGGTTCTCCCGCCAAGCTCCGAGCGATTGTCCTCAAGTTACACCACTGTAGCTAGTACTGCGAGTATCAACAGGTCCGAGGGATTACAGGACGGCATTACTTCGGGTCTGTCTTCAAACTTGGCGTCGTCAAGTAGTGGCTCAGTGGCAGCCACTACAACTAGATCAGAGAGAATACAGGGTGGCTTTTCTTCAGCTCCTTTGTCAAACTTAATTTCTGCAAATAAGAGCGCCGAGACTGACACCAACAAAAATACATCTGAGGAGGTGCATGTTGACAATACTTCAGCTTTCTCGCCAACTGCAAATATCAACACAGCTCCCTCAACAAGTGTTCCAGAAGAACAAAATGCGGAAGGAGTTGTTGATGATGTAATGTTATCTTCATCAGATGAAGAGGTCGAAAGCATGGATTGGGAGCCAGCCGATGGAAGTTTTCCTGTGGGAATTAATTCTGAAAACGAATGTGAAAAAGTGGGAAACTTTGCATCCAAATCTCAAGATCGTTTAGCGAATGAGGGTGGCTCGAGTGATAAACAGCTAGAATTAGGCAGAACTGGCAGTTCGCGGAAAACAGTAAACAAAGAGACCTCGTCCGGTATGCTTGCTGCAGCGGACCCAAAGGAAAGCACTGAAGTGAGTGGCTCCTGTCAGCGCAATACTTGTGTTCCTTCGTTATCTGAAGATTCAAGAAAAGCAAAGAGTAATGGAAAGAAAAGGCAACAAACCAAGGAAAAGATAATTAAAGGGAAGAAGAAATCCCGTGGGCGTGAGGTTGCAAACGCCAGTTCCAGAGCAGCTAAAAGAAGTTCGGTTACACAAATCGACTCGGCACTGATCTCAATTTTGAATTCCTCGGGTAACAGTGGCAGTGGAAATAACGATGTGTTTGAAAGCACTGACTTCCCAGGTATGGACGATGTACTTCAAGTGATAATCGAGGAAGAAAATGAAGGAAATGATCAAAGTGAAATAAATTTTGGAAATGAGGATGTAAATTTGGAAGAAGAGTATGTTCGTGCTAGTAATCCGGCTCACTCCTCCTGCAGTGAACAAAGGCATTCTGAAAAACATTCCACAAGCTCTGCAAACCGCGTTATAAGCTTTGAAACGCAGGTGGCGGAGACGGAAGGGCAGGTGACAAGCTGTAGCAAACGACCTGTGACAAGCTGTGGAAACCACATGCCTATGACAAACTCCGAAGAGGACTTGATAAGCCCTGCAAATCACGTGCTTATCTCGCCCAGTAAAGAAGTATCTACTGAGGAGGCAAACGAAGATCGCGATCGTTCACATCCTGTATGCGATGCTCTAGATATTCCTGATGACGAGACAGGGAACTTTTCGGTAAGAAAAGTTGTTTTAGAGGATAATAGTGCTACCGATGTCGCAAATGACTACGATGATATAGGTAGCGATGAAGAAGGAATGGATGTTTTAGAACAACCGAGATCTGCACCTGATAATAACACACCTGTGACGCTAGTTTCGTGTGACGACGAAACTGGGAAGGTACACTTCTCAGGTGGTTCAACATGTGACACTAACAAAGTGAAAACTTCACGTGTCTTAACACGTGAAAATGGTCAAGTGGCACGTGATAGGAATAATCACAAGGCTGGAGTCTCGCTTGTCTCGACTGATATGGAAGATTCACAATCCTCAGAGAGAACCACCAAAAACAAAGAAAGCGGAGATAGCATCTCAAGTAATGCAGCGTTAAAGAGAACGCGAACGAATAAGAGATCGAGTCAAAAGAATGAGAGAAATGTTGGAGCTAAATCGTCTTTGAATAAACGGGCGTCACCAACACGTGCACAACCCACTGTACTAAATACAGCGAAGACTCGAGGCAAGACCCCCAGACGTGCTATTGGAGTAGAAGGTAGCAATCCAGAGTTAAACGATCTCGGGTCAGAGTCGAAAGGGAGTTCTCAGACAAACACAAAACCAGAGAAGATGGTTATCGAGGTTGCAGAGCCACAGACAGACGTTTCCAAGGCCAAATTTCGAAGTAGAAGCAACATCTTTACCTGCGATTTGCAGACATTGGAGTTGCTTTGGAATTTTAAGGGGAACTGAACTTTTTCCCGGTGACCCACAGTTCTGTTTATGCCGTGATCGCAGCTAATTTCTAGTGACTTTATCATCTCACGTTGTCTCATGTCCGATTGATTGATTGATTGATTGATGGATTGATTGTTAAAATAAAAAATAATAATAATACCTATTATCTACCAAAAAAAGCTTCTGTTCTATTTCGCGCATTGTGTTGTCGCCACTATCGCTTTCACTCCCAGCTGAGTCAATTATGGAGATATGGAGTGTAGTTCTAACTTTTGAGTCAGTCGTTAAAATCCTATGGTGTGACCATTCAAATGAAACCTCTTCGGCAGTACTTTTACATGGTACTATTTGTTTTCAATATAAAAAAGAAAGGAAATTTGGGATTTTGCTTGAATTTTGATGTTTGGCGCTCTCAGGAGTTATAGGGTTAAAGGCGTTCATGTTCACGTTCACGGGAAACGCGAACGGCAGAAAATATCTCGTGATCATAATTTCCCGCCATTTCTTACGTTTGCCGTCTGTCGTTTAGGGGTTGGCACATGTCTGTCATTATGCTGGCAAAATGATGATATTTTACTCTTCGACATATAATACTATTTTGCAAGATAGCAGTTAATCTCTCAGATGTACAGCTAAATTTGTGGCGACAAGAAAATTTGTATCTTACACCATCTTCAATTCTTGAATTAATTAAAAACTTGTAAACTGTACCAATCCTGTAACTACGACCAGTATAGTGTAATCTCTTTCTACTTTCTTTACTGTTTTTAATTTATTATTTTAATCTACTATTTATTGTAATCTGAACTGCTGTAATCTGAACCCTCGTAATAAGCCTAACTTAAATACATGTATACCTACCCGCCTCGACTAGTTTTTCAACTATTTGTGGGTAGGTATTATTTAAATCGTTAATATTTGTTATTTAATAAAGTGTTGTTGTTGTTTGTTTGTTTGTTTGTTGAATGCGGTTGTGTGGCAGTTATTTGTAAGTGATACTGTTGGCTTGTTTGTTCTGGCAGTCGAACACTAGTAAGTTTGATTCAATGAATATTCTTCTAAACTTTCCAAATATCACGTGTATCAATCGTGTCAGTTAATAGATGCAGTCGAGCATAATTTAGAGCATGTGACTGTTTTCGACGGTAACGCCAAAACAAAAATACAATACAAAGACCGGACTCGAGAGAAGAGCGGCGGGAATCTAGCCTATCACTACTGCCGTTTGCCGTTTTGAACGCGGAGAAGGCTGTTTCCACGATCACAAACAACGTACCGGTAAGTATTTTGATATTTTCAATCGTTTTGCTTAAGCCTAAGGTCCAGTTCAAACGTCGAACTTCACATGTGCCGAACCTAATGCAAATGAGCAAAATCTATTGTTCTTGCTCATTTGCATTAGGTTCGGCACATGTGAAGTTCGACGTTTGAACCGGGCCTAAGGCTCTTTCGGCGCACGTTTTTCACCGTTTGCTCACTTAACGCAAGTAGCCGCAAGTGACCACAAGTTGTTTTCGGTATTTTTTGCTTTGGTTTGTTCGCGTTCACAAGGCTGCAATGAAATGGCTTTTTTTTTAAAAAAAAAAAAAAAAAACTTGCGCCGGAACAACTTGCATTTACTTGAGAGCACGTTTGGCCACCCAACGCAAGTTTGTCCGCAAATTGAAATTTTTCAAATTTGCGTCGTTTTGCGTTTCCGCTTGACCAGGGCTTTACCCTTTTTAAACTTGACTCCCTAGAGTACCAAATATCAAAATTCAACGAAAATCCTAAATTTCATTTCGTAAAATATTGTGAAACAAATGGTACCATGGAAACGTACTGCTGAAGAGGTTGCATTTGAATGGTCACACCATGGGATTTCGTCCACAGACTCGGAAGTTAGAGCAAATGGTACCATGCAAAAGTACGGCTGAAGAGGTTTCATTTGAATGGTCACACCGTAGGATTTCGTCCACAGACTCAAAAGTTAGAACAACACTACATGTCTTGACTCTGGGAGTGAAAGGAATAAGAAAGAAGCAAAATAATGGTTTGATTATTACACTGAAGGGCTGTTCCTAAAACGTCTTAAAATCTCACCAAACCGCACTTGACTCCAGGGAGTCGTTTTCTCGCATTTGAACTTCTCTAGTGGGCTTAAAAGAATCTGATGATGCAACACCGCAACGGAAACTCGTCGCCGTTTTCTATTAGAACGCGGTGCTAGAATGTCTACAAAATAATTTTCTAAGATGTTAAGTCGAAGTAAAAATTATTCTCAATACTGATAGACTACTATCTTTGAGACTGCTTGTAGAGTTCCAAGTTGATATTGCATAGTACAGAGAGGTGCGCTGACCAGCGGCAGACTTGTATGCTGGGATATTAAAGCGCTTCCTAATTTTGGGTGTTTCAAGTGTGAACCGCGGAGTGCATGGCAAATCCATTGGAAAGACAACCTGACGCTAGGCCCTTCACGCATGCATTTAAAAGTTAAAACACCGTCCTTATATAACAGCATCAGGTTTACAGGCAGCCGCTTTAGCTGCTTCAACAGCTACAGGTGTTTAATACATGATCAAATTTTCTCTTGCCACTTACAATTCTATTGGCCTTATTCCTGAATGAAAATACACAGAGCGATCACAGCAAATCCTGGAATCGGGAATTTAGGTCAACAAGAATACAAAAAAGCTCATAATACTAGGGGAAATTGGGTCCTGACTCATTTAAAAGCAAAAAGCGTACCATTAGCGCATCGAGGAGCTGTCTGGCTGAGCACATGGCGAAATTCAAGATGTCAGAATCCGACTGAGTTTAAGCACGTTTTATAAGCATTTCTCCAAAACTAACGAGAACACAAAGAAAAAGTCGATCAATCACAAATTGATATCAACATAAATTCCCATAGAAAAATGTAATTTATTCTATCGTTTGGTCCCTCAGCTGCTTGAAAATTCTTTAAAAACTCAGCTTCTTCGCGGGTGTGAAGTTCCTCGAAGCAAGATTTCATCGCTTAAAGGGAGGGTTTCACGGTTCAGCGCATGTGCAAGCTATGACGCAAGCCATTTAATTTCATTGTTTAGACCAATCGGAAGCGATTAGGTAACTCTGGCGGGAAATTTGCCCGTGAAAATGTCGCGGTCAGTCGGCAAATTGAATGAATGATTATACATACCCATGTTTGCAATGAAAGCCACCAGAGCGTAGAATAAATCCTTCGGTCAAAGGTTTTATTCAGTGTTGACTTTGTCAGTGTTATCCGTTGAAATTTTCTGTGAATTTTGGTCATCCTTAGCTTTGTTTGGACTAATTATAGTATGTGATTATTGAAGTAAATGTGAGTGGTTTTTTAACCGATAAAATTGGTAAGGAAGCGAATAAAGCATTTTAATCTCAGCGTACACATGCGCCGAACCGTGAAACAATACCTTTAAAGCTCTTCTTTTCCTGAGTATTCTTTAAAGCTTTCTCTTTCTATTTTGAATATTTTAAATGTGTGATATTGCAAAATCATGGCTGGTTTTGGCCGGCACGGTCGTCAATGGGTTAAAGGAGTTTAGCTGTAAACAAATGCTTCGACGATCTACTAGCTTCAATTTAAGACGAAAAAAGGTTTAAAATCAAGCACTTAGCTATATATTCCTCCAAACAGGGCTCATCCTCGGTGTAAAAACCTGCCAACTCACAAGTGATGCAAAACAAAGAAAACAAAAGGTACTGAAACAATAGAGTGCAAGACAACAAAGGTAGAAAACAAAGGAAAAAGTCACAGGTTTTTACACCGAGGTAAACCCCCAAAAAACGCTTGACTTGCAGAGTTACGCAACCTCAAATGCCGTCTTGACCACTGTTTGAGAAATGTAAAACCTGTCTTGAGTAGCATTTTCTTCTAGTTTTTAATTTTTCACAACAGTTTGGAGCTTGAAAAAACGGTTACAGATTGTGCCAAGAACTTTCAACCTCTGAGGGTTCTCATCAGGGCATGTTTGTGAATATTACAGTAGTTACATATTTACATATTATTAAATATGCTGAAAAACGAAACAGAAAAATTCCCTAAGGTGTTGTATTAGGTGTTAGGTGTCTTGAGTTGCAAACCGCAAAAAAATGCAGGGAAAAACTATTTTGCAAACGATTTTCTCTGCTTAACACAACAAAAATGTTTTGCTGACGTGTCCTCGGACGTGTAGCCTCCCAAAAAACAAAGCCTCGCTTTGGTTTGAAAATTGCTAAGATTTCGGATGTTGCGCGGCGACATCATACGCGCATGTTTTGTGACGTTATATGCGCCGCGAGCTAGCACTGCGCGACATACGAACGGACGCGCCCGCGAAACATACCGCTAGCCATCACCATGAAAAATGACGGGCATGGTTCTATGGCCTGCTTCTATGAGTATGGACCTCCGCGAGCGTGCCTTTGGCCCGCGAGAGCTCCGCTATGAAAAAATACAGTTCATTACCGTGATAACAGCACAAAGCGTTTTTCAAGCAAAGTGATGATGCTGATATGCAGCGGCTATCTTATGTAGTGCGTTTGACATATTTTCATTGATTAACGAGCCTGCCGTAGTAACGAGTGTATGAGAAATAAAATGTAAGGGCTTAAGAAGCCAGGACCGAGAGCATGTCTGTTGTAAAATAGGCGGATGGATCTTACAGCCGGTTTCAACCGTATTGGTAAATATCCTTCGGGTAGGTTTAAGTGTTGCTAAAGTAATCAGTCACAACCTGACATTCGTCAATTTTTGAATAACTAATGTTTTAATTATACGTCTTTCACAACAGAACAGCCTGATCAAGTAAAAAGAATGTTCCCAATATTATCAAAGCAAGCGTGGTCACCTAACGTCTCCTAAATTGGGGGTGTCAAGCTTGTCGCCGCGGAGTATTATTAAAGTTCTTCGTGGTTAAGAAGTCACTTGCTTGAAGCTGTGGATTCATTTCAGAAGTTTTATTGACGCTCAAAAACTATTTTACTAATTTACTTTCAAAATTTAAGAAAAATCCCAAACTTCATTTTTTTTTTTTAATATTGAAAACAAATGGTACCATGTAAAAGTAATGCTGAAGAGGTTTCATTTGAATGGTCACACTATAGGATTTCATCCACAGGCTCAAAAGTTAGAACAAATGGTACCATGCAAAAGTACTGCTGAAGAGGTTTCATTTGAATGGTCACACCATAGGATTTCATCAACAGACTCAAAAGTTAGAACAAATGGTACCATGCAAAAGTACTGCTGAAGAGGTTTCATATGAATGGTCACACCATAGGATTTCATCAACAGACTCAAAAGTTAGAACAAATGGTACCATGCAAAAGTACTGCTGAAGAGGTTTCATTTGAATGGTCACACCATAGGATTTCATCAACAGACTCAAAAGTTAGAACATATGGTACCATGCAAAAGTACTGCTGAAGACGTTTCATTTGAATGGTCACACCATAGGATTTCATCAACAGACTCAAAAGTTAGAACAAATGGTACCATGCAAAAGTACTGCTGAAGAGGTTTCATTTGAATGGTCACACCATAGGATTTCGTCAACAGACTCAAAAGATAGAACTACACTACATATCTCCATAATTGATTCTAGGAGTGAAAGCGACAGTCGCGACAACACAATGCGCGAAATAGAACAGAAGCTTTTTTGGTAGATCATAGATATTGTTATTATTTTTTTTTCATTTTAACAATCAATCAATAAAGAGGGTCTATTTTCCACTTCAATCATTTCCATTGATGTAAACCTGGGACAGGGTTGGCTTCTAATTTTGCCTTTAATGACTTTTATAAAAAATACAGTAAGTTGTCGGGAAAAAGTACAAAACGTTTTTCAAGCAAAGTGATGATACTTATATGCAGCTATTTTATGTAGTTCGTTTGACATATTTTCATTGATTAACGAGGCTAACTTTTCCGATAAAATGTCCGTTGCCGTAGTAACGAGTGTATGAGCGGTCTATTAGTAGAGAAATAAAATGTAAGGGCTTTAGATGCCAGGACCGAGAGCATGTCTGTTGTAAAATAGGCGGATGCCTCTTACAGCGGGTTTCAACCGTATTGGTAAATATCCTTTAAGGTAGGTTAAAATGTTGATATAGTAACCAGTCACAACCTTACAATCGTCAATTTTTGAATATCAATCAGTATTTTAATTATTCGTCTTACACAGCAGAACGTAAGCCTGATCAAGTACAAAAGCGAAAGAATCTCCCCGATATTATCAAAGCAAGCGTGGTCTCCTAACGTCTTCTAATTTGGGGAAGTCACTTGTAGCTGTGGATTCAACACCACATACACATACACGGGCCACGGTAAGAAATGAGAAGTTTTATTGACGCGCAAAAACTATCTTACTAATTAACTGTAAATATCAGCGTCTTCGAAACCCTGGAAAATACAAAATATTATCATGAAATAGCGTTTGGTTCTAATGCTAAAGCCGATGATGGTCGGTAGCGTTCGCTCCGGCCTTCAAACTCCTATACAGAATCCTCTACTCGGACTCTACAATATGAACATTTCTCATATTACATACAATTCAATTGTTCGTGTGCAGGCTAAAATTTGTATAACACAGATTATAAATTTTACTTAGTAAATTAACCTTCGATAACAGAGGCGATTTTTATGGCAATGTTTCCGGTGATTTTTACTTTTTAAGAGACCAAAAGGCTCGATTATTTAAGGCAACTGCTGAAAGTGTCCTCTTGTACAGACATAGGTCCACAGTAATCCACCGTAGGAAAAAAGATGGCGGCTGTTCATTTTACCACAATACCTTGCGGACCTAACACAGTACATAAGGCACAAAGAAAGCCAAATTTTTACAATATTTGTTCCAGTACTAAGGACAATGTGTAGACCAGGTTTGAAGATATTATAAAAGGCTCGATTATTTATGGCAACTGCTGAAAGTGTCCTCTTGTACAGACATACAGTAGGTCCGACAATAATTGGCTCAAGCTTTTGTGATGTCTCTGCTAAGTCTGTCGAACCTGAATAAAGAATTTTTATCAATGAGACGCTTTATGAAAAAAAAAGCGTCAAATACTGGAGGCTCAGATCGGCAGTTGCCGTAGCTGAAGGAGTGAAAAGGACATTATCTCGAATCGCTATTCTATGGACCAACCAATGGTAAGAGATCAAGAGGGTGCCCAGTGAATTACACCGATCTTCTAGAGAAAGACACCAGATCACATAGACACGAGCTGTCAAAAATGATGAAAGATCGGACAGAATGAAACAAGATCATCCAGAGCATCGGCCGGAGTGCGCTTCGCTTTGTGATTGAATAGCCTGCGTAATTTAGTTATAGGGCACAATCTCGAGAACGAGTGCACGAGTGGTCTCCTACGCAGCCGTTATGGGGTGGAGCGTTGCGTGACGAGCCCTAATAACGGCTCCGTAGGAGACTAGCGCACGAGAGGTTGAACTGCGAATTTAAATGGCCTGTTTAATCTAACGGCGATTTTTACTGCAATTTCATGACGCGTCACAGGTGATTGGAAATCGTATTGAAAATCGCCGCAAAAATCTTATCCACAACAATCTTTATTTTTACAAAATATGTACTTGAAAAAATGCTTAGGTGATTTTCACTTGAGTGTGTTAAGACCAAAACCAAATTCATTATTCTGGCCAATCAAAACAGAAGCAGACAATCCAATGAACCAATCAGAACTCGAAGCAAATACAGGTAGCCGTCGTCAAGCGCGGGAAAACGCGTGCGAGTAAAGGCCCGGACACACAGTGTAACTTTTCTAACAACGTTGCGCACAACAAGATTTTTTGGGGTGTCACATGATGCAATTTGTTGCGCGCGGGGGTGTCACATGATGCAATTTGTTGCGCGCGCGGGGGTGTCACATGATGCAATTTGTTGCGCGCAATGTCACAAAAGTAGAACTCGATTCTACTTCTGCAACTGTTGCGCGCAACGTCGCATGAAAAGTTGCACCGTGCATTCCCGGGGAGGGACTCTCATATAAAAATGATCATGACGGGGGTGCTCGTATTCATATTTTCGAAAAACACCCTAAAAGGTACCAGAATCTCGTTTGATGGGCGTGTATCCCTAAGAGGTACCAATTCTAAATCAACACATGTCATATTCTGTCATATTTTTTCGGCTCAATACCCTAAAAGGTACCGCGATAATTCTAACGGTGGTCATTTTAAATGTTAGCACCCTAAGCGGTACCAATCTACAAATTTTGAACCCTAAAAGGTACCACGAGCATCCCCGTCATTTTTATATGGGAATCTCCTACCCGAGCGTGCATCCGGGCCTTCAGTCACGATTGATGGGTTTTGCTTTTACTTATAATTGTTTGAGAAAGTGGCTCGGGATTTTTTTAGCTATATCCAATCACAAAGCATATAATGCAGAACCAAAGCAATAGGCGTTATGCATGATGACGTCACCAGCTCCAATTTCACCACCAAGCCTCGTTTGTACAAAATTCTTTGCAAACCTTTGACAAGTTCATGTTGTTTTGAGTGGGTATTCTTTTCAACTTTGTTCCTTTGAGAATACATTGATGAGATTGTCACAGGTTTACACTTCGAAAGCGAGGCTTGGGGGTGAAATTGGCTAGTCTGATGTAAACATGCATAAGGCCTATTGCAAAATTACTTTCGGCATTCGTTGAAAGCCGCTGTTGCAAACTCAGTTGCTTTGGGAAGGCTCACATAAATTGTTATATTCCCAATTTAACTGATCAGTCCAAAGAAGCATTCGCTCCTACAATCTCCCTTGTGCATATTACAGTTGTTTTCTTATCATTTAATTGGTGAGTCTTTGCTGACGTTAGTGTTTACATTGTTTACGTTGTTTGCATTGTTTATATTTTGACGTCATTGTTTACATGTTACATTGACTTGACTTCAAAAATTTGAAAAAGGGTGTTAAATTTTGTCATCCAGTTTTAGCTCTTTGCAAGTAAAGTTTAAGGAAATATCAACTATCCAAACCTGCAAAATTTCTGGATAGCAAAGTCACTAAAATTTCGAGTTTCTAAAACAGCATTACACAAAGAATATTTAGTTTATCGAACTCAAAATCGCAGAGAAAGCTTATTGTGCCATACCCTTTAATTTCAATATTCGGAGTTTATTTTTTGTAGCTCGATGAGAGAGTGAGCTGCATTTGTTAATGATGCAGTAACTATATACAAAGATTTGCCTATAAAGTCTGTGGATTTTAAACGAGGCAAGGTTTTAATTATCGAGAAGAGATATTCATTAGAATAAATAGAGAAAATATGCGAGTCATCAGAACACTCGCAAATGCCAGTAAAATGAAATAGCGCTTGGTCGCATGCCAATACTTTGGTCGTTACTTAAAAATTCCTTCACTGCAGCTATTATTAAACCGTTACTCTGAAGATAAGGAGATAAGGGTTTCCAGCTATAATCCCTCTTTTTTGTTTAAAGCCCGGACTCAATGTTGGACGAACATTTTTTGTTGGTCGAACGTTGATGAAGTTGGCGTTATGTTGGATCGGGTGGCCACCTTTGAAGCAATGCTAAATACACTATGCCACAACAATAATAACATGCTGCTGTCCCGTTTCTTTATTGCAGACAAAGCGCTTTCACCATGGCAGTTGTTGCAGCACTTCTTTTGGGTGTGATATTAGCTGGAAGTGCTACCACGGTCTACGGTCTGTTTAATATTTTTTGTCAAGACCAAAAAAGAAAAAGCATTAAGATAAAAGCCGAAGAAAAGACATTGGCAAAGTCGGAAAAAGAAGCATAACACGAAATCATCTCTCACTACGACTGGGAAGTCAAATTCCATGGTTCTGAAGATGACTGGGCCCGGTTGTTCGAAAACAGGTTAAAGCTATCCCGGGATTGAAAATTAACCGAGGATTTATAACTAATTTCTCCTGTTCGAAAAAGTTTTCAAAGGCTAATTTTAAGCTACATTCGAAGACAAGTCAATTTCAAAACTAAAGAGCAAAAATACTTCGGAAAAATCTCCATTGATGAATTATTTAAGTGGAATCAAAATTGATGCTAAAGCTAACACTTGGTTAACTTAATCGTGCTTTGAACAACCCAGCCCTCTTCTGATAGTGATTTTTATCATTCCTGATTTGGAAAACGAACCGCCCGTGTTTTGATTCACTAAACTTGGCATACTTACTGAATGATTTGTCTGGTAGGGATGGATTAGGTGCAGGCTTTTATTAACTTTTCAAGTAATGTTAAAAAAAACTTTTAATGTAATGAACGTTTCTTTGAATATTTGTGGTGGATTAGGTTTCAAATCCTTTTAGCGGTGTCGTCATTATGACGTCACGCTATAGCCAGGGGCAGTGGCCATGAACACAGGATTCAGGATTACAAACGAGAAACACCAATCAATATTTCCTTTTCTGAGCTCAACGTGTTAGATCAGAAAAGTCGTGAAACGGTTATTAAAGAATCTAACCCGCCCAGTTTGCATTGCGCGCCAACGTTAGTTCATCCGCCATTTTCAGGGCCCCCGAAAGACCATACTGTATTGTAGATGAGAAATTCACTCGTGCAAGAGGTGATATGCTTGCCCAAATATGGAATAGAGCCGTATCATAACAATAAGAGAAGCGCACAATACAAACTGGGTGGGTCAGACTCTTTAATAAATAATAATAAAAAAAAACAATAGAATAAGTGTCTATTTGTCTAATTTCTGTTTCGCTGGTTTTGTAACTAAACTTAAAAGCCTCGGTGAAACGGCGCCGTTTTTTTTAGAAACATGTATATTTTTTTGTGTTATCTATTTGCCTTTTTTGGAAGTTCGAAGAAAAATGGGGAAAAATGCGTGGCATTGTCGGAGACTGGGCCTGAATGTGGTTAGGAATTTGATTGACAGATGTGATTATAAACATGTGAGCGCAATCGAGCGTAAAATAACTCTTTTCCCAAGCTGAGAATTGTGAACTGTGTGAAGTGCGGTGAATAAATCTGTTCATATTATCTTGTGACTTGTGACCTTTGTTGGGGAAACTGAACTTTTATAATTGCTACTGGAGGCATTCCCGACAAAAGTGGCACCTCCGACGGGACATTGTGTTGATCTTCGAACGGAAAGAATCGAAAACTACTGTGTTTATTATCGCGAAGCATGGAGACCGCGAGCAAGGATCTTGAAACGAAACTTACACAACTTCAGATCACCAAAGGAAAAACTGACGCCGTTCTTGCGAGCCGGAATGAGAACAGAATCAAAAGACATCGAGATGCGCTGTGTTCAGTGGTTGCTTCAGTGGAGAAAGCGAAGCGGAAAGTAGAAGAGTTGAAAATTGCTGCCGGTGAAGAACTTTCCGCCATTACCTCGTGGGGCGCTAAATTAGATCAGGATATCGCAGCTGTTGACCTCGATATGGATGGAATTTCTTCATTTCTTAATAATGTTGATCAAGAGCAGATAGAGAAAGCTAGAAATGATCAGCTCGCTTTCGAAAAAGAGCTATTCGAGAAGAAGCTTCAATACACCAAAGAGCTCGAAAGCGTGAACTTATCGGATCAAGCGGGAAGTCAGAACGGTAAACAAAGTGCTGCGTCAGCGAAGTTACCGAAGCTTACTATTACAAGGTTCAATGGAACTAATCTGGATTGGAATAGGTTTTGGGGTCAGTTCACCGAGGGAATAGACAAGTCCGAAATGGCTGCTATCACTAAATTTTCATATCTAAAGGAATTTGTTGATCCTAAAGTCAGAAAGGGCATCGATGGGTTACCGTTTACCGCTGAGGGCTATGAGAAGGCAAAGGCTGTTTTGATTGAGCGTTACGGAAATGTCAGCGAAGTGGTGAAAGCCTACGTTAAGGATATTTTGGATTTGCCGAAAATAAATGGAAACCAACCTCGAAAAATTCATCAATTTTACGAAAGGTTGCTATACGACGTTCAAACTCTCGAGACCATGGGAAAGCTAAGTGTGGTGAATGGAAACGTAGCTCTAACGATCGATAAACTTTCCGGAATTCGTGGAGATTTGGTACGGAACGATGAAGAATGGCAAAGCTGGGATTTCCTGGAACTGTGTGATGCATTAAAGTCGTGGACTCGCCGGAATCCCGTAGATTCAGATGAACCGCGGTCGTTCAAACGTGATCGCTCGCCCTCACGAAATTACCATACAAAGCAACATGACGCGAAACCACGTGGTTGCGTTTACTGTGAAGATAACTCGCACAAGAGTTCGGAATGTACACGCGTTGTTAGTTGCGACGAGAGGAAGAAATTTCTGGCAGAAAACAAACTCTGTTTTAACTGTGCTTGCCCAAAACATAGGGCTGCTGAGTGTGCAAGCAAAACAAGATGCAATTTATGCTCCAGGAAGCACCACACCTCCATCTGTCCTGATCAACAACCTAAGAGAGACAGCGTGTTGTCTTCTGTCGATGCTGAGAAAGTGGTTTACCCGGTTGTAGTGATTAAGGTTGGTGGTATTGAGTGTCGCGCATTGTTGGATTCTGGTTCATCTAGTTGTTATGCTTCAGCCAAACTACTGGATATGCTGGGACAGAAGCCAACAGAGATCAAGCCTAAGAGAGTTGAGATGCTTATGGCTTCAACCACAGCGAGAATGGAAGTTTTCAAGACCACTGTTTCTTCCAGGTCTGGTGATTACCGTTTAGAAGTCAGTCTCACCAAGGTCAATCGAGGAGAGCTCCTTAGCCTGGAAAATCCCCAATACCAACAGTTGACTAACACTTACCGCCACTTAAAGGGTGTGGAAATGGATGATACGGATACCAAACCGTTGCTGCCAGTTCATGTTATTTTGGGTGCTGGAGTGTATGCTCGAATTAAAACTGATACTCGACCAAGGATTGGTAACCAAGGGGAACCTGTAGCTGAGCGCACCAAATTGGGATGGGTTATTCTTTCTCCAGGAGAGGAGGTTGATACTACACACATGCTCCTTACTCAAACTAGTCAAGTGGATTATGAGGAACTGTGCAAGTTAGACGTGTTAGGACTTGCCGACACACCGCAACATGACCAAGGTGAAGTGTACAGAGAGTTTCGTGAGCAGTTATCGCGCAGTGAAATGGGATGGTATGAAGCGGCCTTACCATGGAAAGGCAACCACCCACCTTTACCTTCAAATGAGCATGGAAGTCTTCGCCGCCTGGAGAGTTTGAAGCGTAAATTGAAACGGACCGGGTTGGAAGAGGCCTACAGCGAGATCATCGAAGAACAGAAAGCTGAAGGGATTGTGGAAACAGCTGATCAGCCAGCTCAGGGAGTGCAGTTCTACATTCCCCATAAACCTGTCATCCGGGAAGATGCCGCAACAACCAAAGTACGTGTAGTGTATGATGCATCTGCTAAAGCCCAGCCTAATGAGGTGTCATTGAATGATTGTTTGTATCCTGGCCCCCCTCTTCAGAATAAATTGTGGAATGTCCTCGTCCGGTCACGCATGCATCCTGTGGCACTTGTAGGAGATTTAAAGAAGGCGTTTTTGCAAGTACGAATAAGACAAGCCGACCGTGATGCTCTGCGGTTTCATTGGAGGCAGGGAGAACACTCAAACATTGAGACATTGCGATTTACAAGAGCTTTATTTGGCCTAGCGCCATCTCCCTTTCTTCTAGGTGGTGTAATTGAGTGCCACCTGGACATCTGGAAAGAACGTGAAAATGTTGCAGTAGCTGAACTGAGAGAAAGTCTATATGTGGATGACCTGCTAAGTGGTGGAGCGACAGTGGAAGAAGCCAAAGAGCTGAAGGAAAAAGCCATCGAGATCTTTGAAGACGCAACTTTTACATTGCATAAGTGGCAGTCAAATGAGCCTCAACTAGAAGAAAGTACTGTGTCTCCAGAAGAAGAGGGGACCTTCGCAAAGCAGCAGCTTGGAGAACCCCAGGCAGGAGGATCAAGCCTACTCGGACTGGGATGGAACAAGAAAAGTGATGAAGTCATTGTATCTTTCCCTGACTGGGAAGCCGCTCCAACTAAAAGAGGTGTCCTTCGCAAGCTTGCAAGTATCTATGACCCTTTAGGCTTAGTTTCGCCAGTGACTCTGCTAGGGAAGTGTTTGTACCGTGCTGTATGTTGTGAAAAGTTGGCATGGGATGCGCAGTTGACAGGCAGGCTGAAACTCAAGTGGCAGAGGTGGGAACAAAGTCTACCCAAACAGATATCTGTAAGTCGCGCCCTCGCTGACCACAGGGAACCCATCCATGAAATTCATTTGCACGGCTTTGGAGATGCGAGCAGTTGTGGTGTAGGTGCAGCAGTGTATGCAATCGTTAAACAAGAATCTGGGACAACTCAACGGCTCCTAGCAGCGAAAGCCAGGCTCACCAAACAGGGTTTAACGATCCCCCGACTCGAGCTAATAGCGGGGCATATGGTGACAAATTTGTTGGTTAACGTGAGAGTCGCATTGGAGGGGTTTCCTGTCGTAAGCCTAAATGGATGGTTGGACAGCTCAGTTGCTCTCTTTTGGATAAGTGGTGGTGGGCAGTATAGGCAGTTCGTGGAAAATAGGGTGCAGAAGATCCGTGCACATCCAGAGATTACATGGAGGCATGTCCCTACTCAGGAAAATCCGTCTGATGTTGCGAGCAGGGGCGGTGATGTTGAGTTCAGTGAGCTTTGGTGGAAGGGTCCAGACTGGCTGGCAGATTGTGAGCGCTGGCCTCCACAACGTGCTATTCAGCCCTCTGAAGCAAGTACAGTAGAACTGAAAGCTACCAAGGAGTTGTTCAAGGTTGCTGTGGATAAAGCTGACAGGCTGTATGAAGTTCTCGACAAGTTTGAACTAAGGAAAGTTCTGAACATTTGTGCATGGATTACACGGTTTGTGCACAATTCTCGCCACTCTGATCAGAAATTGAGAGGCCCCTTGACAACTGAGGAGTTGCAGAAACAGCACTTGTTCTGGGTGAAAAGAGCTCAGCAGAGTTGTGAGATTGAAGATGACCGTCTGCGTCTGAACCTGCAACCTAATCCGGATGGGGTTTTGGAGTGCCGTGGAAGAATCCAGGGACTCTATCCTCTATACCTTCCTGACAAGCACTTGTACACTAAGAAGTTTGTGCATCGTGAACACCTGCGCACCCTACACGGGGGAGTGAGCTTAACAATGACGAGTGTAAGAAGAAACCACTGGGTCCCACGCCTAAGAAAGCTAACAAAGCAAACCATAAGAGCTTGCCACGGTTGCAAACGATTCCAGACAGTAGCAGCAGCGAACCCTCCACCTGGCAATCTTCCTGTGGATCGGACGCAAGGAACGCACCCATTCCAGGTGATTGGCGTCGACTATGCAGGGCCGATCAAATACAAGAAACGGGGAAGAGCAGAAAGCAAGGCGTACATTGTGTTATTTGCATGTTCCCTGTGCCGTGCATTGTATTTGGACTTGGTGCCCTCACTGGAAACCAGAGAGTTCATTCTGAGTCTGAAGAAGCTGATTGCCAGAAAGGGACGTCCGCAAATCATATACTCTGATAATGGATCTACATTTGTGGGGGCAGCACGATGGTTGAGGAAAGCTATGTGTGATGAGAAGTTTAACAAGTTCCTTGCTGAGAATGGTATTATGTGGAAATTTAATCTCAGTCGCGCCCCGTGGTGGGGCGGACAATTCGAACGGATGGTTGGATTAGTAAAAAACGCCTTAAACAAAACCATCGGGTGCGGTTTCCTGTCATGGGCAGAATTGGAGGAAGTGCTACTTGACGTCGAAATAACATTGAATAATAGGCCCCTTTGCTACGTAGAGGACGACGTGGCGTTACCAACTATCACCCCTAATCTCATGATGTTTCCTCAAAGCAACATTATACCTGATCTGTCACCACACCACATTGATGATGCAAATTTGCGACGTAGAGCCAAACATCTCCGCAAGTGTAAGGACACCTTATGGAGAAGATGGTCAAGCGAGTACCTCCGTAACCTGAGGGAGCGGCACAACCTCAAGCATCAAGGCAAACTCTGTACTTTGGCGGTTGGTGATGTGGTGATCGTAAAGTGTGAGGAGAAAAACAAGAGAAAGTGGCCACTCGGCATTGTCCAGGAACTGTATCCAGGAAGGGACGGAGTAGTGAGGGCCGTCAAGTTACGAGCAGGGAGAAACTTCCTTGAAAGACCAGTACAGCATGTTTACCCCTTGGAACTGTCTTGTGATACAGTTGTTCGGGCACCAGTAGAAGAGCTTAATGTTGAAGCACCTGTATTCAGGCCAAGACGATTGGCCTCCTTGCAAGCAGAAGAGAGGATCCGTCAAATTGCTGAATCAGAACAGAACTCAGGATAACTTGAACATTTAGAACTTTGAGCGGATATTAAATCCTTTCTTGTATAGACATGGGATTTTACCAGTAACTTTCTAAAGCATTTGTTAACGTTGTTATTGCCCAGTCTCCTGAATAGTAGACTACATTATCACATTTGTTGATAATGGGGGGAGAGTGTCGGAGACTGGGCCTGAATGTGGTTAGGAATTTGATTGACAGATGTGATTATAAACATGTGAGCGCAATCGAGCGTAAAATAACTCTTTTCCCAAGCCGAGAATTGTGAACTGTGTGAAGTGCGGTGAATAAATCTGTTCATATTATCTTGTGACTTGTGACCTTTGTTGGGGAAACTGAACTTTTATAATTGCTACTGGAGGCATTCCCGACAGCATATAGGACTGGAGAAAAGAAAAATACCTATTGTGTCTTGAAAAATTAAAATACTACGATGACACTATTGTAATATTTCAGCTTTAATCGTATCAATAACAAAATTCTCGATTGTGATTAGTCAACCACGCGCCTATTTCTTACGTAATAGCCCTTTTCACGGTTGATTTTTCTCATTACTCATGCGCGAAGCGGCATGAGGTAAGGTTTCGGCTCCGTTTTTCTTTTTTTTTTTTTATTTTTTGTGTCACGATTTTGCATGCAAATTTATGCACGCATATTTTAAATTGTACTCTTCCTGTTCATGGCTTTGCCATTTACACTTCCTGTTTAGTGACTTCCGGCTACTCTCACTTCCGGTAAAACAACGTTACTGAAGTGTCACGACAGCGTCTCCTACAGCCCTACTTACGTAACTAATGTTCACGTTAGGTATATATAACACTCAGAAGAATCACTGGCTTCATTGTGGTACCAACTTCATTTACAAAACATTCAATAGTAACAGGAGGTAATAAGCTCCTGATAGTAAACAACATGGTTTGCAGGAACGATGACTGAATGAAAGGAGTAACTATTCTCCATGTCGGACATCTTATCATGTTTAATATTATCATAAAACTTTCTTACGCATGCGCATGAGTATAGGCTGCTAGGAGCCTCTTGTTTGCATTACAATGTTATCCAACGTGGATGCGAGGCAATTTCGGGCTAAAACTACAAAATAGCCCGAAATTGCCTCACATACATGCTAGATTTCATTGTAATGCAAATGAGCAGAGTTAACCGTGAAAAGGGCTATTGTCGTGCAGTCACGTGGGTGTCCAATTACAGCTATCCAATTACAACATTTTGTAATTGGATAGCTGTAATTGGACACTGTTGCGCGCGCGTCAATCAGGTGCACTAAATGTTTTTTTCTCGCTCTTTCTTCCTGCATGCTTTCAAACTGATAGAAAATAACCTTGACGTTTTGAGTACAAAAATACTCCTCATAGACTTTTTAATCTCGAATTTTGTTATTGATTCGATTAATTAGTAACTGAACTTCGTGTCGTACAGTTCAGGGGTAATCGTGCTCGCAATTTCAAATCGTCCTCGCGCTACACGCTCGGCCGATTTGAAATTACTCGAATTACTCGCCCGATTACTCCCTGAATTGTACTTCACTCAGTCCAATTACTAACAAGGTGGAGGTGTCGTGGATTGTGGAGTAACATTTGACCGCTCTATATCTGTTCATATTTAAATTAGCGGAAATGTATGCACTGTAACTCTTTGATGTTTCATGTGTTCAAGGTTATATTTTTTTTCTTGTTTAACAGAATTTGTGATTGTTAATACAACTTGAACTTTGTGTGTCGCAAAATTAACGTTTCTATTGATTCTAAACAAAATAAACGCCAAAAAAGACACAATTACTCAAAAGCAAACTGATGTTAGCGATATTGGTAATTTTTGGGGGAATGTTGGGCTGTTATATATTTTAAACGAACTTATTGTCGATTTAACGCTTTTGAAGGCCGTTACAAGAATGGCGTGTTTTGACCTTTGTGTCACCTTTGTTTGGCGCTCAGAAATTTCGTATTTTCGATTGCCCAAAAATTTTATTGCATTTATTTGAGGAAGAAACATTGCTCTTTCTCTGGGTATGACTGATATGGCACCAAGCCATGTACCAAGTTGTGATTTTGGTCTCTCGATTTTACCATTTTTTTGACTCGCGAAAATCGTTAAAATAAGTAAAATTATTAAAAATCTCAAAAATATTAAGTAAACGGTCGAATTGAACAATTTAACATTTAAACTATTGGTGAATGCGTGCTTTTCTTAGTTAGGTACCAACTGGTGGAGTTAATTCCATTTTGAATTTTTAAGCAATATTTAAGTAATGCGTGGTGTGGAGCCCGTAAAATCGATGCGAGAGCCGCCGAACCGACTTTGTCGCCGTTTGCGTAAAATAAAAGTCTAATCGAACTGAAAGTTATTTTTCTAGAAATAGTTTACCTAGACCTATATTCTGACAAAGTTTGGGGATTTTCGTTTTTTTTATTTTGCACACCTCCAGGCGATATTTACGGACGGCTGCTCTTAACACCAACCAGGCCTTACCAAAAATTCAAGACCTCCATGTGCACGTAGGGGTGGGGCGGGGGGGGGGGGTACTCAGGCATATTAGTCATGTAGGTTGTTGCATCGGTGGTACGATATGAGAGGAGAAGTAGGGGAATGCTGCTTTGCATCGTTGTAAAGAACGAAGAATGTTCAGATTGTTGAAAATGATTCGACGTATGTTCGGAAGGGCAGGATCTTTCCTCTTCAACATAAATAGGTGCAAAACGTGTCCTTTTATTTCAGAGGGAACCACGTTTTACACCTTTTTCTCTACAAACGAACAACAGCGAATACGACACCACATCTCTTGCTCATCTACGAATCTCATATATATGATACAGTGCTGCAGATGCAAAGTGCAATACATAGAAGAGACTAAACGACATCTCAGCGACAGATTTGGTGAACACAGACGTGCAATCGAAAAAGCCATTAAACCACATCACATTGATCAGCCTACCGCCGTTTCAGATCATTTTACCCTTGCTGGCCATTCAATCAACGACATAGCAGCCTTTGTAAACGTTTCTGCTGTCTATTTTTGTTAACCAGTCGTATTTAATATTTTTATTTGAATCATTCTATATCTTGCAACCGTATAGTATTCCATTTTTTGCAGCCCCCGATGAAGGTTAGATGAAGGTTAGTTTTGCCTATAACCGAAATATTAGGCAATAAATTACCCTTTATAGCTGTCCGATCAGCTTTGCATTTAGTTTTAAATTTTACTCAACACTGCTGATCCTTCACTTCGCCGTGCTCTTGTCCAAGTAGTCCTTCCTTTATTTGTAAATAAATGTCTCGTACAGCGGGAGTTAAGGGGGCGTTACGGTTGGTTTTTGGTAATATTTGGGCAGGTTACTAAAAAATTCATATTTATTAAAGATTCATTGAAATTGGCTCAAATTTTGCGCAAAGCGCAACAAGGATCTATCACATGACACATTCAGTGTTTTTGTTTTGTTTATTGTAAGTTAATAATTAACAATTTTCTGAGAAAAGCTGTTTTTAGGGTTGGGTAGCGGCCCCTCATTTTTTAGCAAGTTGCTTTAATTTTATAAGAAAAATCACTTGATTTTTGGTACAATACATGATTATTGGATAGAGTGCAACCTAAATGAGCGTTTTCGCCGTTCGACGATTTTGGTTACTATGGTTACCAATCAAATTCCATAGAAGGTAAATTTCTTATAAACCAGTTTTATTTGACAAAATGAAATTTCGCTCAATTAGGTTGCAGATTAGAACATAAAGAATTATTGTACCAAATTGGGTGACAATACTATTATTATTATTATTGTTATACTATTATTATACTATTACTATTATTATTATTATAATACTATTATTATTATTATTATTATTATTATTATTATTATTATTATTAAATACTCTTTAAGAAATACGAGGGGCCACCGAAATTAATTTCGGAACAATGCAATTATTAAATAAAACTTAAGATCAATGCAAACCGTCACAACAAAGGCAAAAAAAGTTCCTATAATGCTTTGTTATGCATCAAAGGATACCTTTTTAAAAGAATGATTAGGTTCCTTTTTGCTTTTTAATTTTTCCCGCTCTGCACAGCTGCACCTTGGGATCAAACCCCGCAGCTTCATAGGTTACACCCTCCTTGGAAACACATAGCTCCTCATCTTTCTGTTTTGCTTATCGTCGTGTAAGGCGGCACTTTTGGAACTGAGTTGGTAAACACCATATTTGACAGGTTAAAGTGTTCCTATAGTAGCCAGTGACAGTCTCTCAGTCGAAAATGATTGAGTATCATATACTTTAATTACATCATTGGCAGGGACGAAAAAACGTTGTAGGGAAGTGGCAGTAGAAAGTAGACTGTGTAATTAAGCGGACGTCCATAAAGTGGGATTCAACCGAATTAGTAAATACCGCATTTGGTAGGTTAAATTGGTCCTATGGTAACCAGCGGCAACTTCATAATCGACAATTTTTGAATAATATGTATTTTATTTACACATTTTTCACAACAAAACGTAATCTTTCTATTGTAAATATTCAAAATTGGTCCAAATTAACGTCGTGGATGCAAATTTGTAAGAAAGATTAAAGAGTTTATAGCGGAACGTCCAAAGGGGAGATCTTATTTTTTCCTAACTTGGCTTGTGTGGCTTATTGCCACGATTTTAAAGTTTTCAGTGATTAAGAGGCATTCACTTGAAATAGTGGATTCATTTTAGTTCAACATTGCGGGACACGGTAAGAAATAAGTTCTATTTATGTTATTTTTTCGATCCTCAGAAATCCCTCTTATTTTTTTTCAATGTCTTTGAAACTCTGGAAAATACCAAATACTATATTATGAAATTGCGTTTGGCTCTGACGCCAAAGCCAGTGATGGTCGGTACTTTTGCTCCGGCGTTCAGACTCCTATACGGAATACTCTACAATATGGACATTTCCCCTATTACAGGCAATTTAATTGGCCCTATACAGTGTACTGACAACACAGATATATAGACTACTTAAGAAATTAACCGGCTTCACTTCGCCGTGCTCTTGTCCAAGTGGTCCTTCCTTTATTTGTAAATAAGAGGATGTCTCGTACAGCGAGAGTTAAGGGGGCGTTACGGTTGGTTTTTGGCAATATTTGGGCAGGTTACTAAAAAATTCATATTTATTTAAAGATTCATTGAAATTGGCTCAAATTTTACACAAAGCGCAACAATGATCTATCACATGACACATTCAGTGTTTTTGTTTTGTTTATTGTAAGTTAATAATTAACAATTTTCTGAGAAAAGTTGTTTTTAGGGTTGGGTAGCGGCCCCTCATTTTTTAGCAAGTTGCTTTAATTTTATAAGAAAAATCACTTGATTTTTGGTACAATACATGATTATTGGATAGAGTGCAACCTAAATGAGCGTTTTCGCTGTTCGACGATTTTTGTTACTATGGTTACCAATCAAATTCCATAGAAGGTAAATTTCTTATAAACCAGTTTTATTTGACAAAATGAAATTTCGCTCAATTAGGTTGCAGATTAGAACATAAAGAATTATTGTACCAAATTGGGTGACAATACTATTATTATTATTATTATTATACTATTATTATACTATTACTATTATTATTATTATAATACTATTATTATTATTATTATTATTAAATACTCTTTAAGAAATACGAGGGGCCACCGAAATTAATTTCGGAACAATGCAATTATTAAATAAAACTTAAGATCAATGCAAACCGTCACAACAAAGGCAAAAAAAGTTCCTATAATGCTTTGTTATGCATCAAAGGATACCTTTTTAAAAGAATGATTAGGTTCCTTTTTGCTTTTTAATTTTTCCCGCTCTGCACAGCTGCACCTTGGGATCAAACCCCGCAGCTTCATAGGTTACACCCTCCTTGGAAACACATAGCTCCTCATCTTTCTGTTTTGCTTATCGTCGTGTAAGGCGGCACTTTTGGAACTGAGTTGGTAAACACCATATTTGACAGGTTAAAGTGTTCCTATAGTAGCCAGTGACAGTCTCTCAGTCGAAAATGATTGAGTATCATATACTTTAATTACATCATTGGCAGGGACGAAAAAACGTTGTAGGGAAGTGGCAGTAGAAGTTAGACTGTGTAAATAAGCGGACGTCCATAAAGTGGGATTCAACCGAATTAGTAAATACCGCATTTGGTAGGTTAAATTGGTCCTATGGTAACCAGCGGCAACTTCATAATCGACAATTTTTGAATAATATGTATTTTATTTACACATTTTTCACAACAAAACGTAATCTTTCTTTTGTAAATATTCAAAATTGGTCCAAATTAACGTCGTGGATGCAAATTTGTAAGAAAGATTAAAGAGTTTATAGCGGAACATCCAAAGGGGAGATCTTATTTTTTCCTAACTTGGCTTGTGTGGCTTATTGCCGCGATTTTAAAGTTTTCAGTGATTAAGAGGCATTCACTTGAAATAGTGGATTCATTTTAGTTCAACACTGCGGGACACGGTAAGAAATAAGAAGTTCTATTTATATTATTTTTTCGATCCTCAGAAATCCCTCTTATTTTTTTTCAATGTCTTTGAAACTCTGGAAAATACCAAATACTATATTATGAAATTGCGTTTGGCTCTGACGCCAAAGCCAGTGATGGTCGGTACTTTCACTCCGGCGTTCAGACTCCTATACGGAATACTCTACAATATGGACATTTCCCCTATTACAGGCAATTTAATTGGCCCTATACAGTGTACTGACAACACAGATATATAGACTACTTAAGAAATTAACCGACGTTAACAAAAACAGCCGATTTGGGGGGCAATTTGTGCGGTGATTTTAACTTCAATCTAAAGACCAAAAGGCTCGATTCTTCAGAAGTACCGCAGAAGGTGTCTCGTGGCTCGTCCAGTTCCAAAAGCTGGACCCTCACTCATTATAACGACACCAGAACAGCAACGTGATGGTTGTTACACCATAATGGTGCGAGAAGCAATGAGTTTCAGTTGGAAAGACTATATTAATGGCGGATCTAGGGGAGGACCTTTCTTCGCTGAAGAGACGGTATTAAAAACTTTAAGAACCATTAAAAAAATATTACTATGTTACTTATATCAGTTTTTTTTATCGGTTAACTATTTTTGCATGCGTGTTTTTGGTTATCTAGTCACGTTTACTCGAGAGAAATTTTTATCTTGAGTCAGATCATCTGTCCTCATCCTCGAGACCATACACGCGTGCACGCGTGGTAATGACGTAACGGGAAAAGGGACTTTCAGTCGCGTTCTTTTTAATGAATTTACCGGTATAATACTCCATAGGTTTTCGACCAATCAGAACGCACGGAGTATCTAAATTATCATTCTTACTATTATTCAAAAGGAAATGCGGATTTTAAACCGAGAGAATGTATTTAGAGTAAACAGATGGTAAATGAAATATATTTTTCTGAAATATCGCTTGGTCGCATGCTAATAGCAGCTAATAGTACTTACGTTCGTTCATTACTGCACAAGTAAAGAATGGACTTGTACCGCGCTACATTGAAAAGATCTTAAACAGTCCGCAAAAAAAAATACATAACTTACGGAACGCAGACTTTAACTTCCCTCGCATTGTACGGTGTAATAAGCCAAAGGTGGCTCGAAAAAATACTGCACAACTCGTACGTAAAATAACCGCGCGTATTATATCTCAGGTTAAATTTCGAACAAGGTGTATGTATTCCTCTTTATCTAGCTCTGTTTTTTTTTTATGTAGATAAGTTATGTACATGGTCGCTTTTTCCTATCTGTCCCCGACGTTACCCTAATTTAATATAGCAAGTGTGTAACTACAGTATATGTAGCTACATTTTAAGTTACTTGGGTCTGAGGTACATTGCATGGGGCTTCGCGTCTCGTTCGTGCCTTTGCCCTTTGATACATCTCATTTTGCCTTGTCATATTAAATTTGAGCCCTTTAAAGTTGAAAAAAGAATATGTCTGAAAGATTTTATTATTACTGTAATTCTCTATATTTTTGGCTTAAGCTTATACTTTGTAAATTTTTATGTTATAATTTGTAACACGACATCTCTACTTTCTTGCTTTATTTTATTTTTCATGAACTTTATGTTAGTGTCCCCAATTAGTTCTTTACGAGCTAAACATTCATGTTACTGGAATAAAGTCATTCCGTCATTAATTCCTTCATTCGTTCATTATCAGTTGCAGATTTAAGCCGCCATACACAATGGCAGTTGTTGAAGCAGTCATTTTGGGAGCGCTAATAGCTGGAAGTGCTACCACGCTCTTCGTTCTGTTTAATGTTTGCAAAGACGGAAAGAAGAAAAGCATTAAGTTGAAAGAAAAAACTACATCAGAGACGGAAAAAGAAGCATAACACGAAATCATTCATCACTCCTAAGCGGTCAGATTTCACGGGACTGGTTTTGTTTCGTTTCAAATTATCAGGATTTTTATCACATGGACACGAGGAATGTACCATGTTTTCATTTTTAACTTCGCATTCTTACGGAATGATTTGTCTGGTATGGATGGATAAGTTGGCTTTTTAGATTAATGTTAAAAGAACTTTTTAATAAAATGAACGTTGGATTCGGCACGTTGTTCGACACTTTGGCCCATATCATAAGTTTAGTGTAACGTTAACATTACCTAATTACATGTAAGTCCGGCACATACAGTCTTTTGATTAAACGTTGTCATTGAAATCGGTCTCATCCCTACGCGACCAGACCGAAAAGGATTATGGAGAGAAATCAATTCACATTCAATAGCTGCACATTATCAAAATACGGAACGTCCTTAACGGAATATGTATCGAAGCGACTCTTGTCTTTGCGTAGCACGGGAAGACAAACGTAAATTTTGTTCTCCATTGTAAACGCGATAGAGAACAATTAATCAAGCATTTTAATTCACCCATACTCCCTTTCGGTCTGGTCGCGTAGGAGTAAGACCGATCAGTGACAACGTTTAATCAAACGACTGTATGCACAGCACAGAATATTCCTGTCGGTATTGGTATAAATCTACTAGCGTTCTATCGCGAATGCTGTTCTCTTATTGGCTACGCTACTCACTATCTATTCTGTTGTAGAAAGTGAATAGAGTGAGTAGCCTAATGGCGGCCGCTTCTTCGCGTTTTCGAAGTGTCTGTGAAGAGTATTTGTTGTTAAGTTTTGAACGTCTAGTAGATTTATACTAAAACAATTGTTAATTATGGTTGGTTGAGTGGAACCCGTCAATACGACCACATAAAAATGTTGTCGTATTAAAACTGTACTAAATATTTGAACACTTTGAAAATATCTTCAATGGCCAACGGACAATGCAAAGGTGTCGAATCCTGGTGGATCTGGTTAGCAAATTGTATATAAATAGGAAACAGCAACTAATCAAGCAAGGTTGACTGTACAACTCAGTGGACTGAATATATATATATATATATATATATATATATATATATATATTCTGTACATAATCCCAGTTGTATGATCAGCCTTGCTTGATTAGTTATTCACTGAATATTTGCTTAAAGGGACACTGTCGCGGCATATATTCAACAACTATTCACCGAAGTGGAGGTGGGTAGTGGAGGATTTTACCGAGCCGCGAAGCAGCGAGGTAAATATCCACCACTACCCACCTACACTGAGGTGAATAGTTGTTTTAGTATATACTGAAACAGTGAGATAATATAACGGAAATGATGCTTTTTAATTCATTTATTCCTGTCAACGATTACAATTTTCGCGCACAAATTGCTGGGAGGTAAATAGCACTTGCTATTCCGAGTTTCAGTAGCCAATCAGAGCGCGCCAACAATGCTATCCAATGTTTCAGTATATACTAAATCGTGTTTTCATGATTATGGTCAGGATCTTGCTTTTAACATATTTTATTTTATAATATGACCGTACGGCCCCGCTGACGCAATCCTACAGAAAATAGAATAGCAAGGTGACGTGAGCGGGGCCGGACGGGTTGACGTGAGCCGGTCCGGAAAAAGCCGTCCGGCCCCGCTCGAGTTCAAGTGACCTCGCACTGCACGACTATTCTTTTACTTTCTAGTCATATTATAAATTACTTATTGACTGAGTTAGGTCGGGCTGGACCCTTCCACTCAGGCTATGTCTACACTATACCGGATAGCTTATCATGTCGACATGAAAAATACTCCGGCATGGTGTGAACAGAAACGACCCAGAACTGGATATTTACTTCTTTTTCAGTGGGTTTCAATCCTCGCCCCTAGTTGTTGACTTCCGCTACGGTTCGGTTCGATTGCCTGTTCACACTACCCCAGAGATTGGCACGAGAATCTATCCGATATTTGACGATTCACTTTCACGAGCGCCACGTCGCAGCGGCGCTCCGGAACAAAAATCGTTCCGAAACTAGCTTTTCATGTGTGAACGAAAGGCCTATCCGGTATGGTTTTCGTACCGGGGTAAGAGCTATCCGGTATAGTGTAGACATAGCCTCAGTCCATAAGTGCATAAACTTGATATGGAAAGAGAAAATCATAACAAGTGATGGAAGCACTGAAATGTTAACTAAAGAAAGAACCTGTAAGACCCTGAAGAAGAAGGGCTGTGCCTTTCGAAATATTGGATTCAAATACAATTTCCGTACCGTTTGGTCAGCTTTGCTTTTGTATCATACTATTTTAAAAGAATTGAGTATTTCCCAGGTAACGGCTTAGAATTTATGGCTGTCTACATGACGCCGATATGACTTTCCTATCGATACGTGGAACTCTTGGAACGAGAATGGTCATTCTCTTGGAAGAATGGAAAGGTCTGACTGGAATGGATACTCCTCCACTGCGGTCAAACGTCCGAGGCGTTTTTCGTTTTCAGATTTAGTGGGATTTCATTCAATATGAGATGGAAATATGCGCAAGGATGAAAAAAAAATTAGTTGACGTAACTATCTTTTAATATTTCTCATGCAAAATAGTGAGCGTTTTTCCGTTGAAAACTGACCAAAACTCTTAGCGCCTGATCAAAATTATGTTGGAAAAAGGCGCCGACATTTCTGCAGTTCACAGTTTTTAAACGCTTAGAACTTTTTTAGTTAACTAAACTTTTAGAAAATGACAACCTTAACTTTTAAGTACTTTGCTTAACTTTTGCAAATTTCTCTTGTTTGACCGCAGTTAAAGGGGAAGTATCACAGGAACATGGCAAAAAATTGGGTGACATTTGCCTCTAATTTTTTAACTCGTCCCCAGACCCCCAATTTGACCCTTAAAATCACTGTGAAAACGCCGTTTTTTTAAGGGAAAATCAAAATTTCGCCCATTTATGAATTACTTTTCGAAAATCCACACTCAGATTCCAGTAATTTGGTTATTATTCTATCTAGAAACGTTAAAATATTTTAATAATTTTTAAAAAAAGTACGTCATTTTTCCTTGAAGTGAGCAATTTCGTATAAAGGCTTGTATGGAGTTCGACCGCGCGGTCATCGCTTTAAGCGTTCTAACTCATTTTAACAGGCGCAATGTCAACATCTAAACTCGGTTTGGAAAGATTGGAATCTAGTAAACATTTCGGTGGAAAATTTGCTTTGGTTCGAGCGAAAAAACCTCCGTCATTTTGCACTTTTCAGCCGGAAAGATTTCCGTTTAACCCCAACATTATTTATGCATACCGTTCTAAAACAAAAGCCAAAACAATAGAAATCCAAAAGCAAAACAATAGCGCATACATACATAATTATGAGCAATTGTTCATTTTGGTAACGCGCACGCTCGGAGCAAATGTCTCGTCTGAGGGATCAATATTTTGGAATGTTGATGTTTTTTTGGTCAAAGCCATTTCACAACACCTGAACTTATTTATAAAATAATGCTAAAACACCTAGAGAGTGAAATCAGTCAATTCTTGAAAGAGGAACAAATTATAGTCTGTTCTAGTCCATTTGGAGACGAAAATGCGGCAACTTGAAAAAAATTAGGCTAACGTTTTTCAAGTTGCAATTCATTGAGACCCAGTCCGTCAATGACTAGAGACACTAATCGACAGTTTTGATATATTTTGTGATAATTTATCACACCACTGGAGCTTTATTTTTCGGTTTCTGATCATACAATATCATTTTTTGCTTTTTAAAATGACACCAAATCCACGTGATACTTCCCCTTTAAGGATACTCCAAAATCAGGTGCCCGCTGGGAGACTGGATCCTATTGGTTCGGACTCTTCTCGTATTACACTCGGTTAACTCACGAAGATGGTCATCTTCATGGACTGTGTATGGTTAAATAAGGTGGATACCCCAAAACATGTCTTTTAAAGTTCTCAGTGTTAGAAGAGTCAGGGTACAAAAATCGAGCTATAAAACATCAATAAACATGGCAATTCAAATGAATACTAAACGATTTTGAAGGATGCTGAGTTCGTCGTTGACTGTGCGTCTAAGAGAAGACATGTAGTTGTTGTCGAAGACCATTAATTTAAAATTTATCAATCAATAAATGTTGTTTTTAGCGCTCAACATGGTCGCCAAGCAATTCTAATTGTCCCAGTTTGAAGACACAGAGGCATAATGAAAGGAAAAAATGAATTAAAAAAAAAGAAAACGAGAATGCAAGGGACCGTGAACGAAAATGCTGCCGGTATACTACGAAAAAAGCAAGTGACACACTCGAACACCTACCCCGCGGCCTGGCCAGTACCTTACGCATGCGCACAGCCATATCACCCGGGCAGTGGCACTTTACTGCCAAGGCGGATGCAAGCGCCAGTTCCACACAACACATGTGGTAGCTGTTGGCTGGGAACAGCACAGCCGTCCTCCCACGGCATGCGTATGGAGAGGTGGATCAGTACGGGAGGACGGCTGTGCTGTCGCCAGCCAACAGCTACCACATGTGTTGTGTGGAGCTGGCGCTAAAAGGGTTGCTGTTTGCATCCGCCTTGGCAGTAAAGTGGCGGGGTCGATGATCTTATGTGAGACCCTGCCTGGCTATGCTGTGCTGTGCTGTGCTGTGCTGTGCTGTGCTGTGCTATGCCATGCTGATGAGTCCTAACCAGGACGAAACAGCTGTCCATGGCTGCCACTGCCCATGGCTGTGCGCATACGTAAGGTACTGGCCAGGCCGCGGGGTAGGTGTTCGAGTGTGTCACTTGCTTTTTTTCGTATTTTGCTGGTATACGCAGGATCTGTAAGAGATCTGATAAGCCAAAAATGAACAAAGTACTATAAGAAGCAAGGGCTGACAACTGCGTAGAAAAAGTAACGCAACAGCTGTCCACAGTTGCATTTAAACTTTCGGTTTTGTCTCAATCATGCCATTGTTGCGTTACTTTTTCTACGCAGTTGTCAGCCCTTGCTTCTCAACGCATTGTTTTTATACAGATAAAACGTGCAGTAAGAAAATAATAATAATAATAATAATAATAATAATAATAATAATAAAAATTGCGATAAAAATAATCAAACACAAAAACGTAAAATCGGTGATACAAAAAATACAGTGGAATAACAATATGCAAATCTAAAATAGAAAAACAAAAGCAAAACCCCAACGGACTAGCCTGCGAGCAAGCTGTTTAGGGCCTCTCTCATTCTCTCCCTAATCGCACAGCCTGCTCGCAGGCTAGTCCTTTCTATCCTATCTATTCCGCCCTCCTATCCTATCTATCCTGCAACCGCCCCTATCCTATCTACCCTACCCCCGCCTACCCTACCCCGTCCCTATCCTATCTACCTTACTTTCGCCTACCCTACCCCCACATACCCTACCCCGTCCCTATCCCATCTACCCTACCTCCCCCTTATCCTATCTACCTATCTACCGTACCCCCGCCTACGCTACCCCGATCTTGATCAAGAGTCGTCTCGAGATTTTTTTACTGTCTATAATATATTTTTCTGCGTATTAGATTATTCGTGGAACTTTGTTACTCTGTAACTTGTTGTTGCCTTTTACCATTCATATATACACCAAAATATTTTAATAGTGATTAATGGAAAACCATCTGTTCATAATGTTGCCGCGATGGTGATACTCTTTCTCTTCTGAAATTCAATAGTCTGTGTAGCAGTCGTTTCCTTTTCCTAGAGCCACAGAGGTGAGCGTGTAAAGGAACGGCGAAAAGGAGCAAAGAAAGTGCGAAGGTTGAGGGGCTCCTCTCCCCTCCCACTTTTTTTTTTTGCTCCTTTCACATGCCCCGTTCCTTAACGCGCGCGTCGCGTCTCTGTGGCTTCTGACCGTAAAAGGAAACGACTGCCACGCAGGCTAGAGATTCAATTCCTGTTCTAAACTTAATACCACTGATCAGTTTCCCTGCAAATGATACCCTATTCTAGAATAAAACCCTCAGATTTCTATACCAAGTATCCCAGACTAAACTTCTTGCGGCACATACCCATATAGCTTATATATGAGAGTACCCTCCCCCGGGGGGGGTGTTGCATTACATTTGCCTTCGCTACGTCGCAGTTGGCTGCACTGCGAGCGGATGCTCATAGTGTGAGCCTTGCCCGAGCAGTGCAATAACAAAACAAGCGGTCATAACAGAGGAAGTGATTTCTATTTATAGATTTGAAAACACAAATGAGCCAGAAATGAGACAGAAGGTAATTAGTTTATGTTATGGCGCCTCTATAGTTTGCGACTGAATGAACCAGTGTTTAATATGCAAAAACTCGGAATACTTGCATTGTTGAAACCATGAAAAATAAAAACAAAAGCGTCAATCATTACGGTTTTAAATTTAAATGTCATAGTTCAACGATTTTCAGTCATTCCAAGCCTACACAAGGTAAGCGAGTAAAGTCATTGATTTGCTATCTTTTCGGTATTATAAACTACACCAGTGTGCGCAAATTCCCCTGAGTTTGTTTCACCAAAAAGCCAACTTTGTTTTCGCCGACTCGAGGCTTTATTGTCTTATGCAGGCAGTGAAGCCTCGAGTCGTCTCAACCTAACTAAACTCTAGAGCGAAATCTTGGTAATCCAATTTGTAAATCCCGTTACTTGCAGTCTCGACGACATTAACTTGTTTAGCTTTCGTTTTTTCTTCGGCTCATTTATTGCATCTCTTTAAAGACGCTGATTTGAGGCTGTAGAGGTGAGGTAGGGGGTGAGGTTAGTAAGTGGGGGGGGGGGGGGAGAGTTGTTGTGTGTTGATGCACTTCCTTTTCGTGCCGCTGGATAGGGTAGGGTATGGATTTACGAGTCTTCTGTCTTGAACTGGCTAAATTGAACTATCCCGTCCCGGTTAAAGTGTTTTGATTACCTATTTGGTGCTACAGTCGATCATAATCAATCAGCTAGCTTGGCACGGCGTGATACCCGAATGTTATGTAGGATACACTTACAATCAAATAAGATAATCTGTTGATAATCTGATAGCATCTGGTTTTATAAACTCCACGGAAGCTTGGGTATGGCAGAAAACTGACTCCCTTAGGTACGGGCTGATGATATTAATCTGCAATGTTCGATGATCAGTACACAATGCAGTTCGGGACAGAGACAGAGCCTCGGGATGACATCGCAGTTGTTGAATTAATTCTCCCGATCGGGATGCGGTGTGGAATTTCTGTTTTGAATTTGTTATTGTATTAACCATTTCATCAACATCTTGATGTGGTCTTGTAGACAAAACCAACATCCCTCTCCTGCTAAATCTCCCAGAGTCTTATAGACCCCGGGTGCTTACCATTGATAGGAAAAACCGGTTTTCCAAATTTACCGACCAACCGACGAGATTATCCGTACATTTAAATATTCCATTTCTCCATCCTGGTACCCAGACCGTTAACTCGATAGTTGATATTAGCGATTTGAATTTTTCTATTAAACGCTAAGCGGAAAATCCATTTTCAATGAGAACACCTTATGAATTTGGACTGAATCAGTATAAACAGCATATCAGTTACGGGCAAGATTTACAGTTTTAACTGACATCTGTGACTGACATCTGTTTCCTATTGAGTTTTATCATGTTCTGGCAAAAACTGTTTGAATTCAAGGTCGTGGTGTGTTTTTTGGCTCCTCACTCTCACTCACCCCGACACCCTTGAGACCAACTTAGAGAGGTGTCCGCTTTATAAAGAGTTAAGTTACAGACAAACAAGTGAAACTCAGTCGGGACAAGCCAACTACTGATTTCCGCCTTATATGGATGTCGAGATATGACTGGAGATTGTGTGCCCCAACCGTGACTCAAACAAAACAAAGGACTAATTTGGACGTTCGTTCGATTCCCAGAGTTGATTTTCGGTCGTTTCGTTCGTGACTGGACGATGTGGCATGGCCAAGGAGTTGAGCGCGGGTGTACCGTGCAACAGCACTAGCTATGTTGGTGCACAGTCGAATTATCTTCGGATCTTCCTCGGAAATCTTCGGAAATCAGTGGCAATCTTCGGAAAATAAGCTAAAATGTTCGTACAACCTTCGGACAGTATTTGGAAAATTTTCGAAATTTTTCGGACATCTTCGGAAAATCTTCGGAAAATTGCGCAAAACTTGGTAATTAGTGTCGTTTATGTAATAAACAAATAATACATTGCTGCTTGGAGATATCTCTGCTCACCCATGTATTATCCGTAACACTGTTCAGTTAGATCAGTCTAAAACTCTATGTGACATTTTAGTTACTGTGGAAACAAAACTGACCGGCAAAAATTCTTTAAATTATTCAGATATGGCTCTCAAAATTTGTAAATGTTCACCTATCAGCGAGTCTAGCAAAATTGATCCGTGACGATCGCTTCTTTCAAAATAGGCAATCGTTCTTCATTTAAAAAAAGAAAAACTGTAAGTAGACAAGTTTAAAAATATTTGAAATTTTTGTTCTATCTTTATACCAGGGTGGTTGGCGATCCCTTTGAAAAAAATATCTTATGTCGCTAGTTGATTATATATTCACTGAACGCGATGCTGTTTTTCGAAGCACTGTCTAAATCAGTTATGGAATTGTTTCTTAGAATTTCATCTCGTTCATACTATACTGCCCTGAAATTATTTTGAAATACTAGGCAGGGTTTTTTAATTTGTATTCCCCGAATTAGAATAATATATAATGGATATAATCAACACATGACAACACACACTGACCAGTGTTTTGATCTACTTTTCGTCATGTGTGATGTTCAATATTCAGGTTTAATGGAAGTGCCGAGAGAATAACCGACGTATGTCGAATTTTAGGTATTTTTTATTTTCTCTCGCTCAGCTGATTTTCCTCATTTTTTGGCATGTCAGCCTACAAATTGTAAAACATTGTCCACAATTTTTTCCGCTGGTTTTTCCATCGTTTTCGAGAAATAACAAAAAAAAAATGATTCCGTGTCTCCCGCTGAATCCCGCTCGAGAAAATGAATCCCAAAGCTTGCCCCAATTCAGTCTCGATTTTATGCTGGTTCTTCAGGTGAAATTCGTGAAATTCCATAGAGTTAGTGGAAATTCGACAAGGGTTTGTGATATTATTCATTGTACGATAAAATGAGGCAAATCCGAGCGACAAAAAATAAAAAAGGGCCTAAAATTGGACATAGATCGGTTATCTCTCAGTCCTTCAATTACACGTGTTACTCCCAGTCAACACTCTCGATATTTGTCCGCTTCCTCATTTTTGGTGTCTCACAGTCAGGCGGGGAAAACTGCAGACCATAGCGGGAAGTATAAGGGGCTATTCACATGATACCGGAATGACTTTCATTCAGGAACGAGTTCATTCCATCTCCATATATTTCTCTGTATCTGTTTACATGATACCGAGACGAAATTTTGTTCCCGTACAGGTCATTTCGGAATGAGTTCACTCCGGTTTTCAATCCAAATGAAATTCCCATTTAAGTACGATATTTCATTCTGGTATCATGTAAATTGAAAACGAACCTCCTTCCAAGATGAAAACCGCAAACCGTGTAGTCTGGGGCGATGCGCGAAACTTGCGCCATCTTTATTTTCTGATCTGGCGCGAAAATCACGCAAGCGAGAACGCCTTAGGTTGAGCCGGTCGATTTTGTCATGTGAATACAGTACGTACTTCATTTTGTCATGTGAATACAATACGTACCTCATTTTGGAACGATCGTTTCGATCGACGATCGTTGCGATTCTTGCATTGCGACCCTTGCGTATGGAATCCATATCCATATGCATATGGAAACCAAGACGTTGCGATCGTTGCGATTGCGATTGCGAGATAGAAAAATTTCTATATCTGCGATCGCGATCGCAACGATCGCAAGGATCGCAACGTTTTGGTTTCCATATGATCGCAAGGGTCGCACAACACTTTTTTCTGCGATCGCTGCGATCGTTGCGATCGTTGCGATTATATGGAAACCAGGCTTAAGTAACCACGACCGCGAAGGCAACGAGCCTGTCTCAAAACAATTATAAGTTTAATGACTGAACGAAACTGCACGTGCGTTACAGATTTCTGTACATTTGTTTGCCGTACTCTGCAAAACAGCATCGTCAAATAGCCAGATTCATGGTTTAGTTTAAAGAGAACGTAAACGCGAGGCGGTGAAATTTCCTTTCTCCATCTGGCAATTCAATGAACGGCGTCCCTACGGATTGAGCTCCTGGAAAATTCAGCCTTGGGAAATATAGTCACAATAAAAATAAATAAAAGAAAGAATAATTGCGAAGTACTGTAGTCTTTTAAAACAAGTTGGGTTTACTTTTATAACTGAAGTTTTCCCTGGCGTTGCCGTCGTGGTTGCAGAATCTTCCTTCCCCTTCCGCTTCCGCTTCCGCTATTTTGGCACCTGTGTCATGTTAGTGAAAAAAAACTATTCGCCGAAGTGGAGTTGAATAGCAAATACTATCCTGAATTCGAGAAGCCAATTAAATCAGAGCGCGCGAAAACCACTATCCTCTTTGTTTGGTGTATACTAATTACATCTAGACACAAGTGCATTTAGGCCCCGTGCACACGTATCCGGATATAATATATTTTTGAATCCGCAACTTTTTTGCTGCGGATTGGCCTTCCATCCACACGTATCCGACGAATTCGGGCAAACACGATTCAAATACGCTACGTGTGGACGCGAATATTTTCTAATCCGCAACAAAAAAGTTCCGGATTCAAAAATATCCGGATACGTGTGGACGGGGCCTTAGATGATGGTTTTGTCGTCTAAATGGTCTTTGAATAAAATCACCGCCACCGCCACTTCATCCAACATTTGTGTGCTTAGACCTTTGAGTGGAAGTGAGGCTGGAGTTAACTTGGTTTTGATACAAATCTGTCTGCTTTTCAAATTGAAATCATGTTCAACAAAACCAACTTAGCATAAGAACAACATGATTTACATATGAAAAGCAGGAAGGTTTCTATCAAAACAAGGTCAACTCCAGCCTCACTCTCATTCGAAGGCCAGGTCACTAAGCAGACAAATCCCTTTCAGAGGGTTGTGTCTAAATCATACCGTCCAGAAGGACGTCGGACACCTTATTGAGACTTACATAACGTAATGTCGACACTTAGAATTTTATTTTCAATAAAATTTTAAGTGTAAAAAGGAAAATCTAAAATCAAATCCCACTCAGGACTGAACCTGTGACCTCAGCTAGGCTTAGGCTTACATAGCCTACCGTGCCACTGTACCACCTGTCTTCTCGGGTTGCTTAGTCCTAAATTTAACTATATAAACTGCAACTCCTAACCTCAACTGAAAGCTAACCAGTTACACCGTTATATAAGTCTCAATAAGGTGTCCGACGTCCTTCTGGACGGTTTATGATTTGGGCTTGACCCTTTTAGAGGCGGTATGCACGTCTCGGAACGCCTCACAGGATTGGCTGAGAAAACAATAGATCGGAACAAACAACAGAACAATGGACCCTAGCCCTGAAAACAATACATGTGCGTGATACCCAGGTGCAATGAAATTGCATGGCATCTGCCCTTTCATGTATAAATGGGCCGTTATACGAACGTAAAAACTCCTTTACACCATTTTCGATTCATCCGTAGTTTACCACCCTCCACCCAGCAGATAGTGGCAAAGTATGGCCATAGTAGAAGCTGTGGTGTTTGGCATACTGGCAATGATGGGAGCGCTAGTGGCAATAGGTGCTGTTTCCAAGTGCGTCAATCGACGACCTACAAAGCCAGCAAGGACCACGTTCACAGATACAGATGCACACACATGCTGACATCGCTGCTTTCCAATTCAGCTGAGCTTAAACCGTGTCTTGGTGCTTTTTGTATGTTTTATTGGACTAGCTGCGGACATGTAGTTATTGAACATAAAAAAGTCCTTTTATACCTTTAACTTGAAGAAGAACCAGTGTCAATGTTTTTTTGTTCCATAGTTTGTAAGTTGCGTAATTTTGTCAAAAGTAATAGAAGTAAAGAAGTTGTAGTTGAAAATATTAAAAACATGTTGTCTTGTTTTTGTAGTCTGTCGAGCGTGATCGTCGAGGTTAATGTAGTTCTGAAAAGACATAACCGACAAACTGCAAGGCTGATCTGACTGCTTTATCGGTTTCTGTCGTATTGGTGTCTCGCAAAGTCTACTTTTTCACGTAGTCAGATCAGCCTTGCAGTTTGTAGGTTATATTTGTTCATTTTTTTGGCTGATTAGGTCTTTCGTAGATCCTACGTATCGTTTACAGCATTATCGTTTGCGGCAGATTTGACTTCTATTTCTAAAAAGAACTGCGTTTGTTGACAATGACTGACGTTTCGACAACCTGAGCGGAAGTCATCTTCAGAGTCATGTGAATTGTAAACCGTCAGTTAATGTCTGTTATTGGTCAGTTTTGCCATGATGTTATTGGTTATTAAGACACAAGTGAGATACTCCTGGGTTTTCAAACCATTTACAATGTCTTGTTTCTGTTCTTTTTTCACATGGACAATTTGCGATGAAGACTATACACTGTGAACATGCAAAGAAAATGATTCAAATAATTTAGAGACACAGGCTTAAGTATTAAGCTTTCTTTGAAATGTTTCGTAGCTTTATTGGAAAGCTCCCATCACTTACAAGCATTGCAAACTGAAGGCCTCCAGTATGTATAATTATTACCAATTAATACAAACATCAATAGTTTACTACACTACCAGAATTCATTTTTCTTAAAACAACAACAAGAAAAGAAAACACCATCAACAACAAAACAACAGGCGAGCGCGCACGAAACACAAAAGCATGGACGAAAACTGCCTGTCGCTCGAGCTCAGGCAATACGGGAGTCCGACGCGCAACGATAAACGTAGGAGAAATGTGTTTCGAGTTTCCTCACGCAATTTAATCGCGTGCTCGGCGATTAATTCATTGCTGCTCGCTCACAATCTCGTTGCCAGAGCTCGCGCGTTATAAATCAGCGGAGACCAAACGCTTCGGAGGTGCTGACCAAAAAGGAAAGTGGGCTCTGGGGACGAGTTTCGCTCGCGCATCAAAAGAGGAAATGGAATCATAGACAAAGGCCTAACGATTGGAGTGAGGTCCCGCTAAAAGGAATATTCTACAGGCAAGAGTTACAATCAAATTATTAAAATAATTATAAATAGCCATTATTTACTTAAAATTTAACCGATGGTCCCGAGGAGTCTCCCGAGGATAGAGCTCTCGTTTGTACAGAGTAGATCCATAAGCGTCCACGAACTCCAACGTCATGTTAGACACCGCGACGCGTACAGCTGCAAATCCTCCTTCTTTGGTGGAGTCGGCCCAGAAAAATAGCGAACTGCCTGCAGGTACTTTGTTCATGTGGCGTTTGTCGTTCACTATGTAAGCAGCACTTCCAATCACGAAATACTCAACTGGCAAGTTGGGTTCTTTCAAATGCTGTGGAACGCCATTACATGTAAAGAACAAGAGTTTTAAAATTAAAAAAGACATATAAGAAGGGTGTAATAGTGTTATAACTTTTAATTATATTTCAAAATAATAAATTCAAACTTATAGCTCCACCGTGGTACAAGAAAGAGCGGGGGGGGGGGGGGGGGGGGTTGGAATAATAGGTTTTAAATTTAACTGATAGCCTGTGATGTGCTCTACAAGATAAGGGAAATATAATTGGATATGGTGCTACTGGGGATCTGTGACGTCCATGTTGGATTTTATTCAAATTTAAAATTTATCAGCAAAGTGTGGAAATTGAAAAAGAGTTGTATAGTATCATACAATTTAACATTTTTGTCCGATTTTTTGGTAGCGATCGCCTGATTGACTAACTGACTGGCATGACTGACTGACTGATTGATTGAATGACTGAAGGGCTGATGGATGGATTGGTTCTGGGTCAAAGTTATGAGGTTAAAGAAGCAAGAACGATGATGCGACGAACGTTAAACTACAGGAAAATTCCTTAATCTAGCACTGAATACGACAGGTAGAAACGGGCTACCTGCAAAATATGATATAATTACCTGAAGATTGTGATCATGCCCACTGATATAAGCAGTGACGTTATATCTCTGTAATAGTGGTCTGAGTCTATCCACTAAGCAATTAGTAGGACCGTGTTCAGCAATGGACCACACAGGATAATGACCCCCCACGATCAGATAATGAGCTGTAGACGATCTGAGAGTGTCTTCTAGCCAATCCCACTGTGACTCGGAAAGCACGATTGATTCGGGCCCTGAAAGATAATTGTGCAACATTTTCTTCATCTGTGAGTGTCAAAGTCACTATTTCAGCGATCCGATCTACAGTTGGTTTCCATCTGTGTTTTCGTTGGGTATCTACAATCAGCCTCGTTCCCAGGTCTCAACAACGACCGGGAACGAGGCTGATCTAAACTCATGTCTTGCACGGACGTAGTTAGCCATCTTAATTGGCTGTTGACGTCATGAATCATTAGGTTGCTAGCCATTACCTTCAGGTTGCGTGTCCAAATAATCGTCTCCCTGAGTTACCGCAAAGCTGCACTGTGTCCAACAGAACCAGCTGCAATTCGCTGTCGGAACCTGAAAAGTCAGGGGAACTAAGCTTAAAAAATGAATCTGCAGATATATTAGGAAAGAAAAAGAGTTTATTTTCAAGAACATATTTGTCATTTTATTATTTCATTCCACGGTAGAAATACTCTGAAGCTAACAAACGCGGTGAAAAACTTGTTTTGCATTGCTACGCTTTGTGATTGGCTTAAAAATCTCGCGCCACCTTCTCAACCAATCAGAAGTAAAACCAAAACCAATCGTGACTTGCCTGCATGTGTTTTCCCGCGCTTGGCACCGGTTACATGTATTTGCTATGAGTTCTGATTGGTTCATTAGATTGTCTGTGTCTGCTGTGATTGGCCAAAGTGATTACTTTGGTTTTTGACTTAACGACACTCAATAGCCCTTATCGTAGATGAGTACGCCACGCCAACATATCAGCGGTTTCTCGCTTTCTTGGTATGTACTTGGTGTATCCCTTATTATTTTGTATTTAAACACTTAGTTTTTATTTCAGTAGAAAAAGAAGATAAAAACAGCAATATGGGAAATCGAACCCGGGCCGTATGATCTACTCCATGCACACTATCCACTACACCACCGAGGACTAGCTGCCGGAAATTGCAATTGTTAAGGGATATAAGATAATATGCTGCTAGCCGCGGCCAGACCATAAATAAGAACTAACCCTTTCGATACACTGAAAATACTTGAATCAGTGCTTAACCCTAAATACTAAAATCAGTGCTTCAACCCTAGATACTGTAATCCGACCCTAAATTACACTGCAATATATCTAAATACATTACAATAAGGGATACATGAAGTACCATGCATTATGATCAGGGATACACCAAGTACCTAGGGCTTTCTTGACCCTATAGTCTCGTTTTGATGTTTACGAGAACCTCTGACGACGATGAGCGTAAACATCAAAACGAGACTATAGGCTCAAGAAAGCGAGAAACCGCTGATATGTATAAGGGCTATTGGAAACTGCTCTGGTGCGCTTAGAATGGTTCCAGGATTTTGCTTCAAATCCTGATTTCGATTCAAAGAAAACAGTGTTACCGGTATTTATTCCACTAATTTTCAAATATTTATTCCTTTATCCACTCACCCCCATTCAGTGCTGTGCTTACCATTACTCTTAATTAACCAGGCCAGTTGACGTGTGTTTGTACTTACCAGGAATCTTCCAGGACTTGGTGTAATAATAATTTGGAAAGTTCCAGCGGTTCGACTTCGAACTGTAAGCGATCTGGGCTGATACGTTGCCTTTGTGATCGTGATTTCCAGTGCAAAAATACCAGGGTGTCATAAGGGATTTAGCAGTGAACACGTCTTCAAATGTTTCTTGAAATCTCTTGTCGTCAACGTTTTTCACTCCAGAGTGATAGAAGTTGTCACCTTAGGAAGTAGGAAAAAGTCACACTGGTATTGATCGAAGAAAGGGGATGGTAAAAACTTACAGAAAACTGAACGAACAGAGAAAAATCACACTGACGATGACTTGTTGTGATTTCAAAAACTAGCTAGCTGAGTTCAAGCACTCGGAGTTTTGTAGTAAAAGTGAGATTTTCATTGAGGTCCAAGCCCAGGCCAGCAAGAGCTCTCAAGCATATGTCTACCGTGGGAACTATTGTTCATAGACCAACTCTCAACCAAGTCAGAGACGACACAAATAAATCTCCATTCACACCAACAGTTAAACATGTTTAAATGTTGTTCAGTTTAACTAGGTTTTTAGCCTATATCTTGAATCCTTGAAAGCTTTAAATGTATATGACTCAAACTACCTGGTATGGTAATAAAGCCATGTAATCGACACTTTGTTTTTCCCTATGTAAAAATCGTCACAGTCCCAGCAGCTTGCCTTGTAAACGACCTTTGACATGAGAGAGAGCGGCTAAGTCTGTCCTTGTAGTGGAAAAAAGACTTAATCCGGCGAGTGTTTTCGAAAAATAATTCTAAGCTTAAAACAACCATAGAACTTGCAGATACAGGATTTAAGTTGCTGTGTAACGACTTTACTGTGGAACCTTATATAAGGCAAAACGATGAAAACATCTCTTTTGGGTACCGTAGTGACAGGATCTTTTGACTTGTTTCGGCTTCTGGTCACAACATCGTTCATGTTGTAAGTAATATAGATACTCCGGGGGTAGCCATTGCGTGACAAAAGATTCTTCAGATCATCAAACTACCTGGTATGGTAATAGAGTTTCTTTTAGTGAAAATTTCGCTCCAAATATTTCGGGAAGTTAGCAGGTATTTTTCTAAACCTGTTTTAAACTAAACGATATTTAAACATGTTTAAGCGCTGGTGTGAATGGGGTGTGACAAAAAGGCAGAAATATTGTTCAGGGTTTAATATTCCCGGGGCATCAAATCGAACACAATGGAACGTAATCGAACACAATGGTTCGAGTATGTTCGGAATATTTTGGTGAGTTCGATGATCGAACCAATCGAACTAAATGATGTTCCATATTATTTGATTTTGTTCAATTATGTTCGTTCCGCGACACTACTCGATTACATCTGATGATGACTGTTACGTTTGGCGGTACTAAATCATCTATTTCGTCTGATCAATGAGCGTGAAATATGCAATATGAACTAAAAAGACAAAATGACGACTAAAAAACTCAAAATTTCACCAGAATGGAAACTTTGATTTCTGGACCGCCTGTCACGAATTCAAACTTGATGAACTGTAATCCACTTCCATCCTTGCAATCCTGCACTTTTTCTCCAAACTACTGCTTCTGTTTTGCTCTACAGAATCTTTTTATGCAATTTAGTTGTATATTTGGTGGTGGCATTTGGCGATATAACATGGAAATCAAGTAAAGGTCAGTAAACACAATTTCGTTATTTGTTTTTTAGGCGGGACCGTGTCCCTTATGTTCGATTTGATACTCCGAGGACATGTTCGTTATACACCCCCCCCCCCCCCCCCCCTACATGCTCTCTGCTCCACCACTGCGGGCTAACCTTGGCCTTGAATAACGACGTTGAATCGCACCATGGCGCTAACAAACTACATCTTTTTTTATTTCTTCTAATACGACACAGGAAATCCTGGCGAACAAGAGAATTTTCACTCAGTGTTTCCGACAGTGTGACATAACCTTGATCATGCATGTAAAATATGAAAGGTCATCGAAACAAATCGTGTTGGAGCCCATTTTTAGCGGCAACGCTGCCTACGAATAAGTTGTAGATCAACAGACGCCTTTTCTAAGAACAACACCACAGATGAAGCTCTTCTTTTTCGTTTCTCTTGTAGTTCGTTTCAGACTCGTTTGTTTTGTAATACAGGTTTTCGACTTTCTTTTTCATTTCTCTTCATGACTCATAGTCGTACCTGAGTATGCGATATAATCATGAGTCCATCTTTACATTACATAGTTACATAATTAATAATGAATTCATTTAATTCCTACCCAGAGCGACGGTGAACTGCGTATCAAGATTTTCCGCTATTTTGCCCATGCTTTTGCTCACGGCCCTCTCGTAAATAGTAGTGTATGGCCACAATTCTATTCCTCCCCAGTCACCAAGGACAAGGAATCGCAGCTCATCGGCCTCATCACCACGAACCACCAACACACTTGATAGGAAAAGGAGCAGTACGATCCGTGTGGACGCCATGACGAACCGGCTGAATACCGAGAGATTGAACAACGAGATCGAGCTTTAGTTTCTGCCACTTGAAAAATAAAATATCACGTGATGGTCAAAAGACTTGCCCTTGCAATATTCACCCGTCACCCCTCTCTCTCTTCAGAGTACTGGGAGTTTCGTTTGCGGCGTTTTTTTCGCGCGCGCGTTTTTGATTTCTCGCTCGGTGGCTACCGTAAAATGCCGGTTCTAAGCCCCCTACCCCGCTTATAAGCCCCCCCCCCTCCCCCCGATTATAAGCCCATCAGTTCCGAGGACTGACAAAATAGGACGAGGCCGTTTTCTTAAGAAAAGTCCATACGAAAACTATCCAAACTAATCTTTAATTTGGACAGTTTGAAAACATGAAAAAATACCGTAGGTACTTGTATGGGAAAAACTCTCATTCTTCGGCCATTTCAACTTTAACAGAAATAAAATACACACTGCGGTTATAAACATGACAAAACAACGCATGTTGTAAAAAACTTTGATTAATGACTTGACGTTTCGTATGCTTCAACATACATCTTCGGAAGTGACGGTTGGATATGATACAATAAAATTTAAATACTATGGAGAAAGACAATACTATGATCAGGTTGTCGGAGTCGCCATGGGCTCTCCTTTGGGCCCGGTTTTAGCAAATATTTTTATGTGCCATTTTGAGGAGAAGTGGGTGATGAATAACAGCGATTGTCCTACTGTCTGGTTTAGATACGTTGATGACACTTTCACCTTATTTCGCAACAAAGACACAGCTATTAAATTTCTTCATGATCTAAACAGCCGGCATATGAACATTCAATTTACCATCGAATTTGTACAGAACCAAGAAATTCCATTCCTTGATGTCTCTATCAAACGCCATGCATAACAACTCCTTTTCAACATCCATCTACCGCAAGAAAACTTTCACTGGACTTCATCCCGGGGGGGCGGGGGGGGTACTTGGGTCAACTTTTGCTGGGTATGTGCCGCTGGCCTCTCAGAGCCCCTACCCCATTATAGTCTATTCTGTGGCCAATTATAGACCCCATCTTAGTCACTTTTGAGTAAATGTAAATTTCACAATCCCAACTTAGTCACATTCAGGTTCTGTTTAGCCATCTACCTTGAGTTCGGAACCCTTTTAACTAGGTCATCATCCTCAAATGAATTGACACATTTATTAAATGTAGAAGACTTTACTCTTCACTACAAACCTTCTGCTACATTTGTTAACCGAAAATATTTACAAGCTAAAACTACCCAAAAAAATACTTGCCAGAATTTTCTTACCCCCCAAAATCCCGACAATTTGCGACCCCATTATATTCTAGTAACTCTAGAAAATGCAACCCCATTATAAACACTGAATGGCAAGAGCCAACGGACAACTGCAAAGGCGTCGGATCCTGGTGGATCTAGTCAGCAAATTTTATATAAATACGAAAACTAATAAAGCAAGGCTGACTGTACAACTGGGATTATAATATTCTTTCCAATATTTCGTCAGGCACGGCCTGACTTCTTCATTTTTTTAACCCCATTATAGTCAATCCAGTCGTGAAAATGCGACCCCATCCAGCGGCACATCCCCATTAGCCCATTACTAGGAAGTACCCCCCCCCCCCCCCGGACTTCATACTGAATAGGACTCATTCACACCTCGAAAGTATCGTTGTCTCCGCATCTGTTCCTCACCCTCTTTGTTGCAGTCTGCCCTGGATGATCTGAAGAATCTTTTGTCACGCAATGGTTACCCCCGGGGTATTTATATTACTTACAACATGAACGATGTTGTGACCAGAAGCCGAAACAAGTCAAAAGATCCTGTCACTACGGTACCCAAAAGATGTTTTCATCGTTTTGCCTTATCTAGGGTTCCACAGTAAAGTCATTACACAGGATTATATGCGCCAATCATTTTGAAATTGTAACAACTGGGCGATCGGATATCCCTTGTAGAACTTAGGAGACGTTATTGATTAAGGATTTAAAACCAGCTTTAAATGAAAATGTGAGTAGCGAGAAACTTTTTCTTTACTAGCCTTGTATATATGTTTATATTTTCTAGCAGACTTTAAGATAGGTCTGTACATTATCATTTTTTCACTGTTGTCATTTCTTTTAAATTAGGTTCCAGTCTTTCTCCATAGTATTTAAATTTTATTGTATTATATCCAACCGTCACTTCTGAAGATGTATGTTGAAGCATACGAAACGTCAAGTCATTAATCAAAGTTTTTTAAAACATGCGTTGTTTTGTCATGTTTATAACCGCAGTGTGTATTTTATTTCTACTTGTATGGGATTATAGGCTAGATGACATAATTAGGTAACAAAACACTATTCCGGTTGTACCCCTCTAACCTGCGAAGCAATCGTTTCCTTTCCGATGGCGCAGAAGGCGCGCGAAGGCTTGGGGCACGAACAGGAGCCAAAAAAAAAACAATAAATAAAAAAAGGGAGGGGGGCGGGGAAGGAGGAAAAGGAAACACCTGTAGCTGATCCCAGACATTTTCCCGAACGCCCCCAAAATGCTGCTAACGGCTTCACTCTACATGATAATGATTCACTATGAAAAGTGTTCAGATCAAGCGGTGCAGTGCGCGAATCATGATCGAAACATGTCAACTTTATTCTAAGCATGATCGAAACTACCTCACGAGGTAGTTTCGATCTGAGCCAGTCGAAACATGTTAGCGCATCTCTTTCAATGTTAAACAATCGCAGCAGAATCGCAGTGATTGCCCTTCGTTTCAGAGTGGCTTCAGTGAAAAGTGAGATTATAAACCACCAAATCGATATCATGTAACAACTAGTTCGAACTCTATTTTTCTCGGTTTTATGTTTATCAAGTTATAAAGATTTTAAAAGAGCTTATGCTTGTTTCGTAAAACAGCATAAATTAAAGAACCAGGCGTGAAACTTGTTTTGAAATATAAACAAGTAAAATGTAAACAACGAAATTCGACTAAAAACGCGTTTACATACAGCAAATACCTGCAGGCTTCAGGCTGAAATGTGATTTCCGTTAACAAGACCGTATCACACAAGTTAGCTTTGCCGCCAAAGGAAGAACTGGCTTTCTGATGTAAGTGATATTCTGCACTTTCAGTTGTTGCGGCTTCCTCTAATCAATGCGTCTTCGCGCTACACGTTTGCATTTATTATCTCCCTAATTTAACTATTTACACATGATTAAAATCTAATTAATTTATACCAACTGTAAAGTTTTGAGAATAAGTCTTTGATGCATGCATAATGAATTAAGGGATGATTACGGTTGAATTTGAATTTGAAATCGCGTTTAGAAAGGATAGAAGGCGGTAAAAACACCAACAGTTAAGTTTGCGAGCTACACTTGGTTTTTCTTCGGGAACACAGTTGACGAACAGCTATTCGTAACAAATAACTTTTTACTGAACATACAGCATTATAAAAATAACCCTGACTTGTTTCAACCGTATTCATAGCGATCTATATAAACGTGTAGAATAACAAGACATGTTATTTTATAACATAGCTAGCAGAGCCGCGCAATCAAATTCAGTATACGTAAGCGTGCTCAAAATCCCGATAGTGCACGCTGATAAATAAAAGTGCCATTCTTGACCGTGATTTCTTTTTTAAAAATAAAGAATTTTGTAGTTAAACTGCGTAAAATAAAACTCGAGCTTTCAACAGAAAATTTGAAATAAAACCGGCCAATTCCTATTTTGCTTAATATTTCGCTTATCGCGAACAATCACTTCTGATATTGTTGTCCGTTTTTCGCGTCGGATTTGATGCACAATTCCACCGGCTATGTTATAAAACAATTGGTTCATGCTTTTAGCTGTGCACTATCGAGTTATGGAGCACGTGGAAAGTTTGGAGAGCACTCAAAATTGCCCTCGGCTATCGCCTCAAATACAACAACAACAACTTTATTTAGTATTACCATTTCTATACATGGTGTTACCTAAAGTTAAATAATTGTAATAAACAATTATAAAGCTAATAATTAATGAGGAAGAAATGCAAATAATAACATGATAATGATAATTTCTAGTTATGATTGTTTCGTCTTTCAGTTGCTTGAAATATAAAAGTAGCAGTTATCCTGCTAATAAATTGGTCAGTGTTGTTGAAAAGAAAAAACAGTTTTTCTTGTTTACTAAAATTTGTAAATAATTTGTTTCGTTCAATAGTCTTTATAAAAAGAGTGTTTCTAAGGTCATTATATAATTTACAATCAAATAAAAAATGCATTTCGTCTTCAACTGAATTTTGATCACAGTGATTACAAATTCTGAGGTCTTCAGGAGTTTTAGGGATTGTAAATCTTCCATTTTCAATTCTTAAGTTGTGATTTCCTATCCTGAATTTAGACGTTATTCTTCTATGTTCAGGATTCTTAATATGATTGATGAAATCGGAGTGTTTTGTTTCATTTTTGAAAGTGGAGTAAAATTTAAGTTTTTTATTTAAATTTATTTGATTGAGTTGATGATTTTTTAGTTGTACTAACAAATTGCTTTTTGCCTTTAATAAGAAAGTAGATGGGTTGATCAAATCTATTGATTTCTTGTCAATATTCAGTTGTGTACATAACAGATTAATCCTGTTGATCAAACCAGTTTTGTTTTAAAAATATAACTATTTGTCGAGTGATAAGAACAATCGGCTGTTGACAGTTTCAACAGCCGACTGTTATACTATAATTCCCATAAAAAGCCTATTACTTTAAGGAAAAATAATCATCGCTTGACAAGGCAGAGAATCAGTATATGGTTCCCAAGTCGTACAAAAGTAACATTCTTGACTTCGCATAACAACCAAATCGTTTCTAAGAAAGCAAGGTCACTGATGGCTGGTCCCCAGACCCACCCTCTTGGCAAATACATTTACGGACAGTGAGTCTGGAATGGTTCCTACTGCGCATAATCGGTTTAGTCCCAATTATTTCGGGGTCCTTATAAACAAGGATTTACTAATTCATAGACAAGAAAAACAGTGATAAAATTGAAGGACATTTCAGTGTCGTAGTGACACAATTGTGGGCGGCACGGTGGTGTAGTGGTTAGCGCGTCGGACTTTCAACCTGAAGGTCGGTGGTTCGAAGCCTGGTCTCTGCCGTCGTGTTGTTTCCTTAGACAAGAAATTTTACTCCACACTGTCTCTCTCCACCCAGGTGTATAAATGGGTACCGGCGACAAAATGCTGGGGGTAACCCTGCGATGGACTAGCATCCCATCCAGGGGGGAGTAGCAATATTCCTAGTCACTTCATGCTATAGAAACCGGGTTTAAGCTCCGGCCGTTATGAGCCTTCTGGCTCGGGTGCGCGACTTTACTTTACTTAGTGACACAATTATCAAGTTGTGCATAAAGGTCCATAAAATAAACCTTCGAAGAAATTGTCAGGGATGATCGTTCGGTCCGAAAAGTAGTATGAGAATTATGTGAACGTATTGAATCTGACTAGACATTGAAGCGAGGTCAATTATTTTTCTCATGAACAACATTTCGGTACAATAGACAAACAAACTTTTTTTTTTGTTAACTGGATAATAACAAAATACTGTTTGTCAAGATCTTTTGAAATCTGATACAACGATCGGGAACGATTGTAGGCTCCTGCCACAGCTAATAATCTTCAAGGGTAGGCTTGGTTGCAATTGGTTTGGTAAATAAATCAATCAATCAATAAATAAATACAAAGGTCTTGCTCTTTAATTTTTAATATTACCTTTAGTTATTCAAGCGTTACATTTTTAACAAAAATTGTGGCGCCAGCAAAATGAGTTTTAAAAGTCTCTTTTTCCGTCGAAGAGTGCAGTTACTAAATGAAAAGATTTCTTGAAACGTTCAACGCGCACTCGGGTATTAAATTCCTTTATAAAATACAGAACTATTTTTTCTTACGCAAAATAAATACCGAAAAAAAATGTCTTCGGGCAGGAGCTTGGTGATATGCCCCTGCTTCGGGCTGTAGCGGCCGTACTAATAACCTCTGTATGACACTATTTACCATGAATTTTTTGGTGAAGAATCTTTTAGTTAGAACGTTTTTAATATTTTCAAGAGTTGGCTGATAGCAGTGATAGGAGCCTTTGATGTGACCACGATCACGAGATGTCCTCCGTCTCTCTTCCCTAGGTACTTGGTGTATCCCTGATCATAATGTATGGTACTTCATGTATCCCTTATTGTAATGTATTTAGATATATTGCAGTGTAATTTAGGGTCGGATTACAGTATCTAGGGTTGAAGCACTGATTTTGGTATTTAGGGTTAAGCACGGATTCCAGTTTTTCCAGTGTATCGAAAGGGTTAGTTCTTATATATGGTCTGGGCTGGCAGCATATTATCTTATATCCCTTAAAAATTACAATTTCTGGCAGCTAGTCCTCGGTGGTACAGTGGATAGTGTGCATGGAGTAGATCATACGGCCCCGGTTCGATTCCCCATTCTGCTGTTTTTATCTTCTTTTTCTACTGAAATAAAAACTAAGTGTTTAAATACAAAATAATAAGGGATACACCAAGTACATACCCTCTTTTCGCGCCTTACCGACTTCGCGCCAATGTAATCGCTAAAAACAGCCAGGCGCTCACCCTAGTCTTCCCTCGTGCAAAATGTATTTTTCTTGAAAACTGCATGAAATGAAAAAGCCATTTGGAAATCGCTTTATCATATTTTTTGGTGCTGAAATATCACAGTTCTTGTTGACTTTTTATCCTATTGACATAGGATGTATTAGCTAGATTTATTTCGAACATGCCGTCTGGAGATGCAAGGAAGGACTTTGTCGTCGCTACCACTGGTAATTATTTTGGAATTCAGAGTTCTGACAGTGTTTTGAACGATCTCCGTTCTTCGACAGAGCTAAATACTTTCCTGGATGATGGCAATTCGCCTGTTTTAGCCGCAAAATATGACACTCATCAAGGAAACAAAACCATCAAATTGTCGAATCATGTCGAGCCGAGCGACACAGCGGAGAAAGTTTTGGTCTTCTTCAAACTACAACCGGAGGCGATCACACCAGATAACCTTCACCAAAATGTTTTCGTTTCATCGATGCTTTCCTCGCCTGTAAATACCTTGTGTCATTCTGTACAGAAGGTATTTGCTCCGTTGTTACTTAAGGATGAAAAATGGAGCCGAAATTTTGACCCGAAATTGCAGAGTTTGTTGAGCGAACTGGAAGCCGGTTTAGGAAGTGTGGTCCGAAAACAAGACAACTCCACTTCTCGAACGGCTAATGTGGGTGATGAAGGTAATGTTGGCGGGATTCTGACGCCGCAAGATGAGTTTCAATATTGGTCTGATGCATCCGTATCAGGGTATGATTTATCTGAAAGGGAACGGGCATCATTTTTCCAAGAAAGTTTTCAAAAAGGTATGTGATACACGTAAAACATAGTGCAGTAGTGTAATTAAACTAATATTGATAGTTTATATCGTCGTCCATAGCAACTAGAATCCCTTAGATTTCCACTCTTTAATATTTTGTAAAGCGGAAAATAATAATGTCAGTAATTTCAAATACATTTTCTCTAACCTTACTTTATATACAGTGGAAATCATTTAACTCCAAGTCAAATACATGTAAATTTCGATTAAGCTTTCATCCATTGCGGTGTGAATCGTCCGCCATATTTTTGTATCGCTTCAACTATTAATAAGCTGAATTTTTAATAGCATGCAATAAAATATTATTTTGAACACAAGAAAGTTAATAATATGTTTTTTTGTTTTTTTTTTGGTTTCTATTTGCGAAGCGTGTATAAAATGAGTGAAATTTGTGATTCTCGCAGTGTGCTATCAACTTAAGCAGTTGAAAAAGCAACCTGAAAAAAATTCAGGCTTGCATGCATGAACAGGATTCAAACCCATGACCTTGTGATACCGGTGCAATGCTCTATCCACTGAGCTATCAAGCCAGATGGATAGATGGTCAGTAATGTGAGTTTGTAATATACCTGATGATAGTGAATAAATACACCTTATTTGATGGTTTGACAGATAATACGCGCAGATATTTTACGAGTTACCTTACCTTACCCTCCTTCTTCGCGCTCGGTTGCGCATAAGGCCGCACAGCACTTTTTCCACTTATCTCTGTCCTTGGCCAGGGTTCGTACTTCCTCCCAAGACTTCCAGCCTTCCGTTGCTCTCTCTTTCTCCACAGTTCGGCGCCAGGTTGTTTTGGGGCGACCGACCTTCCTTTTGCCCATAGGTGTCCAGGAAAGCGCCGTGGCGCAGTGATGTTCTCTGAGCATTCTAAGAACATGCCCCAAAAACCTCCATCTCCTTTTCCTAACTTCCATGTTCATCCTCATACACCCTGTTCTTTCATTAAGCTCGTCGATAGATACTATATATGGCCAGAATATGCCCAAGCTTCTTTTAAGGCACTGGTACTGGAAGGAATCAAGTTTTCTGTTGTCTTGGACATTGGTCTTCCATGTCTCACTTCCATATAGCAGGACTGGTTTGACTAGGGTGTTAAATAGCCTGACTTTGGTTCTCCTGTTGTACTGTTTCGAGCTCCATATTCTCCTAAGCTTTCTAAACGCTGCTTTGGCCTTACTCAACCTACAGTGTACTATCCATATCTTTATCACAACCTCCCTCTGTGCTTACAACTGCTCCTAAATAGGTAAAATCCTTGGTTTCTTTGATGATGTCGCCATTCTGGAACTTGATTGGCTCTGTGTTCTTACAGTTTAGTCTCATGACTTGGGTTTTGGTCTTGCTGATATTTAAACCTATTCTCTGGGCAGATTCAGTGAGCTTCTCAGTCTTCTTTTGCATCTGATGTTGGGTGGTGGATATTAGTGCAATGTTGTCGGCGAAGTCGAGGTCTTCTAGTTGGCTCATGAACTTCCATCTTATTCCGGTGTTGGCATTCTTGGTTGTCTCGCACATTATCCAGTCAATGGCTAGGAGAAACAGGAACCCAGACATCACACAACCTTGTTTTACGCCTGTCTCTACTTTAAACCACTCAGATGTGTGACCTCCATCGAGAACTGCACACTCGCTATCTTGATATAAAAGTTTGACTATCCCTATGATCTTTCTTGGTATGCCATATGCCTTCATGATGTCCCAGAGGCTACATCGGTATAGCGAGTCGAATGCTTTCTCAAAATCAATAAAGTTGATAATTAGGGAGGCATGCCACTCATTTGACTGTTCGATAATGTTGCGCAAGATGAATATTTGCTCTGTGGTGTTTCTTCCTTGTCGGAATTCTGCTTGCTCTGATCTTAATCTCTTATCAACTCCGCTCTTCAATCGTTCAATGAGGATCTTACCCAATACTTTACTAGCTATAACAAGAAGCGTTATACCTCGCCAGTTTGTACACTCTCTCAGATTACCCTTCTTTGGTAGCTTGACAATAAACCCTTTCAACCATTCCCGTGGTATCACTTCGTTTTCCCAGATGATCTGCATGACCTCATGGAGTTTCTGTGTAGATGTCTCAATGTCTGCTTTCAATAACTCCACGGTGATGTTGTCAATGCCAGCTGCTTTTCCATTCTTCAAGGAGCTTATTGCCCTCTTAACTTCTTCTTTGCTGATTGGTCCGGTGCTTATCTCCTCTATCTCAGGAACTCCGTTCTCGGTTATCACGATTGGATTCACTGGTGGTGGTCTATTAAGGATCTCTTCAAAATGTTCTTTCCATCTAGCAAGCCTATTGGAATCATCAGTGATGGTTTTTCCTTCTTTGTCCTTGACAGCGTTGTTCTTGTGGGGTCTCTCGTTGCAAATGGTCTTTGTTATCTCGTATAAGGTCTTCATATTTCCCATATCTGCTGCATTCTGTGCATCATCCATCAGGCTGTTGAGCCACTCTCTTTTGTCAGATCTTAAACTCTTCTTCGCTTCCTTGTCTTTTATCCGGTATTTTGCACGCAATTGCTGCTGAATTCTCTCAGACTTAGCATTTTCTGCTTTACTCTTTAACTGCTTCCTCTCTTCGATTTTTGTCCAAGACTCGGGGCTGATCCATGGTTTGCTATTTTTCCTTTTTCTACCCAGTACTTTCTCCGCAGTGTTATTATAGGCATCATTAAATTGGGTCCACTTGCTATTGATGTCGTGGTCATCATCTGTTTCTTCCAGAATGGCAAATCGATTACGGAGTTCTAGGATAAACCCTCTTCTAACCATTCCATATTTAAGCTTGCCATCGTCGTATCTGATACACGAGCTGGTTGGCTTAATGATCTTTTTCAGTTTGACTCGTATACAGGATCGAACTAAGTGGTGGTCAGAAGCAACATCTGCTCCTCGCATTACTCTTGTGTCGTGGATGGATCTTCTGAACTGTTGATTAATTAGGGTGTGGTCTATCTGGTGGTGTGTTTTACCATCGGGGGATGTCCAGGTGTTCTTATGAACATCCTTGTGGGGAAAGATAGTACCAGTGATTACTAAGTTGTTCATCTCGCAGAAATTTATCAACCTTTCTCCATTGCTGTTCATTGTTCCAGATCCATGTCTACCCATAACCCTTTCTTTATTATGATTGGACGAACCGACTTTAGCGTTCATGTCTCCAGTTATTAAGAGGAGGTCATGTTTATTCACTTTCTCCACAACATTCTGTAGCTGCTCGTAAAACAACTCCTTAATCTTCATCTTCTGCATCCAATGTGGGGGCATAGGCTTGAATAATGGTTAGCTTGATGTATTTGGAATAAAATCTGGCCATTATTATTCGATCGTTAATTGGGTGCCACCCCATTAAGGAGGACTCTGCTTGCTTTGACATCATTATTGCAACACCACTCCGATGAAGTCCATCTTCCCATCCAGAATAAATAACCGTTTCTCCAGATGTTAGCTTCAATTTTCCCGACTCTGTCCATCTACACTCGCTGATCCCTAAGATGTCAAGATTATAATTCTGCATTTCTTTCACTATTTGAGCTGACTTTCCTATTGCATACATGGTTCTTTCGTTCCAGTTACCTACGTTTATAAAACACTTGGGCTTCAGAAGTGACTCCGTCGGTCGGTGGGCTTCCGTGTGGCTTTCACCCTCCGATGTCATCCGGCTCTGGTAGTCTGTGAATGCTATATCACAATCCTGAGGTACCTGGCCAGTCTCTTCATTACTCCCATAAGATACTTGAAAAATACTTGCGGTTTCCGTAATAGATATTTTTTACAGGGAAGGGTTATTGGCCCTTCGCCCAACCCCCAACCTGGAGGGCCAGGTGCTGCAGTTCGTCTGACCTTTCACCTGGAACCTTCCCAGCAAGGTTGAACCTACCAGGGACTGATGTCCCAGCTGGTATTGCTTCCAGGATCACTAAGGTACGCAAACCTCCCCACCACGTTAAGGTGCAGCACTTTAGGGAGGTATTTTACGAGTTGCGTAGTATTTTTCCGAGCCCCGTAGGGGTGAGGAAAAATACGAGCAATGAGTAAAATATCCACGCGTATTATCTGTCAAACCATCAAATAAGGGATTTATTATTTGACTGCTTAATTTTCAAATAAACTTATCAAAATAGACAATTTTTCAACCAGTACATGTATTTCACTTTTGTCCTGAGCGCGCGCAGTTACAATTTAACTTTGCTCTGTTCCAGACTTGTCAAACCGGTATGCTACAGTGTAATTCGCTGGCATATTTTGCGTGTTCTCTTGCCCTTTTACGGTAAAATGACGTCAAAGTCGAATAATAATATATATGAATATGAATATATGAAAATCATTATGTGAACTGTGGATAGACGTGAGTGAAATGTCACTCACATTTCCAGGTATGTGGAGTCCCAAAGGGCATGGTTTGCGAGTCATTTTGGTTGGAAGGTACATGTAAGCTTATATGTTGTGGTTCAAACTTTTGTTTGATTTGCAAATTTTCAAACCAGATTAATTTTTGTTTTCCTTTGTCTCAGATTCGTTATCATAATCTGAGACAAAGGAAAACAAAAATCAAACTGGTTTGAAAAATGTTCAAACTAAACAAAAATTTGAACCATGACATACATGTACATGTATAGTATACCGGTATATAGAATTTGACAATTTCTGTCTGAAAATGGGTAAAGATTTTTGCCATTTTGGCTTGAATCGAAGGCTCCTATGAGCCAACTTGTGAATATACAAACAACCTTCTGACCCTCCCCTCTCCTATGCATTTTACTCCACCAACCCCCACCCAACCCTCTACATCCAACTCCCCACCCTCCCCTCCCTCCAATACCATCCCCATGGGTAAGGCAGGTGACCATTACATATTCACCAATACCCCATGCCCTGTGTCCAACTCCCCACCCTCCCCTCCCTCCAATGCCATCCCCATGGGTAAGGCAGGTGACCATGACATATTCACCAATACTCCATGCCCTGTGTCCAACTCCCCACCCTCCCCTCCCTCCAATGCCATCCCCATGGGTAAGGCAGGTGACCATTGCATATTCACCAATACCCCATGCCCTGTGTCCAACTCCTCACCCTCCCCTCCCTCCAATGCCATCCCCATGGGTAAGGCAGGTGACCATTGCATATTCACCAATACCCCATGCCCTGTGTCCAACTCCCCACCCTCCCCTCCCTCCAATGCCATCCCCATGGGTAAGGCAGGTGACCATTGCATATTCACCAATACCCCATGCCCTGTGTCCAACTCCCCACCCTCCCCTCCCTCCAATGCCATCTCCATGGGTAAGGCAGGTGACCATTACATATTCACCAATACCCCATGCCCTGTGTCCAACTCCCCACCCTCCCCTCCCTCCAATGCCATCTCCATGGGTAAGGCAGGTAACCATTACATATTCACCAATACCCTGTGCCCTGTGTCCAACTCCCCACCCTCCCCACCCTCCAATGCCATCCCCATGGGTAAGGTAGGTGACTATTACATATTTACCAATAACCCATGCCCTGCATCCACTCCCCACCCTCCCCTCCTTCTAATACCATCCCCATGGGTAAGGTAGGCAACCATTACATATTCACCAATACCCCATGCCCTGTGTCCAACTCCCCAAATTTTTCTTTTACAATTTTCTTTTTGCAATTTTTTTTTCCTTTTTTGCAAATATTTTTGCATCAATGTTTTTTATTTGTAATTTCACTGGTGTTACACTTTTTGCACTGGTGTTACACTTGAACTGCACTGCTCTTAGCCAATCAGAATTGAGTAATTTTTTCATGTATATTATTAGTAAAAAAAGTACATACACATGCACCCCTTGTAAGCGTTATCCTGTAAGTGAGATGGCCAATAATGAGAGCTCTCTTTAAATATGGTGATCTGACTGAAAAAATAAGTAAAATAAATCTGCTATCATAAACAAAATGGTGTAAGAGAGGTGGATAGCTTACACGTACAAGAGGTCGTCAAACAGGGAGCTTTGGCCATAGATAATGAGTTTATACTTATTTTGATCAACATTATTTTGTAGGAAACGTGTCTCAAGATTTTTCTAATCTTGATGCACTGGACCTTGACGACACCCTGGAACTTCTAGAGTCCACTCAAGATTCACTTGATGAGATCTGGAAACAGGAAGATCACAAGCCTTATTCTGAGACACGCATGAAACATCTTCTGGATGTTATGGCTGGTGCTTTAGCTCGCTACGTCCAACGGAAGCTTGGCATGCTAGACATCTGGCATGACTCTTTTCAGCAGGTTAAAGATGCAATGCGCAAGGGTATTACTGTGTGTGAGAGATGGGTGTCTACGTGCGAGACACTCACTTCACAGTACTGGAAAAGATTTCCTTCTCATCCATGGAGAGGTGAGAAATTTACCCCAGAAAATTTGTCACAACTGGCTGCAAGACTGGAAGAGGTACAGTACACCATATTCACAAGATTTAAAAATAAGTTGCTTTGAATTTTCAGCAAATTGGACATGTATGGTAGCTTAGTTAAACGTCTCCTTACAGGCACCTTGGTTATAATAAGGACACCTTTTACATTGTATTTTGGACAGTTCACTGGGTTTCAAAAGGCAAATATTCATATACAGTGTACAACAGGGCTGTGGTCTAGCAGTGCCTGGGTGCCACAGGGGACTAATTTTTGTCTCTGGACGACAAGTAAAACTAAGTTCTTGCACATACACTGTACATGTACAGCTGTAAGCCACTGGGTACCCTAAATTTTATAATTGGATTCCCATTGGACTCCCTTTGACAACTGTTAGAGCTCAGCCTTGTCCATGTACATGTACTGTATGTGTACCTCTGATTAATATAACTGGCACTTACTGTAAACACAGAGTGAACCTGCAAAAGGAAAGGTCATTATGCCCCTTTAAAGTTATTTAAATTGTGTAATATCAGAAACCCATAAGTGGGTTGACATGTGTGAAGCGTATTCACAGCTTCTGAATATTCATTTTTTAATTAGTTTGTACCATATTTGAAAACCCCTTGGTCCCTCGAGATTGGAAGCAAGTTGTTCTAGCGAATTGATTGGTTAATATTATTTTTTATCTTGATTTTCCAATTAATATGGCTGTAACAACTTTTGAGCAAATTGAATAATCGGAAGCTTGTTTTGAAGCGTACAAGAGGCAGTTGCATGTTTCAACCCACTTATCGGTTTCTGGTAATATTTGATCAATATTTTTATAATCATGGCAGGTGCTGAAGTAATGGTCCCAGAGTCTACAATGAATAGCTTTATATATTGTACAGTAGAACTAGTACTCAACCGAGAATTTTCTTGAGTTATTCAACCAACTGATTGTAATTAATTTTACATGTACTGTACATTGTGTTCATGTAGAACAAGCTAAACAATGGTATCAAAGAAAAAACATGTTTGCTGTTTAGGTCTTGACTTTGAGGACAGTTCATGAGCAACTGGTCCGCCTCCTGTCCGTCTCAGAGAGGCAACAATTGCGGACATCAGAAGCCTTTTCTCCTTTCTCTGGCCTTAATCCACTGCACCACAACCCCTACACTGAGCCTCTGTGGAGAGCAGCTGTGATGCAGTATGAGAGAGGAATGGCTCCTGCTGAACAGAAGATAGCTGGCAAACTTAGGCAGCAGCTCAGTGACTTGTCTGCTAAGTCACATCAGGTACGCAGTCATATCCACAGAATCTGAGTTTGACTTTGACTTTTTAAACACAGTGCATACACACATGCATGTTACATGTACATTGTATGATATACAGTGTATGTGTAACACCAGTCTTGTTATTAGAATTACATGTAAAGTACCGCTCAAAAGTAAGTTGCCACTGATTCTCATAGTGCACTACATGTATGTATTTTCATAGTGCATGAAGCCCTAAAAACTGGACGTACCATTCATGCATGTAGCTTAAAATTCACGCTCAATTTTAGTTTTAAAGCGTAACAATTGTATGCAAACAAACTTAACAACTGCAACCGGGTCATGTAACATATACATCTGAATTGCCAAAGATCAGGAAACCCTGATGAAAAGAAATAACTCGGGTTAAATACTAATTGTTTATGGCATTTACATGTTACCTGACTGTTGAAAAACTCTCTGTTTGAAAATCAAAATGGTTACAGTATTGTGTACATGACATGCAGCTCTTGGTTTCATACACAGAATGTACGGTAACCATAATTTTAATATCTGCATGCATTGAGGTGTTCCTTGAGAACTTGCTGTCAGACGTACAGCAAGCTTCTTCTTTTTCAAGCAAGCTTCTTCATCTATACTTATAGCCATTTATGTACATGTAATAAAATTATTTTTGTTGTTTGTATTCATTAGCTTTTGAGGGAATTTCAGAGGTACAAGGAGCTTGTCAAAAGGCCAAGCATAAGCAAAGAACTGGCTCCAGAAAGGTATTCATACATACACTTTTAACCTTATGTTTAATTTATATTGAAGTCACTGTGTCTCATCATCCTCGGTCAGCTGCTGGGCACAGGTGACTGCAATTCTTCTCCAACCCCCTTCTTACTCATGAGGTCAGTTATCTGTTTCCGTGTAATTTGGCTGTACAGTTAATTGCATGGTCTCCAAGCAGCTGCTGAACATAATTATTGTAAATTTACATGCAAGAGGCCTTTGAGAAAACCTGGATCAGATCGCATCGGATCAACCCCTGTAACCCTATCCCTAACCTTTCGTCATTTAGCATTAGTGAGTTACAGGGGTAATGATCTGATCCGGTCCGATCCAGGTTTTGTTGACACCTCATGCAAGATGTTTGCTGGCATCCTGGTCTGCATCTACACTAGGCCTGTACCATCGTGGGGTATAGAGAGCATACAGTCTAGCTGGCACATCTTGGGCATGCGAAGTATGTGACTGCCTTATTTGTGCGTGCTCAATCAGTGGCCTTGACTCAGTGACATTGTAGATGAAGTCACTGTGTCTACAAGTGTGTAATTACATTATAATCATCAGTGTTAAAAAAAAAGAAAAAAAGAAATGTAAGAAGAAAGAAAACTGAAAAGAGGAATAAGTACTGCCAACTTTTCCTAAGTTGAATGCGTGAGATTTTCATATCCATATAACCCAAATTTCCAAAAAATTTCCGACGACTTCCGATCATTGCCGAAGATGTTCTGACGTCTTCCGAATATTGCTGAAGATGTTCTGATGACTTCCATTATTTAGATTTCTCATGATTTCCCAAGGCTGCCGAATGTTGTGGTGCGAAGCTTGAAATCTTGGTGCGATCTTTTAGCTTGTTAAATTTATGACTCAAATGCGACATTTAGTGCCCTTCACTGGACTATTTTTGGTGGAAATTGAATTGAATTTTTCATGTTAATGGTTATTATGAACAAGTAGTCTCAAATTGTGAGTCAGGCATGAGAAATTATCCTGTATGCGTGTGATCAATGTTTTCGATCCTCAGGTGTGAGACTCACGCATAATACCATGGCCTTTGTCATTTAAGTCCCACAGTACTGAGTGAAAACACTCTATAAATGTGTATTTTGTTTTTCTTTCAGAGAGACTTTGCTTGGCCAGTTGACAGTTTATATAAAGGGTATCCGAGATGACTTCATTTCCAGAACACAGAATTCCTACTCAGGTAATAAAGATGGCAGTGGTCCCCCAAAGGGTAGGAACATGCCTGAGATTGTGAACAACATTGTATGGGTCAGACAGCTGGATTCCAAGGTATTGCTTTTCTTTTAAATTTAAATAAAGTCTACATGTCATCTCTCATAAGCTATCACCTTAACCCATTGCCCAAACTGCCCGTAAGGGTTCCATGGCATGTTGCATTTTTGCTTTATGCCCATGCTCATAATGAAAAAGCAATTAAATTACTAGCCTTCTTCAGATTTTATAACAAGGATCTTGGCACCTTCTTGAGTCTCGCATTTTATTATTCTAACCCCCTGGTTCAGAGTTTCTCTTTGCCTTGTTTGTGAGTGCAAATATATAAATTCTCACTTACACTGTTAGCAATTACCCAACTGAACACAAAATAACCACCACCCATACTTCTTTGTGAAAGGAGGTTTAAAGGCCACATCGGACTCTTTGGTGTTGCACTCCAAATCATCTAACTGTGTTCCTGAGCATGACTCCTGCATCTACTACGCTGTACATGTATATCTTTATTCTCCACTCCACTCATGGTCCTGTAATTAAGGCAATGTTTTCTTGTTCATAAGAAATTATTTTAAAACAAACGTGTGTCATGCAACTACGACACAACAACAATCACTGTTAGATACGTCCCTAACATTTGATAGGTCATCCGACCGTAAGTTAATTAATGACCTGAGACCAATAATATGCTGTCTAGCTCAAATATTATTTTAAGCCATTTAGCTAAAAATATCACCCTTACATTTTTTTTGTTATAGGTAAAAGAGACATTAAACACTGCAGAGAGCCTGTTGGGAGATCTGTCAGGCTTTAAGGGCTTCAAGAGAGAAGCATCCGAGTTGACTGAAGAATTACAGTCTTACTGTAAAGATCAGTTTGAGAGTTGGGTCAGTGAAATGATGACATCTATTGATGATCCTAAACAACCTCTCAGGTAAAGTAATAACTGACATGTTATACACAGTGGAGGCACTGTGTGATCTAGTGGTTAGCGCGTTGGACTTTCAACCCGACAGTGACAGTGGTTCAAGCCTGGTCTCTGCCGTCGTGTTGTTTCCTTAGACAAGAAACTTTACTCCACACTGTCTCTCTCCACCCAGGTGTATAAATGGGTACCGGCGACATAACGCTGGGGGGCAACCCTGCGATGGACTAGCATTCCATCCAGGGGGGAGTAGTAATACTGTCACTCACTTCATGGTATATAAACCAGGTCATCCTGTGATGGACTAGCTTTCCATCCAGGGGGGAGTAGTAATACTATCAGTCACTTCATGCTACAGAAACCGTGTTAAGCTCTGGCAATTGTGACCTTTTATACACAGGCACTGTACATGCCTGTACCAGTACAACAATGTAATTCATACTTGCCCATTAACATTAATTGTGAAGTAAGATACATGTATCTGTTGCAGGTAAAATCCAGTCTCAGGTTAGATCAGTATTAAATCTAGGTTAAATGTGCAGTATTCAATCTAGGTAAGCTTTTAACCCTAACCATAGCATGAAGCTAACCACCATCACCCATCACCCATTACAATGTATAACTAGGTTATCTTAAAGATAGTGATTGCTGCGCACGTAGGTGATTAGGCCTGGATAAATTCTGCTCATAAAATGGCTTATCCTGTCTGCCGGCAAGGCTCGTAAAAATCGCTCATTCTGCTCGTACACCTAAATTCTGCTCGAATTCTGCTCGGTACTCGAAACATTTTCGGTCCTTCTGGCCTTATGTATTTTCGCAAATATGGAAACCCTAAACAACTGTATTAGCGCGCGCTAAAATAGAGAATTAATGTCGTCAAATTGCGTCAGCAAAGTACAAATTAAAGTTCAAAAATGAAAAAATTCAAACTTGAAAAGTTAAAATAGAACGAAATGTCGCTCAAAAATTGCGCAAACACAAAATGTCACATTTCCGATATATGTATTTGCTCTTCAACAGGTTTCTTCTTTCGACCATGCAATTGCTGACTCGAGAAAAATTACTACGTTTAGTAACTCGAAAATATTCATCGTTTTCTCTCAAAATGACAATTTTACTCACCATGTGATCGCGAAATCAATTCGCTATTTTAGCGCGCGGTACTGAATACAGTTGTTTTTCGCTATTTAGCGTGTCACCCCTAAAAGTAACCAAAACCGAGTTTTCTAAATATTTCTCAAAAACTATTGATAACAAGAAAGAAACAGTTAATAAAATATTTCTTACAAAGTAAATGCACATTCAAAAATGTCATTTCCTTTACCATAGCTTTTCAATAATTCTTGAAAATTCTTAGAAAAGTCTGCAGATTGTGAATTCTGAAGCAAGACATGCTCTCACTTTGTGATAAATCTGGATAAATGTATCCTGACAGAGGCGTAGCTACCTGTACGCACGTACGCACGTGTGTACCTGAAAAAGTCGAAAAAATAAGTAAAAATGAATAAAGTGTGGGACCTTGATTTGGTGATGGTGCGTACCTGTGAAAAAGTCCTGGTTACGCCCATGGCTGATTTAATCGCTTTCAGCTCTCTTACCTACTAATATACCAAGTGTAAAGAATACTCACCTTCAGAAGCGATCGAGGTCCGACAATATAAAATACTGTTTGCATGTGTTTAACGGAAAGCGAATGACACAAATAAAGGCACGCATCAGCATGACGCACGCAAAGAGTTGTGGGACAGCGTTTCCTAGGAAACCATTGCATCTTCAGCATGGCTCGCAAAGGATTGTGGTAAAAAAACAGCGATTCCAGATTTTTTCTGCCTTTCTGGATTATGAACTGCTGCTCCGCTCACTTCGTTCACTGCGCAGCAATTATATCAGTTTCAAGGCAAAGTCCAATGTAAGGCAATCTCTGTAAGGTGTTATCAAACAAAGGTCCCAGTCAGTTCTGTCATATATTTTTCCCTTGTGCTCTTACTTATAATGTAGTAACGCATGTCCCACTCAGTCATTTCTATTCATCGCTTCTCACTGAGCATCAATAATTCCCCCCAGCACCCTCCCATGACTGGAACCTTTGTCATTTTAAGTTTACTGGCCGCAAGGTTTTTTTGTAGCAGAATTGCTTATTAATAAATATGGCGGCAGGGAAGTGCAACCCTTGGCTGCACTTTATCCCATAGTAAGGCTTACTCCCTTGGAGACAGGTCTGGAGAAATATCCATTTCAGGGTGGGTACCCACGGTCCCACCTGATCTGTACTCCCCCAGGAGGGCACCCCTCTGCTGGTTCCCTAGGGATATGGACCTCACGCGACAGGAGACAGATCCGGACCACGTCCAGGGTGGCTATAGCCTGTGAACAGGCTCTCTGGTGGGACATAGGGTGAAAAAAAAAAACGGCGAACGGGGAGAAGTGCACGGTGGTGATCTGGAATGGCGGCGTTAATGGTTTGTCCACAGGCCTCCCTGCCTCTTCCCCTCTCCCCAGTTTTCCCATGGCTCGCTTCGCTCACCGACTTTTCCTCGTGAGTTTTCTTTTCTCCGCTATCTACTTTCGTCATACCCCCACAAGGAGGCCTGTTCACAGGCTAGGGTGGCTAGTAACCCCCGTACCACTTGATCTGCTCTCCCCCTCCCTGGGGTTTCCCTAGTGGCACTTCCCTGCCACCCTGACTTTTCCCATCACCTGTGTGTTGTTGTTGTCCATAATTACCGTAGATACCAACCAGCCTGCCTCAAAAGAGGTTCATTAACAGCAAAATAAATGGTACAAACAGCATTAAATTAAATTCTTATATATTTTTTAATGCTGTTGTTTTTTGGAATTAAAACTGATAGCTTTATACCAAGACTTTCAAGACAAAAGCTAAGTCGTTTAAAGTCTGTCCAATTAGTCTGACCGAATTATTTTTAGGATTTTGGTTGGCAATGTGTGATGAATGTCTTTTGATTTCAGCACTGCATTTAACCCTTAAATTCCCAAGAGTGCCAAAAATCATACTAAAAAAAATCTGATATTAATTTCCATTTTGTAAAATATTGAAAAACAAGTGGTACCATGCGAAAGCCCTGCCAAAGAGGTTTCATTTAAATGGTTAAAACTATCTTACATATCTCCATAATTGAAGGGCTCCTGGCAAGAACATCCTAAGTATGTTTTTGGCAACTTTCACTAAAATTGTATGTTTTAGGCCTTTAAAGCACAGTTTTGCAAATTAATGATTTTATTATTGTTAACTAAAAACACATCCAAAATGGGGAAGAAAATCCACATCTTTGAGAAAATGTTTTGGGCCTTTAAAAGGACACCCTTTTTTAAGATAAAATTTTATTCTGTTCTAAAATAGAACATTTGTTGACCTGGTTGAAATCCTTTCAGTCATATTTACATGATCCAGTCATAATTTTGTCAAGTGAGTCCCTTTTGAGGCCAAAAATCCAAAATGTCAGTGAAAAATTTCCAAAAAGGTACTTAGGACGTTCTTGCTGGGAGACTTTCAATTATTGTTTGTGGGTGTCAGTAAATTAGTGTTAGCAGTGTAATTTTTTATGCTTCTGTTTGTTTTCTTTCAGCTTGCAGACAAGTGGTCGTCTGATGGATCTGGATCACAGGGATGGAAAACTAAGAGTGCACTATGGAGACAGGCTTGTGACACTCATGAGAGAAGTCAGACAGCTTTCAGCTCTGGGATTTGCTGTTCCAGCCAAGATACAACAGACAGCAAGCACAGCCAACAAGTTCTACAGGCATGGAATGATCTTGAAACAGGTCTAGTACTGTATTATCAATATTATTTCACCTAATTAATGTCTGTTGTTCTTATGCACTGCTCAGTGCAATGAACTGTGGGTGAATACAAAGTTTTCACAAGTTGTACTAGTGCGAAATTGTATAACGCATTGATAAATTATGATAAAATCTCAAATCTCTACCTTAATACTGACAAAGGCAACACTGGCAGTAAAGTAGGTGTGGCAGAGAATACTACATTTATCTTCACACTAATCTATTTAAAAGGTGCCAAAACTGCATTTTTACCCCCAAAAATTATGTTGAGCACCCGTTATCAGTGGGAGTCTGTACATTCACATTATTCTTGGAACTTGTATGTGAATTGTCTTTTGTTCATTCCTGATTTCCCAGGTTGCGCATTTCTATAACACAGTAGACCAACAGATGATTCCAAGTCAGAAGTCTATGATGTTAGACTCAGCATTAGGGTTTGAACGTCTGGTAAAGAACCCCAAGGCTGGGTCAAAAGAGGGTGGAGGAAAGACACAGGTGACATGGGACAACCCTCCTGAATTGGAGGCCTACATTGACAAGCTACAGGCTGCCGCTGATAAGCTGACTTCAGAGAACAGGAGGCTTCGCAAGTGCCACCATAACATCAGTGACAAGGTAAAGTATGGAGTGGTAGTCAGTAAAGTTCTGAGCAATCTTGGGAATTAATTTTAAGCATTCCTACAGATAACATGCATAACAACCGATGACTGAGGCAAATTGTAATTACTTCTTCACAGGTAGTAAATCTAATGAGTGTTGATCTGCTCAGACAGCAGCCTCGCTGGAAAGAGGCTCTGGTGTCGTTGAGGGAGATGATGACTTCTCTTGTCCAACAGGTGGGTGCTTCATCGGCACTTGTACAATGATTCAGTTCCGAAAGAGATTTTAGGTCAAAAATCAAATGTATGCCCTATCTTCCCCACCTGACAAATTAAATTGCATTTAAACATTTGATGATTTGGAGAGAGCCACATCATATGTTTACTCACAATTTCTCGTGAACTCCCTTCCTGTAAAAACTATGGAAACTATCGCAAAATGTTCTGACAGCTAGCTACAATGTATTAAGTATAACAGTGATCATGCCATCTCTAACCCATGTAGATCATTCCCTGCTCACTTGCAATGGCAAGGATATCTGACCCTTTTGACGTAATATCAACACAAGGAGTTTTCATCAGGGTTTCCAAACACCGAGTAGTGGGTTGAAAAATCGCGGCACAACCAATGTTTTTTAAAATGACTTCGAGGTGTATGGATACCTAATAAAACACTTTTTCGAGTGTTTGATATAGCTTCTCAAACTGATCATAAAATACGGAGAACACGAAGGAATAAAAGCACCAAAATCAGTCTATGCTAATCAAGATCGGTTTTTCCAAACCACCATCACGCTTATTGCTCCAAAGAGACGATACAACCAGCACAAAACTAGAAAACTTTACCATTTTATTCTCAACAATGTCCAGCTACAAACAAGTTCTCTAAAAATATAACACAATACAAGTCACACTCTCCTAAATATTCCCCCTCCCCATACTGAGGGGACTACAGTGCGTCCATTATTAAACATAAAATGTAGCAAGAGTTCTTAATATACACATCCTAAGTTCTATGTTACTCTGTACATGTCTGACTGTTCATTTACATGTACAAGAGTGGGGCCAGTTTGTGTATTGGTCGGACCACAGTCTTCTCCCTGTTGTCTTCTCCTTGCAATGAATCTTTGCGACTCAAGTATGTCCATCACTTCCTGGGAAATGTTTCCACAATGTGCCTTAATGGCCATTGTCCCCGTGGCAAATTTTGGTGCAGGACCAGCATCTCCCTCCTTGAGATCCTTTACAACTTTAGTTCACTTTGGAGAAGTATTCCTTCAGCCACCTGGACCACACATGAAAGATCAAGTCTTCAACCTTGCGAGGGTTGAATCTGATAGTATTGGCACTTTCGGTGCAAACTGCCTGCCCATTTGCCTGTACAGAAAATGGTTGGGTATCAGAGGCATGCCATACATGGGATCTGCTGACTGGTAGGTAAGCGGCCTAGAATTGAGCAAACTCTCAGCACCAGCGACAACTGTGATCAACCCTTTGTCTGTGATGTCACTGGTACTTTTTTGCTGCCTTCACAATGACTTAATGATTCTACTTGATTCCCTTCTGCACAGTTGTTCACTGAATCTTATTCTTGGCTGGTTGGTCCACAAGTTCTTTGAGTTCTTTGATCGCTCCAAAACGTTAGTGCCATTATCACTGGTCACCCCTCTTCTAGTGGCGAATCTGGTGAATGCATTCAAGAAACTCTCCGTATCAAGACCCCATGCTACCATCAGATGCACTGCTCGAGTTGATAAACATGTTAACTTACACAACCCACTTCTTCATTGGCTGTGACTATGCTCTTTGGTAGTAGTGAATGGGCCGGCATAATCTACAGCTGCCTGATCAAAAGCCTGGAAAGTGACGTGAAGTCCAATATGCGGTAGTGGTCCCATTATCTATGTGGCATTTTTGAACTGCATTTCTTGTACTCATTGCACTCATTCTCCCATTGTCTTATTTCCTCATGTGCTGCAACAATTTAGAATCTCTTTCTGTTCTGGGATAAGATAGAGTACTCGCCATACTCTAGCCTGTAAACACACCAGATGTTTCCAGCTTGAAAAGTGTGTGAGTTCAAGCCTTCATTCCCCACACACTGGTTTTCTTCCTTTTGTCTTCTCTTAATGCGCCAGTCTTTGGAAGTAACATGTCAGCACATTCGCAACATGTTCTACCTTTCCCTTGCAGTTCAACATATTTGTTTCAGGTAATGCAGTTGGCTATATTCTGACATCCAAATTTGGCCAATTAGCCTTATCCTCTGACAGTAGCCATGTTGGTTTATGCCACCAAAAGGAGTTCCCTGATAGCTCCTCTGGTGTTGCTCCTCTGGTCCACAAATCTGCTGGTTTTTTCTCATCACATGTTGCCACTGCGACAAAAAAGTCTTTGATCTTCACAGCCTCTGCTGCTTGCGCACAGCCTTTCCAAATTATGGTATGTTTTGGTGGCCACAGTCTTCCTTAGCCCTCTTTACTCATTTAATTTCTAGAATTCCTTCTTCCTCAACTTTCTTTGCCTAACTGTTCACCTCTTCAACAACCTCCTCGGACTGATTTAATGTGAAGCATTGAACAGTGTCCCATAACTTTAAAACCAGTATAATTCTCTCAAGCGACTCCAATAACTCGAAATGCAGGATCAAAGAAAACTGCTAAAAAACGATGCGAAGTGATGAAATTATGATTTTGCGATCTCTCACAACTGTGGTCGATAAATCCCTTTACTTCACCCATCGAAATTCCTCAACAACAATCACACCATAAATCAATACACACAAAGAAGAACCTTCCTGACAACCCCACACAAATCCTCGATGATAAAAACTGGAATAATCTCCTGAAGGGCTCCAAAAACTTGAAAACTATGGTGACAAAACTCCAAACAACGCGTGACGGTAACAAATATAATGCTGGTGTCCCAAATTATTTCATGATAAATCTCTACTTAATAACTACCGATGAGTTCACTGTACTTCTCCCATGGTCATTCCCGTGGTCACCAGATTGTTCTGAGAAGAGGATACTAACTGCATAAAACAAGACAACTTTACCGTTTTATTCTCTGAAATTTCCAGCCACAGAACTAACTTGAGCTGAGAAACTTTAAAAAACTCATGCGCTCCGGTAAAACTACCGGAATTCTAGTAATACCAGTTTTAAATTCAAGTTCTCTAAAAATTGTAATGCAATACAAGTCACACTCTCTTAGAGCAGTTTTCAATTAAGTGTCAAAAGTAATTACACAGTTGCTTTGGTTTTTCATTGCTACGCTTTAATTGTGATTAGCTAAAAAATCTCGCACCACTTTCTCGACCAATCAGAAGTAAAACCAAAACCAATCGTGACTTGCTCGCATGCGTTTTCCCGCGCTTGGTGCCGGCGACATGTAATTGCGTCGAGCTCTGATTGGTTCATTGGATTGTTTACGACTGCTTTGATTGGTCAGCGAAATTACTTTGGTTTTGGTTTTACCACACTCAATTGAAAACTGCTCTAAACACTTATGATTTTCTTTGTTTAAACTTGATGAATTATTAATGGGTTCCAGAACGGCATCTCATTTCGGGGAGCAGGGGTGGTGTAGTGGTGAGAGCACTCGCCTCCCACCAATGTGGCCCAGGTTCGATTCCCAGCCCGGCGTCATGTGGGTTGAGTTTGTTGTTGGTTCTCTCCTTGCTCAGAGTGGTTTTTCTCCAATTACTCCAATTACTCCCCTCTCCTCAAAAACCAAACACTTCCAAATTCCAATTTGATCCATCCTCGGAGACCCAGGGGCAATCAGTTGGGGCGCGACGAAAATCGGCGTAAGTTTTCAAGAACGGCGTTCTTGAAAACTTATGCCGATTTTCGTCGCGCCCCAACTGATTGCCCCTGGGTCTCCGAGGATTAATTCGATCTGGAATCCGAGGGCCACAGGTTTGTTAGTCTTATGACTATTTAGTGTCACCCTTGTTATTTATTTTCTGTATGGTATGTAGACCCATAGAGGCTTTTCCAGCTCTAATTGCAACTCCTTCAGTTGCTGATACTTGATAATTTGTTGTAAATGATATAATTTTATAGGGATTTAAGGCTGAGAACATGAAGACATGGAAGATGCACTGGGATCGGCAGTTGTACAAAGCTTTGGAACATCAATATCAGATGGGACTGGAAGCCCTGAATGAGAATCTGCCCGAGATTAAAGTGGAGCTAGTATTCAGGTAAAGTATGCAGGGCTGGGAATAACTTGCAGGCCAGATCAGACTGAGATCTTATCAATGATTGGTCGGACATCTGTCACATGGAGTTTTTGCTAGACACAATCTGTCCGCAAACATGATGATCTAAAAAAAGGTTTGCAATGGAGGAACATTTAAAGGGAAAGAAGTGAAGTAACAGTATAAATTGTAATTTGTAATGTTTTTGGAAGCAAATGCGATGCTGGTTTAACAAGACTATCAAGACAAGAGCTCGGTAACACAAAGTCCGAGCATGGTGCAAGAATGTTTGGACCGATTGTTACTTTGTATTTCCAGTACTGAACAGGGCTGCAAATGATTGACTAGGAAAGGGGGGGGGGGGGAGAGACTCGGGGTATGGGTGTGCTTCTCATACACATACAAGGGATACAACTACAGTCAAACCTGTATATATTATGTGGAAATAAGTTGGTACCATGTGCCCAAACACTGTCACTGTTACATATGAGAGTGCACGATCAGATTGAACCCTCTTATACATATACCTATTCAAGAAAGTACATGTATAATTAGTGTGTCAAGGATGACGACATACAGTATAGAGATCTGAAGACAAATACTGGAAGCACTTTACAGTGTAATCCCATGTTGAGTGCATCTGTAAGTTCCAATGGTTTTCCGTAACTACCTGTAACTATTATTAGTACGTTTTGGACACCTTATTCACACAATCTTTTACTTTTTACGTTTCTGGTTTTTTTTTAATAGGCTACAGTCCACAGCATAAGACAGTTATCTTTCAAAATAGTTATTGTCAACTAGAGAATTTTTTTATTAGTTTCATATTAAGACATGCTTTTTGATTTTATCTGGGTAGACATCAGAAGCTGCAGTTTCGTCCCCCGCTGGAAGAAATCAGAACCAAGTACTACAGAGAAATGAGAAAGTTCATTTCCATTCCAAATCACTTCCGTGGTGTTGGAGATGACAGTAGCATCTATCCAATAATGATTGATCAGAACTCTGTGGGTTTCATCACAGTCTACAAGAAGGCAGAGGATCTCTTTAAACGTTTAGTGGAAGTGCAGGACCAGTTTAAGGACTGGGTGGTTTTGGGGACAGTGGATCTGGAGAAACTGATTGAAACTCACCTGCAGACTGTTCCAGACTGGGAGAGGAACTTCCGAGCTTTGAAAGTGAAAGGACGAGAGGCTGAAAAACTTCCTTTGTAAGTGAAGTTGATGATATTATTTTCACTCAGTTTGAATCATGATTGGTTGCTTAATTGAGTCAGCTGGATGCCTTGCACAAAAATTTTTCAAATAGCATTTTCTATTAAAGTGAATGACTGTGATCATCAGAGTCATACAACAACTGAAGGAGTTGCAATTTAAGCATACCCTTTGCAGTTGCAGTCCCTTAATGTTGCCTTTTGGGCATTCCTCACAATGACAAAAGACAGAAGACAAAAGCAGTTCTTACACAGAATTACTTAAGAAACTAGGAACTGTCTCACTATACGATCAAAGAATCATGAAGATGCAGAATTACTCAAGAAACTAGGAACTGTCTCATTATACGATCAAAGAATCATGCAGATTGCCAGCTGTGTCCTTAAGGTGCTGAACAATGGTAGCAACATTCCCTCAACCCTTAAGGAATTCCTACTGCGAAAAGCTACAACTTACAATCTTCATGGTAAAGATATTCTAACTATACCCAAGGTCAACTCTAGAAAGCAAGGTCTAAGGTCTTGGCGGTACCTGGCTCCGAAGATATGGAATGCATTACCGGAAGCATTGAGACATGAGACTAAACTAAGTAGCTTTAAAAGACGCTTGAAAAAATTGATGTCTGTAATAGTTATATTACTATTATTATTGAACTGTACATAGTTTTATCTTATTTTTATTATCGTATATTATATCTTAGTGTTCTCGTTTTTCTTTTAGTTTTGTTTGTGGCAATACCTGGAAAATAGCGACACTTACAATACTGTAATGAGCTACGTGTATTAGACCACATTAATAGAGGTTACTTACTTACTTACTTACTTACTTACTTACTTACTTACTTACTTACTTACTTACTTACTTACTTACTTACTTACTTACTTACTTACTTACTTACTTACTTACTTACTTACTTACTTACTTACTTACTTACATTATTGCAATATTATTGCAGTGTTTACATGCAGCTAATTTTATCATAGGGTGTAATGGTATAATGGATAGCTACTGTTAGCTATGCTTTCTCGACTGAATAAATCTTTACTAATAAGTAATTATCCACTCTGATTGTTTTCTGTGATTTGCTTTCCTTCTCCTGAAAGGAATATAAAAGTTGACTGCATCAGTGTTTCCACTTCACCTGTCAAATCCACAATTGATGACCACATACAGCAGTTGTTTGATGCACTGTTGACCTCTCTGCGACGCTCCATCACCAATGAGGTGCAGACGATTGACAACTTCCTGACCTCTGCGACAGAAGCTTTGTCCAGCAGACCGCAGACTGTTGAGGAAATTGGTATAGCTAATGCCAAGCACTCAGAACTTGCCACAGAGAAGTTACAGGTGATTTAACCGCACGGAAACAGGTTTAAAGTAAACACGTTTCAATGAAACAAGTTTCCTGTTAACATGTTTGCAATTTCATTGTTCACATTAGTTGTTAATTTCAAAGCACGTTTCGCGCCTGGTTGTGTAATTTATACTGTTTTAGGAAGCAATTATAAGCTCGCATAAAATCTTTATAATTACATATGAAACGAAACAAATAGATTCGAACTTGCTGTTGTATGATTTTGTGGTTTAATCTCACTTGTCAAGCTCTTCGGGAACAAAGGGTGATGAAGTGTTTAACAAAGAGCACTAAATTTGCACTAAGTGTTTCATCTGACTTAGATTGAAACTACTTTATGACATAGTTTAAATCATGCTCAGAGTAAACACATTTCAATCATCATTCATGCAATGCACCGCCTGATTTGAACATTTTTCATAGTGAAACCTGTTTCATTCGTGATCAGACTAAACATATTTTGCCCTAATATAAACACAGCATTAGTCTGGAAGAACCTTAATGTTTTCTTCAAAAAGGTCACAATTGTTCTTGTTAATACAAGTACTGATATAGTCGACCGTCATCAACCATCCTCATACTTGTAGTCCAGAGCTGTCATAAACTTTGAGGTTGCCGGCAACACAAGGAAAGCACATGGTCATAAAATCAACATACTCTCTGATGGCTGTTGCCCTTTAGTTATTTTCAAACAGCGAGTTACTGAGTTGCTGGCTTCTAATGACAGACCTGGTAGGCAACGTTTAGATCAATCCGTGTCCAAAAATCAAATTCCATTATTTAGTATCATCGTTTGTCAGGGCCATGCCATTGTGGAACAGCTTGACTAACTATATTGTCTATGTTCCAACAGTTTTATCAATTAATGCTCTTTGACTTGCACACATCTGTTTTGCAATTAGCTTAAAATTTTTTTGTATTTAGTTTATTTCTGTGCAATTATGTCTCGAACTACAGCTGTACTTCTAACCAAGTACTGACATTGAGGTGGTAGGGTTAGTTAATGGTCACACGACTACTGAATGTTGATGGGTCTACCCGTCAGTGTAAAAAGGATTCTTTTTTATAGTTTGTCATGAAGCATTTGGCTTCCTCAAATTCCAAAAAGCCGTATCGTTGTTTGTAGATTCACCCACTGTTTGACAAAGCTGAATCAAAGAACAAGTTGCTACGTTCAGTGGCTGGTGGTGGTGTTGAGCAGATTGGTCAGTTACAGGCAAGATGGGATAAGTTTGAACTGATGATGCAAAGTCACCAGCTTATGGTCAAGGAACAGGTATGCAGTGTAGCATCTGCTCATAGCTTGCTGTGATTAATCTGTTGTTCTTCCTACAAAGTACTTAAACTTTCAAATGTTCAAGGTTGCTCTGTCAGCAACTTGAATTGGGGTCACACTTAAAAGGATATTACGCACTGATTCAAAAGTTAGAAACACGTTGATCAGCATCATAAACAGCACCATAGGAAGGTACACTGCTTAATGCAATAGAGCGTCTACTTTGGGACACCTCCATTGGGTGAACGCTTCTCCTGTTGTCCCAGCTGGCGAAATGCTCATATATTCTTTGTAATTATCACCTCTATAAAAGGGTAGTCCTGCACTTGTCCAAACGATGTCTGTGATTCCCTAAGAAAACAATATATATAGGGATTAGGGATAGGGGCAATATTGTTCAAGTGATATATCAATTGCATCGTTCGCCAATCACAGACATCGTTTGGACAGCTACGACCTCGCTCCTATAAAAAGGACACCCCTATTAAGAGAACACTTCTCCTGGTCCCGGTGGTGTCTCCATAATGGAGGTTTCACTGTTACTTTTCTTAAATGGCCATGCTTTAGGATTTGATCTACTTACCCAAAGTTAGAAACACCTTTTAGTAGTCCCCTCATCATAACCAGCACCACAGGAAAATATTGCTTCAGGTAGCTTCCTTGTGAATGGTCGCACTTTAGGATTTCATCCATAAACTCAAAAGTTAGAAATACTTTGTTCTGCATCATACACAGCACGACAGGGAACCACTGCAGCATACAGTAGTTTACGATCAAGCCCATCAATCATTGTTGACAGATCTATAGATATCAACATAACTTAATTTAACAATGTTTTTATAAATACTGTTGGCAGGTTGAAGTGATGAAGAGCAATGTCGAGTCGAGAGTACATACATTTCAGCAAGAACTTGACAAGTTCAGTGCTAGATGGCACCAGTTGAAGCCTCGTGACATTGACGAATACAAAGACAGACAGTCATGTCTTGCGGCAGTCAGTTCAATCAATGAAAGGAGAGCAGAATTTGCTGAACTGGAGGACACAATGAAAAAGCTCATGTAAGGCTGTAGCGGTTATGATAACTTACTGCACATGTGACGGGTTGCAGCAAAAGGATGCTCCTTAGTCCTAGTACTAGGATAATCGTACCTTTTGGAGAGGATGGTCCTGGCAGATGGATCATCCCAGTGCAACATAATATTGCCTGCTTTCAGTAATAACTTGTAAAGGGTTGTAGCACTAGGATTTCTTACAGTAGTAGGATAATCCTAACTCTCTGCAAGGATCATCTTAATGCTAACTCCCTTCTCATAAAGACTGAATGCAGAAAGCATGTTGTGCTCAGACGATCCACCTTTGAGAATGATCCTAGTGCTAGGATTATTCTCCTTCCATGTGGATGTTGTAGGTTGAAATGAAATTCAGGTTAAAATGATTTCTCACACACCTCTGGGTGCCATTGTCAAGCTGACCGCCGCCAACTGACTCATTTATTTCACAAACAAATACCGCCTAGCATTATACGTAATGTAGGCAAAATACAGTAATATTAAACAACAATCATAAGCTTAGTACGACTTTATGCTGACAGCCTTAATAAAGAATATCTAACCAACAGAGTGTATGTTTTCAACTGAAACGAAGGGTTGGGTGGGAACTGGGGCTCAAAATAAACGTCAGCAATGGCGGACAGCAAAACAGCAACTGACAAAACACACTGAGCACGTGACTCAAAAAAAAGACCCTCGGTCCAGGCCCCAGAAGTGTGTGAGAAAACATTTTTCACTTATTTCGTTCCTCAACCAGTGGAAAATACAACTTCAACCTAGCTTGATTTTGAATTACCTTTGTTTCTGATAATGAATCAAAGACAATAGAAATTCAAAATCAAACTGGGTTAAATCATTTTAACCTTAATTTCATTTCAACCTACAACATAGACACGCCATAGATAATTTATGATGATAGTGAAATTCTGACTGGAGAGGGAGAGTACAGCCCAGTATTGCCAGTTTGGGGATTTAACCTACAGTGCAAAAAATCGAAATGTATATCTGATTAACCTTTTAATATTTTATTCCATCAGTTTTGATTGCCAGCATTTTGGTGTCACAGAACCTCAGTTCACAGCAGCAGAGGAGCTCAAAGGTGACATCACTCATCATGAGTCAATGTGGGGACTGTATGAGGAATTTAGTACAGGCCTGGATGAACTGGCAAAGGAAGACTGGATATCATTCAGGTGGCCTTGTATCATTCAATTCGACCTAAATCTAACTTAACCCATTTGACTGCTAAGACACCCGAAAAAAAAACGAAGAAAGATGCTTAGTAGTAAGCTCTGTTTGGGTAGGTTAACTAGTACCGGGATGGGTGACTACCCAGGAACCATGTAGATATACTTTCAGCATTTTTTAAATCAGTTAGGAAAAAATTATTATAGTTCTAAAATCATCATAGTGTGTATGACTCTATGCGCATTTGTTAAGCCACTGTTAGCATTTCTTCTTGACCTTCTCCCTTTCCATGAAAAATTGCCATGTTGTCGTGCTAAACTGGACAAAACACAAAGTTTCACAGTCCCCAAACAACAATTTCGAACACGCTCCTTATCTTTCATTATACTAGTACCGTAGTCCGTAGATCATTGTCCAAGTTTAATATTCAGTCTTTGTTTTATACACAGTCCGTAGTCTATAGTCCATAGTCCGTGTTTTATACTGACCAAAAAGACATGCAGGTTGTACTTGACCCTACCGCTCCCACATTAAAATCTTAAGTGGTGTAACGTGGTTCTAACTTTTGAGTCTGTGGATGAAATCCTTCGGTGTAACCATTTAAATGAAAGCAATTCAACAGTACCTTACTGAGGTGCTGTTTATTATGCTGTACAAGGTGGCTCTAACTTTTGAGTCTGTGGATGAAATCCTTCTGTGGATGAAATCCTTCTGTGTGACCATTCAAATGAAAGTAATTCAACAGTAATTTACTGTGGTAAATGCTGTACAAGGTGGTTCTAACTTTTCAATCTGTGGATGAAATCCTTCTGTGTGACCATTCAAATGAAAGCTATTGAGCAGTACTTTTCTGTGGTGCTGTTTGTCTTTCAGTATTTCTTGGCAGTAAACTGTTTAAGCGATTTTCGCGCCGTGAACTGTTAAACTTTGAAGTGCTAATAGTTGCTCTCCCTCTTTTGTATTAGGGGAAATCTCTATCGCTTTGATGACTTTTTGACAGCTTGGTCAGAGAAATTAAGAGCAAAAGAACCAACTAGCATGACTGTGAGACTTCAGAAAGATGTTGAAAAGTACAAGGTATTTACCGTATATTTACTGTTTACAGAAAATGATAGGCTGTGCTTCCATAAAACTATTTTAAAGATGTAGAGTTTTGGATAAATAAGAAAAGCAAGGGAAATATGGAATGGAAGTCATTGCTTTTAAAGTTGTTTTCAGTTTCCTGAACAATAGATAGACAATGGATATTTTAGAAAAACAATTTGGTTCTGTTGCAGTCAAGAGCTCTGTGGTAATAGAAGCAGAAAAAAGATGACCCATCTACCCCAATCCAATGTTGGGGTATCTATGTTACAATGTGTCCACAAAAAGTGATTTGATTGTAGTCTGTCGCTAGATATGTTCAGGTTTTGAAGATTGAATCTGGACGATTATCACAATTTTACTGTTGAACAATGTTGTTACTAATAGTTGTTTCTTACAGTTTCATGTGCCATACGGTTACTACTTGTCAAAGTTCTGTAAAAGTGTGTGACAAATCTGGAACAATTAATTTGCTTGAGAACGTTGTGGTGGTTTCCTTTTCCAACTCGCCAATCAACAAGCACGAACTGTTGGAAACAATGTACTTATTGTTCTGAAATCAACACCTCTGCCTTCCACAGTCATTACATTTTGATTGGTTATTTGAAGCAAAAACCATCAAATAGGTTTATAAAGAATGATGTTCCAATTTTAATCTGTACGAACCATTGTCAAGTGGCACTGTTATGGTGCACAGCATGCCAAAAGCTACTGTATTCAAGGTACTTTCAACTGCGACTATAGAAACTAACTTTCATGTTTCTCTGCCATTCAGAACATTGTTCCTCTACTGAAATACGTCCGTGGAGAGGCCCTGTCTCCTGACCACTGGCTGGAACTCTTCAGGCTTCTGAAGATGCCGAGGGGCACCATCCTGGAGAAGCTGACATTTGGAGATGTATTGGAAAGTGCTGATCAGATTATTGCTCATGCAGATACACTCAAGGTTAGTGAGACCATTGTCGTAAAGTATTCCATCTACCTTAACCCTTTCACTCCCAGAATCAATTATGGAGACATGTAGTGTAGTTCAAACTTTTGAGTCTGTGGACGAAATCCTATGGTGTGACCATTTAAATGAAACCTCTTCGGCAGTACTTTCGCATGGTACCATTTGTTTTTCAATATTTTACAAAACGAAATTTGGGATTTTTCTTGAATTTTGATAATTGGCGCTCTTGGGAGTTAAAGGGTTAACTAGAAGGCTTTGGATTTTTGATATTCGGACATTGTAATGTTGGACAAATGTTTGAAATTTTAAGCATCTGAGCAAATAAGAGATCCAAACAGTTAAACGAATATGTTGAAACGTTTGTTTTCATTATGTTTATAAAATAATCGGTCAACATTTTAAATCACATCAATAACTGACAGTAACTCAAATTCACTTTCTTTAGTACTTACACTGATTAGGATAATTATCCGACATCCCTGGCAAGAATGTTTTGAGCTCGGATTTAATGATAATTTATGTTAATACAAGTATTTGGAGTTCAGAAAGCAAAAGCTCAAATTTAATGTCAATTTATGTTAAACAAGGCGTCCTATTTTCTATAGGAGCTTAACAGTAGGGCTCAAGGAGAAGTTTCAATCAGGGAAGCCCTAAGAGAGCTGGAGTTGTGGGGTGCAGGCGCCGTGTTCTCTTTGACGTCGTACGTGGATTCACACAACAAAGAATTGTCTATTATCAAGGACTGGAAAGATCTTGTCAATCAGGTACTTAGATATGGTCTCCTTCAGTCTCAATGACTTTTGCGTGATGGTACTCATATTGTGGAAAATTTGACTCTGAACACATTAATGTCAAAATAGGAGTGTTCTTTCCACTTCTCAATTCCTTGTGAAAGACCAAAGTCCAAAACCAAGTTTTTTCATCAGTTTTGTTCTGTGCAGCTGTGTACTTGATGTGATTGTTATGTCAAGATAGTAAAGGACGTTCTTGTTGTTATTTTTGACAAGTCTAGGGTCACAGCACCATTGCGCCAGTGGTACAAAGCTTACAGATGTCACTGAAATCATCTAAAATGAATGTATCTGTTGTGCTGCAATTTTTTCCCTGGTGCAATTTTATTTTCCTTTGTTTTTGGGTATGGAAATGTGTGATAATGTATGATAATGAGTTTTAAACAAAGGAAAATAAAATTTGCACCAAGGAAAAAATTGCACCACAACATATCCATGCAATGACATTTTTTACGACAGTTTTAACAATTAGGTTGATATATTACACCTCTTAGGTGGGTGATAACCAGTGCCTGTTACAGTCCCTGAAGGATTCTCCATACTACAAAGGGTTTGAAGACAAAGCATCACTGTGGGAGACTCGATTGGCTGACCTTGATGAGTACCTTCACAATCTAAACCAGATCCAGAGGAAGTGGGTTTATTTGGAGCCCATATTTGGCCGAGGAGCTCTTCCTAGGGAGCAGGGAAGGTTCAAGAGAGTGGACGATGATTTCAGGTTTGTTCGATGGACATGTGTAATGGCATGTAGAGTCAGTCATGGTGTCTTTTTGTTCTGAAAATATGTTCAAGTGGTTTCCTGTTTCTTTTTCTGAAATGTTGTTAATAATTGGTAGGAAAGGCATATTTTCTGCGGTATTGTTCAATAATTACCAGGCTTTTATATATATATTTTCTTCCAACTTTTATAATTAAAGGGTTATCAATAATGTGTTCATCAATGATTGCAGTTCTATGTAATGGCGTGACAAGTCTTTCCTTTTTTGTGATACCTCTTCTTGTGACATTGCAACCTTAGTAGTAACACCTCATTAGGTGAAATACTTTATGAGCTGAAATGAAAACACTGAATTTGGTAATATTTATTTGTTTTTTGAATAACTGCCAGCTTGCTGTATGTATCTTATTAATACATTACAACCTGTGTGCCATAATATTAATTATTACTGACATTTGTTGTTCTAAAATTTAATGTTACAAGAAATAACAATATTGTCAATTCATTTCATGGTTTGATTTTGATACTCCATCTGAAGTGTTCGTTTGTTGTGTCATGTTACTTACTGTTGATCGTTTTCCCATTGAGTCTCATGTTGGTTAATTTAAAAAAAAATGCTATTTTTCTCCTTGGACAGAGCCATCATGCAGGATGTTTCTAATGACAACAGAGTGTTGTCACTAGTTGCGTTGTCAGGCATTCGGAACACACTAGTAACTCTTCTGGATCAGCTGCAGAGATGCCAGAAATCTCTCAACGAGTTCTTGGAGGTATAAAGTCTACATAGACCTTGTAGAACTTATGTAGTTATTTTTTACTTCGGGATCATTCACCATGTCATATAACTAATGCCATAGATGTATTTCATTTCATTTTCATCTTATCACACACATTTGCAAACAAATAAGAAAACAAAACGTTAACAATTGAAAGTACTTACTGGTATTTAAGAGCTGTTGGTGAGGTTCAGTTTTCATGATAAAATTAATACATTGGCTTGCTGCAATTTTGGGTTTGTTACCTACATGTAAGATTTGATTCCCTCAGTGAGTTAATCCTTAAGCTGTAAACAGTGCATAATGCTTATCTCAGAGGTCTTTCTTGGATAAGACTTGGTGCGAACTTAATGCATATGCGTTTTCTACCACAATGTCTTCCATTTCACATGCACATAAATGCATGTATATTTTATTTAATATTAATAATAATAAACTTAACAGGAAAAACGAGCTCTATTTCCCCGATTTTACTTCATTGGTGATGATGACCTGCTTGAGATACTTGGCCAAGCAACCAATCCATTGGTGATACAGTCGCACTTGAAGAAACTCTTCGCTGGGATACACAGTGTTGTTTTTGATGAAGGATGTAAGACTATCGTGGCCATGAAGTCTCTGGATGGAGAAGTGGTACCACTTAAAAGATCTGTCACCATTACTCCAGAGGTGGAGGTAGGTAACATGTTTAGAATATGTCATGAGGGTTCTTGAGATTTTGTAATTACCGCTGCAAACCTACATGGTTTGCCCTTAGTAGAAAATGGGCCATCGCATAGGTAACAATTACTACCACAATGGCCCATTATATTTTTCTTTTATTGACTCAATTCTTGCCTTGCTTGGAAAGGTCCAGCTACAATAGCAAAGGCATGCTCTTGTGAACTGACAGCACCAAACCAACTCTTATTCGCATTGATGGCAAATAACAGTATTTAACCTACAATAATCGGCACAAAATCTATTTGAGCCCTCCTTCTTTTTACAAAGGTGGTTGATTAACACAAAGGAGTTGTTGAGCGTTCGATAATGATCACGCCTTCTATGTGTATTTGCTATGGTTTTGGTTCCTTCTTCCAACCAAATGCTCAAGGAAATGAATTTATTTTACATACAGGACACACTTTTATGGATTCATTTTCAGGTTCACTGCTTTCAGTTGTTTCTAAAGACCAGTTTGAGGTGGTGAAACTTTTTTTGGTCACCTTGCTGCGGAAAATGATGATAGCATCTAGTCTCTGGTATTTTAAACTAAACGTGTTCCTTCAGACGTTGATTGAAGGTAGTTGGGACATAACATAAACCAATGGTGTCTACTTAAATGACCAGAAACATTTTCTTGAAAAAAAGAAAACCTTTTTCTTGGCTTTCAACTGCTTGAATCCAACCCTTAGAGAACCATCTTGAACGAAATCCACACTAATACAAGTAACAGCATTTAACCTACAATAATCAACCCAAAATCTAGTTGAGCCCTCCTTCTTTTCTACAAAGATGATTGTTAACACCAAGGACTTGCTTAGTGTTCAATCATGAACATGTCCTATTTATTCATTTGTTATGATTTTGGTTCATTCTTCCATCCCTGAGAAGGGTGGATGGCACAGCCACTGTTCGATCTGCATTGCTGCATCAGTTCTAATCTACTGTGCAATTTTAATATTAATTTTGACGTGAACATGATGCTTTATCACTGTTTTGTCTGTTTTACTGACAGGTCTGGCTTGGTGATCTTGCCAATGAAATGAAAGACACTCTGAAGCAACTGCTGATTGACTGTCTCAGTGCCAGTAAGAAAGGAGGATCAGCAGGAGGAGTTGATCCTTCTAAGTTTCCTTCACAGGTACGTTTATGTAGTCATTTGATGTAATTTATCAAACATGAGGAAGAGTGCTTCGTCTGGATTTCCAAATCCCGAGAAGACAGTTGAAAAACGAGGCGCAGACTTTTTTTACCTGAATTCTAGGGGTTTGGATACCTTATGAAACACTATTCCTCATATAGCTTCTCGGAATGATCCATAATTACAGAGAAAATGAAGGAAGAAAATCACTTAAATCAAGATCGGTTTTCCAAGTCAACATAACGCGGTTTTCATTGTTCAAACTTGACGAATTATTAATGAGTTTGAGAAAGGTTATTCTCAAACTTATTATAATTTCTGGTGAAGTGGAATCAAATAGACACTTTTCCGTTTTACAACCTTTAATTCCTCCTTAACCAATGGAGTTTCTTTTAAGATTCCAATTTCTTGGGATTGTCCAAACGCTTCAAATTTCAAGTGAAAACTTTACAATACAATACAGTGCGATACAATACAATGCAATGCAATAGTCACCATCCGAAGAGGTTTGCATGACTAACTTAACAAGTTTTAAGGACTAAATTACAAGTTTAAAAGCGAGGAAAATTACAGTAAGGGGGCAAAAAACTGTCAATTGGATATGTAGAAAAAGGAACAGTAGTTAGTACTCAAACCATCTATCTAGTTTCTTGGTGTTATGCGATCAAATATTCTGCCTGTGTGGCACTAGATGTGTAGGACCTTCTTTTTCCATCCTGAAGTGTCTATAATACCTCAATACTGTGTAAAAAATAATGAAGAAGCTTTCACCTCAGAACGAAAATTTCCAAAACCTTGGCGAACTACACAACATTTTGCAGTTATTGATCATGAGTTAGCAGCATAGCGTTTACCTTTTTGGGGGATTGCCTACATGCCGTTGTTTATTTCTTGAACAGATTCTTTGTCTTGCGGAACAAATCCAGTTCACAGATCGTTGTGAGGCTGCCATTAAAAGCAACTCACTTCAAGAATTTCAGATTGAGATGGAGTCCCAGCTGGAATCGTACACCAATGCAGAGATTGGAGGAGGGGATTCCTCTGATTCCGAGTCACATGTTCTGGAATTGAAGTTGAAGGCACTGATCTTAGACACAATCCATGCTATTGATGTTGTACAACAGTTGATAAAACATGGCATCAAGTCTGTTGATGAGTGGATGTGGCAAAAGCAACTGCGATTTTACTTGCAAAAAAGTATGTCTGTCACTTGATGTGCTGTTACGTTTTTAATGACAAAACCAAATCTTTTTTTGTGTGGTCGACTGTCGAATACCAAACCACAAACCTAATTGTGTAAGGCTTTTTGGGACATGGCACATTTGTAAGTAGAATGATGTTTCTTTTAAGCTTTAACTTCGTAACATGTTTGCTATATTTTCTGGCTGGAAAATAAGTTTTTTGTTTGGCTTTTGTGAGTCCTAAACTGTATTGAAGATTATAATATATATATATATTTTTCTTTTGCCAGTCTTTACGCATTAATACTAAGACTGCCGATGGTAGTATTAATCTAATAATTACAATAAATATAAAATATATAATATTTTTTCTTTTGCCATTCTTAAGCATTTACCGACAAAGTGTTCCTTTGTTATGGGAATAGTCACATATAAGAATAGTCACTCTAATTTCCTGCATGTACAGTGTAGGTAAACTTTTAGATTTGTATGCTGATTGTATATTTTATGTTGTACATTCAGTGATCGAACCTTATTCTTTTCTGTGTTTTTTTTTTTGTTCATTTCAATGCAAAAAAACTTTCTCTACGCGTGGTATTCAAATAATTCATTTGCTTTTTTGTGTATTATGTTTTCCCTCTTCATTAAGTCTGTTTCAATGATAAGTAGATAAAATGGTTGCTACTTCCTTTGACAGATATTTGTTTGATACGGATGTGTGATGCTGAGTTCCACTACACATATGAATATCAAGGAAATGCTGCCAAACTCGTACACACACCTCTCACGGACAAGTGCTACCTAACTCTGACCCAGGGCATGCACATGGGTCTCGGAGGAAACCCATATGGTCCTGCAGGCACTGGCAAGACAGAATCAGTCAAAGCACTGGGAGGCTTGTTTGGCAGACAAGTTCTTGTGTTCAACTGCGATGAGGTAGGAATAAAACTTCTTATATGCAAAGCGATTTTCTTATTTGTAGCTTTGTATCGCCACAGGGTTACTTAGAGCACTGGACTGCCAAGAGGGAGATAGGTGCAATGCGTTGTTTGATTCATTGACTGTAAGTAGTATAGCATGGACCAAATTAACCCTTTTTTGTAGTGGACATTCATTTTCTTTATTACTAATGGACAGATATATATAACATCACCCATTGCATGTTTTTTGAGATCATACTATTGAGATTCCCCTACAAAAAGGGGTTAATTTTGTGTGAACTATACTACTTCATAAGCAGCCCAGCCTAATTTCTGGCTGAAACTTTCCAGTGTAGAGGCATATCCACCTGCTGGTAATCAATAAGAATTTAAGCGAAGAAGGCTATTCAAAGTTGCAGATTCAAGGTTTGTTATAGTAGTTGTTGGCTTGTATTTGCAGGGTATTGATGTGAAGTCAATGGGTCGTATCTTCATTGGTCTGGTGAAGTGTGGTGCCTGGGGCTGTTTTGATGAGTTCAATCGTCTGGAAGAAGCTGTACTGTCTGCTGTGTCCATGCAAATTCAGACCATACAAGCTGCACTCAAGAGCAAACTACCATCCACTGAGCTGCTTGGAAGACAGGTATGAGTGCATTTGTGCTGGTAACTTTTGAGGAAACAATCATTTAGTACATGTAAGTTGTTTATTTAAGTTGTGAATCGTTTATCCTGTTAATGTCTTCTGCTCATAACCCATCTCTCTTAAGAGATCACTTGTCCAAACTAACAAATGTCTTACCTGGCATTTCTTGTGGTCGTTCTATAGAGTATGTTTAACTTAGTTTAATTTCTCATACTATCATTTATGGGATTGTAACACATGTTTCCTTTGTCCTAGGTTGATTTAGATCCTAACTCGGGGATCTTCATCACTTTGAACCCGGCTGGCAAAGGTTATGGTGGCCGTCAAAAGCTTCCTGATAATCTAAAGCAGCTATTCCGTCCTGTGGCCATGTCCCGGCCTGATAATGATCTCATTGCTGAAGTCATCATGTTCTCTGAAGGATTCAAAGAAGCTAAGAGCTTGGGAAGAAAACTGGTGGCCATCTTTAACTTGTCAAAGTAAAGCAATAAGTGTTGTTGTTTCATTCTTGAATGATGATACCGTGTGTGATTTAAATAGCTTGTCACTGCATGTTTTATTATTCTTAGTCCCTGAATCAGGAAATAACGCTCGTTTGTGGACTGGATACACTGATGTTGGGGAATGTGATCTTTGTTGTTCAGATGTGGAACTACAAACTATGATTGGTTGCATCTAAACAAGAGCACATCTTATGAAAATGTTATTTACTTTACCTTATTTGATGTCAAACATGACATTTAATTTATTAACTGATTTGTTTTGTAAGCATCTGTCTTTTTGCTTGATTAGGGAGCTCCTGTCTCAGCAGCAGCATTATGACTGGGGTCTCCGTGCACTGAAGACTGTACTGAGAGGCTGTGGAAACCTGTTACAGTCACACAAACAAACTAATGGACAAGGTGAACGATGCGTTCTTATATTTTGGAAGCAATCATTTTTGCTCAATGTATTATTCGTCAACACTGCCCACCAATATCGCGTTAAACGTTTTATGTAATATATCAAACACGAGGAACAGTGTTTCATCAGATTTCCAAACACCGAGAAGTGGATTGGAAAAACGAGGCGCAGCCGAGTTTTTTTAAACCACTTCAAGGTGTTTGGAAATCTGATGAAACACTGTTTCGAGTGTTTGATATAGCTTCTCAAACTGATCGTTAAATGCGGAGAAAACGAAGGAATAAAATCGCCAAAATCTATGCAAATTAAGAAACGATTTCAAAACCTCCTTCACGGTAGTGATTTCCTTTGTGTTCTCGTCATGAATTATTAATGAGTTTGAGAAAGTCCTTTATTTAACAACCAACCGATATAGTGAGGTATATCTTTGGTATGACATGAATTGTTTGTTCTGTTGCCCTTGCATTGGAGGCTGGTGCATGATCAGCTGTTTGTTAAATCTTTCTAACTACAATCAGGATTGTGCGATATGAAAGATCAAATTACCTTACCCTTCAGGAAAATGTCAGATTGCGTTTCGATAGAAACAAAGTGTGATGTTGGATAACTTGCATTGGTGGCACGATCTCTTTTCATTTAGTTATTCCATTCAATTGTTATGAAACCCATCACACTTCTTTTATCTTTAAGCAAAGTACATTGATTTGTGATTCATCTATTTTAGTAAATGCTAAAGTGGAAGCCCGGCTAGTGGTTCAAGCTCTGCGTGTGAACACACTGTCCAAGCTAACATTTGCAGACTCTAAGAGGTTTGATGCCCTTGTTCGGGATATTTTCCCTGGTGTGGACTTCAAAGGAGTAGAGTATGCTGAGCTGGCAGATGCTCTACGCGCCGCTGCCGAGGAATCCAACCTTATTGTCATGGAGACACAGGTGAGTGTTTTTCTGGTCACTTCTAGAGACAGGCCCTGATGTCGTGTAACCTAACTTTTGCATAGAGCAGTATTTTTATGCAGTATTGGTTGTTATGCTGCTTGTTTCAGTTTCAGCACATTCAGCGTAAAATTGAAGAGCATTTTTTTCCCATTTTTTTAACTATGTTTTATGTTTTAAGGCTAACACAGATTTTGCATTTTTGCAAAGTCCTTGAAAATGTTCAAAGAATCTTAAATTTAAAGTCATCGCTCTATGCATTGCATTGCATGCAACTATAAAAGCTTCAGCAGACACATCAAAGAGTCCTTAACATTGTTAAAACAATGTCATTCAATTTATAATCGTGGTAATTTAATCATACGTGGAATTAGACCAGCTCTCATAGGCGATCACTTGTCAAATGGCATCACATTAATTTTCGGTAAAATCACTATATAGTTAAAGCTGTCATTGTGATCACTTTTGTAAACGACCAGTTGCCTTCAGTGACTACCTTCACAAAAATCTGTTTACTTTCTTATTAAAACTCTGTAATCAAAACTTCCCGTAAGCAACAACTCCTGCAAGCAACTGCAGCCACCTTTGGGATTTACAAACTTGGCTTTGTTTTAAAAACCTTGTAGACGACCATTTTGTTGATGAGTGCACTGTAGATTCATGGCATTAGCGTTGTTATCAGAATCCCTGTATATGTAATCTCTTTGGCATGTTTCAAGCTCCCGCAGGTGTCTGACTTCTGTGCTTCTGTGCTTTTCTCGAAATCCCAAGGTGGTCGCTTACGAGAGCTTCATCTGTAATTATCTGAGTCATCTTGTAAGCCACCACCTCTCTGCAACCAACACATTTTCTAGTATTTGGTTGGTCATGAGATGTTTAACTGTATTTTAAACAGGTGAAAAAGGCCCTTGAACTGTACGAACAGCTTCGTCAGCGGATGGGTGTAGTGGTCATTGGTCCCTCGGGCTCAGGCAAGAGCACCATCTGGAAACTGCTGCGGTTGGCCCTGGGTAAAGTGAGCCAGACTGTGAAGCATTATACAATGAATCCAAAAGCTATGCCACGAACTCAGGTCAGTTTTAGTTATTTTCAGCTGGTTTAAAGCGGTTTTCCCTGGCTATCATATGTTTGATATCCAGCTACTTTGAATTCATAGAAAAACAACATTGACAACACCATCTGGAAACAAATTTTTCTCTACTTTTTTTTTCTCTTCCCCGACTATTTAGAACATTAGTGACAGCTGCGACAATAGACCAATTTCGATATATTAATATTCATACTTGGCTCCGAGGCGTGGGGGAATAAAACAAAAGAAATCACATTGAGGTTCAGCGTTGAATTATTCATTTCTTTTGTATTATTCCCCCAAGTCTCGGAGCCAAGTATGAATTTTAATATATCGAAATTGGTCTATTGTGCAATAGGCCATTTCCGAGTTGCTTTTAGCCTCTCTATCAAAGCGAGGCTAGGTGCGAAATCTTTCATATGTAAATGAGTTTCATTTGCATGTGAATGAAAACTCATTTTCATATGAAAGGTTGTGCACCTAGGCTCGTTTTGACAACGAGGCGTAACGTAACTCGGAAATGGCCATTACAATCCAGTTATTACTAGATTGCAACAATTACCATTCATAATCCAGTAATGACTAGAGGACAAAAGTTACCATTTACAATTCAATAATTACAAGATTGCAACTGCGCCCTTTACAATCCAATAATTACTACAATGTAAATAACAATTATGCGCTATACAATCCAGTAATTACTAGATTACAATTGCGCCCTTAACAATCCTGACCAGTAATTTGTAGATTGCAACTGCGCACCTTACAATCCAGTAATTACTAGATAACAACTGCGCCCTTTACAATTCCAATAATTACTACAGTGTAAATAACAATTATGCGCTATACAATCCAGTAATTACTAGATTACAATTGCGCCTTTAACAATCCAGTAATTTGTAGATTGCAACTGCGCACTTTACAATCCAATAATTACTAGATAACAACTGCGCCCTTTACAATTCCAATAATTGTTAGAATACAACTGCGCCCTTTACAATCCAGTAAGTACTAGAACACAACTGCGCCCTTTACAATCCAGTAATTACTAGAATACAACTGCGCACTTTACAATCCAGTTGTTACTAGATTACAATAAATTGCACCCTCTAACAAGTGCGCCATTTACAATCTAATAATTACTAGATTACAACTGTGCCATTTACAATCCAGTAATTACTTGCTTACAACGTTACTGTCACCTTTACAATTTATTAATTAGTAGATTACAACTTCAGTATAACTTTTTATTATTCCTTATTAGTATTTTCACTTCCCTGATTGGTCAATGTGAGGCTAAACCTGCATGTTTAAGCATATGATGGTATTTAATGGTCGAGAAAGCAGCAAATAAATCGTAAATTTTAAAAAGATCACGATATTTTTTAATTGGTAAGACATGCTTCGATGTGACTCACATCTTTGTCAGTTACAAAGAGTGTTTGAAAAACCGTTTGAACTTATAACAACCTAGAGTAGCATATACAATTAACTATGATATCATTACATAAATAATAACAAAGAAAGAAGGCGTAAATAATAACATTGTCTAAAGCATAAGTGTTAAATTGACGTGTTTGACTTGTTGATTTAAATTGGGCTTTTCCCAGTTGATGTGCATAGCCTCCTTGAGTTTGAGTTGGAATTTCGTGGAGGCAGAATCTAGGATTTCAAAGCAATCTGTAGAACAAGATTTGCGATGGTATTTTTAGGAAAGGCCTATTGGTAATTACGTCTGCCTCGTAGTAGAAGACTGGGGTTCGAATCCTCACCGGTGAACCATATGTTCATTGCTGCGCTTTGTGATTGGCTAAAAAATCTCGCGCCACTTTCTCAACCAATCAGAAGTAAAATCAAAACAAATCGTGACTTGCTCGCACGCGTTTTGCCGCGCTTGGCGCCGCCGACATGTAATTGCTTCGAGTTCTGATTGGTTTATTGGATTGTTTACGACTTTTGTGATTGGTCAGAGTAATTACTTTGGTTTTGGTTTTACGACACTCGATTGAAAACTGCTCTATGTCGTGCTCTTATACGTTTACATGCTTTGTTCCTTTGATATAACAACAACAACAACAACGTTTATTCGTACTGTAAAATTACAAAGATGTATACATAATATAATAATTAAAAATAGACACAGTAGCTGGTTACCCAAAATAGTATAACAGGTGTTCACATAGATCCTACTTGAAAATCTGGCTGATTCGCATAGTAAGAACATTCCTTGCAGCCAGTTTCATTTGCTATGTTCTGCTTATCAGTGTTTTTTTTTTTACCTGTTTCAATAACGTTGAGCTTATTTTTTTCAACAGTTACTAGGACAGATTGACATGGACACTCGTGAGTGGTCAGACGGAGTTTTAACGAACGCTGCTCGTCAAGTAGTTCGTGAACCAATCGATATCCAGTCGTGGATCGTCTGTGATGGAGATATTGATCCCGAGTGGATTGAGTCTCTCAACTCTGTTCTTGATGATAACAGATTGCTAACCATGCCCTCCGGTGAAAGGATTCAGTTTGGTCCTAACGTCAACTTCCTATTTGAATCACATGACCTGAGTTGCGCTTCACCTGCCACTATTTCGCGCATGGGCATGATTTTCCTAAGGTACGTATACAGCACAAGCAGAAACCAACAACAACAACAACAACAACAACAACAACAACCCATAATGGGTTGAAACGTGTAACGTGCATTCACAGCTTCCGAATATTCATTTTTTGCTTAGTACCATGTTTGGAAACCCCTGGGTCCCTCGAGATTGGAAGCAAGTTGTTCTAGCGAATTGATTGGTTAATATTTTTATCTTGATTTTCCAAATATGGCTGTAACAACTTCTTAGCAAATTGAATAATCGGAAGCTTGTTTTGAAGCGTACAAGAGACAGTTGCACGTTTCAACCCACTTATGGGTTTCTGGCACAAGTTAATTCACTCACCCAAATTAATATCTTACCTTATTTTGAGTGTTCCCAAATATATTTTAGATTACTTGAAGGCTGATCAAAAGCTTATCCAAGAAATACTTTAAATAGAAATATTTTTTACAATTGCAAAATAGGCAAATGAAATGGACTTGAAATGAGGATGCTGGTGGGAAAATCTCGTCCATGTACATTGTAAGGCATCATTATTCATGCTTTCGCTACAGTAAGATAAAAAGTTAGGCATGTCAGTAATGCAAGAACCATTAATTTTGGAGTCACCCAGTTTTTTTTTTAAATGGTGACCTCCTTTGAAGTAAGCTTTACTTTTAAGAGGGCATTTGAAAACTCTGTACGGCCACAATTGAGAAGAATGTGATAGGACGTGGGTAGGAAAGATTTTGAGCATACCACAGAGCAAACAACCAGATATATATGGTACCCTGTCTGTTCTGTTATCCTGAATAAACTGGATTTTGTTACGAGCCAAGCAGTGGAAGGATTGTCTTCAAGAATTTGTTTTTCTATGGAACCATATGCAATTATAACATAGCTAGCAGAGCCGCGCAATCAAATTCAGTATACGTAAGCGTGCTCAAAATCCCGATAGTGCACGCTGATAAATAAAAGTGCCATTCTTGACCGTGATTTCTTTTTTAAAAATAAAGAATTTTGTATTTAAACTGCAGTAAAATAAAACTTGAGCTTTCAACAGAAAATTTGAAATAAAACCAATTCCTGTTTTGCTTAATATTTCGCTTACCGCGAACAATCACTTTTGATATTGTTGTCCGTTTTTCGCGTCGGATTTGATGCACAATTCCACCGGCTATGTTATAAAACAATTGGTTCATGCTTTTAGCTGTGCACTATCGAGTTATGGAGCACGTGGGAAGTTTGGAGAGCACGAAAGAAGCGCAAGAGTCGCCCGAGGCGGTGTACAAAGCACCTATCAGCGAAAAATATTGTGTTACTTTTCGGTTGTTTTTTTGGACTTGTACTGTAACACATAATTCGATTCACATATGCAGAGACATCGAAATATGTGTAAGTGGTTGCTTACCAGAGGTTAAAACAATAGAAAACTTCAAATCACCAGCGTTGAAAGTGGTCGCGGTTGCTTACGAGAGGTGGTCGCTTGCGCGAGGTTTCAACAATTTGGTTTCAAGTGATTTGACTGGAAGAAAATGTGGTATTTTGGAAAAGTGTTAGCTTAGGAGAGCTGGTCGCTTACGAGAGGTGGTCGCACATAGAGATTTGACTGCATTTAACCCTTTAAATCCCAAGAGTGCCAACAATCATAATTTAAGAAAAATCCCAAATTTGATTTTGTAAGATATTGAAAAACAAATGGTACCATTCAAAAGTACAGCCGAAGAGGTTTCATTTGAATGGTCACACCATAGGATTTCGTCAACAGACTCAAAAGTTAGAACAAATGGTACCATGTAAAAGTACTGCTGAAGAGGTTTCATTTGAATGGTCACACCATAGGATTTCGTCAACAGACTCAAAAGTTAGAACAAATGGTACCATGCAAAAGTACTGCTGAAGAGGTTTCATTTGAATGGTCACACCATAGGATTTCGTCAACACACTCAAAAGTTAGAACAAATGGTACCATGCAAAAGTACTGCTGAAGAGGTTTCATTTGAATGGTCACACCATAGGATTTCGTCAACACACTCAAAAGTTAGAGCTACACTTCATATGTTGATTCTGGGAGTGAAAGGGTTAATTTTTTTCATCTAATAGTGACGAAGACACAGATGTAAAAGCTTTAGTGAAGTCCTGGCTTCAGAGCCAACCAGAGGAGGACCGTCGTATGCTGGAGACATTCCTAGAGGATCACTTCTACAAGGCCCTAGACTGGGTGCTCAAACAGAATGAGTTTGTTGTGGAGACCAGTTTAGTGGGCGTGGTCATGAATGGTTTGTCACACATGTATGGGGTCAAGGTCAAGCAGGAGTTCGCGTGCGCATTGATCAGGGGACTGGGTGCTAACCTTTCTCCGACAGCCAAAACTTCATTTGCTAAAGAGGTTTGTAAACTGCACGAAGCAGAGATTTTGTGACAACTAACAAGTTAGTTTTTGAACGTAAACTGTATTTAGTTTTTTTTATTGAGCATGTGGGACTTCAAAGGAAAATAAATCCTCAGATCCCAATGGGATTTGAACTCATGACCCTCCAAAAACCGATTGGACGCTCTAATCAACTGATCTGCTTGGAGACTTGTGGCGAAATAGTCTTAGCAAATGACCATGCTCACCACGAGTCCCCAAGTACACATAGCTAAGCTGTGGTTAAAGTATCCTGGCTAATACGCTTCTGAGCTCTGGCAACATTCATAGACAAACAAGGCAGTGCTGCTAATAGAACTGTTCTTTTCCCAGGCTTTTTTGTTTTTCATTTCTCCAGCTACTTCAAATATTAGTGACAGCCCTGAGTATCTGACCGGCTTGTTTGAAAACTCAGCCCCTAGTTTGTTTAAACAAATTGTGATTGTACTCAGTGTGCACACTGGTTCTCCAACTGACCCAGCAGCTTGTATCCATTTCAAGGTGTTTCACTGGACTCACGAGATGCCACCTGATCAGAAGAGGCCGCTCGATACCTACTATGACAGTGACAGGGGACGGCTGGCTTCATACCAGCTGGAGGCGAGTTAAGTTTGGATTATTAAATCGTTAACGAGATAATTCCATAAAACCATATCTTAAAGGTCCATGTTCACCCAATCTGCTTTGCGCGCTTGTGTTTTTGTTTTGAAACCGTTCAATTGTTCAATGTTATGATTGGCTGGCACGTCGATTATTTTCCGTCTGTGCGAAAATCAGCTCGGATGCGCAGTGCATTTTGGGTGAACATGGGCCTTTAAGTAGCTGATAAGTGGCTTTCAGGTATATTACCCTCTTGATCTAACTGCCGAGTGATCACGCTCCTTTTGTAGGCCGTACAATGTACATTTAATTTACCGTTTTTCTGTTTTACTAGGTACCAGACTCACTTGGTGTAAATGACCTCAGCTTGTCCTCAGGCTCTTTGCCAGTTATCCAGACTGCTGATATCAAGAGAGGCCTGGACTTGTTCTCTCCCTGGCTCCATCCAGATCACAAGAAGCCGTTTCTACTTGTCGGCCCTGAGGGTTGTGGCAAAGAGTAAGTCTTCGTTGTTTATCGTAGTTTCTAAGTTCATACATTGAAAAAACGTAATGCTCAATTGTATGGTCACATGTTAGATTTCAACAACAGATTTAGTAGTTAGACTCACCTTTACCCAGCTAGCACTTTTCTTAAACTGTAAAGGCCCATTTAAACGATTTCAACATATGTTTAACAGCCATTCTACTGCAAGATTTGTTGAGCGGATGTTGATGAATTGTATAATGTTGTTTGGAATTCATTTAAAAGGTTTCAACATCCAGCTTCTATTCTGAGCGTACATTTGTTCAACAAATATTGAGTGCAGTTCAATTGGCTTTAACACAATACAACATTTTCGAGACCCAATAAAACGTTGAAGCGATGTTGCATCAAGATTTAAACCTACTTAAATTTGTTTCAATGCCTATCAACAACATTCAACAACTTTCAACAATGTTAAAAGACCTATTCAACGTTTAGTTCGCAAACGGTGAGAAATGTTGAGAAAATGCTGAAAGCAGTTTAAGAAAATATAGACAGAGCAATAATCACTCTAGACGATGAGGTGCATTGGTAGAAGCAAACAGATGCAAACAAATGCACATTAGCTCATATGATGTTGGCACGTTATTACGACAGGCTCTTGCTGAGGCACTGTTTTGAGCAGCTTCGCTCGACCCAGGTAGCTGTGGTCCACTGTAGTGCCCAAACCTCTCCAATGCACGTTCTGCAGAAGCTGCAGCAGTCATGTATGGTGATTAGTTCAAACACTGGACGAGTATACCGACCAAAGGACTGCGAGAGATTGGTGCTGTATCTAAAGGACCTCAACCTGCCAAAACCGGACAAGTGGGGAACCAGTCAGCTTATAGCCTTTCTGCAACAGGTATTCAAAATCGCTTGTGTTCGAGATAGCAGTTGATTTTTTCCAAAAGCGACAAGTTCCAAAGGGTTAACACTCGTTTCCATCTCTCAAACTGACGTTGGACAGCTTATGAGATTTACACAATGTAGTATTCTTTATCATTTTATTGCTGTCGTACACGAGGACAGAACTCCATTTATTATGTAGAGAACTGGGAGAATAGCGTTAAGGGGTTTAGCACTGATCTGCAGCGTTTAAAGTTAAGCACTGATTTGAAAACGGTTAGCTTTCATTTATTGTGATCGGTAATGTATAATTTTTTTTAGAAATTACAGCTGCCGGCAGCTAGCCCTCGTTGGTGTAGTGGATCTGGATATTACTTATGAAGCGAACAAATCAGGGTCGAGACATCTTTTGAACACGGGTATTGACCGTTACAAAGTAGGAAAAAGTTACAAGAGGAAAGTTACACTCGAGAGCAACCTTTACTGCCTTTTTTTTAACTGCATCCTTGCACTGAATTAGGACTCAAGTAACAGATAATGAAATTATTACGGTTAACCTCCGGTCAACAGCATGCCCCATAAAGTTTGAGCTCTATATACGCAGGTTATGTCATTATGAAGCAACTTAAAAGAGCATTTTACAGCATCTAACCCGGGTGATTGTTTCTGCAGGTGTTGACATACAAGGGATTCTATGACTCAAACCTTGAGTGGGTTGGTCTGGAGGGCGTACAGATTGTGGCGTCCATGAGTGCTGGTACCGGCATGGGAAGACATCAGCTTACCACAAGATTCACATCTATTGTCGGCGTTTGTTCAATAGGGTAAGCAGCTATTAGCCTCGGTTACACGAGGCAATCCAGTATCAGATTTAAGTAATCCAGATTGCTTGGATTTTCATGCCAGCTGGAACAAAATTCTGGAAAGAGATGGACCTGTACTGTTCATCATCGCCAGGCCCCTCTGCGAAGGGCCTGTGTTTGTTTGTTTGTTTGTTTGCTGGTTTGAATGACCACGTGCTATTTATCTGAAACTAGTTCGCCAAATGGAACACCAATCTGAAACCAGGCGTGCGTTTCTCGAAAGTCCCGAAAACTTTTCGGACCCGAAAAGCTGTGTTACGTGCAGAATGTTTACCAATAAAGATTCGGTTTTTGTTGATTTTGAAAGCTAAGCAATAAAATCTTACGTTTACTACACACCTTTAGCTGTTTGTGAGCTAAAAAAATTCAACGCCTTTCGTTAGAAACTACATTTAAAAAATCGTTTTCGGGCCCGAAAAGTCTCGGGAGTTTCGAGAAACGCACGCCAGATTCAGATACCAATCTGAACGATCCTCCTCGGGACGTGGATCGTTCAGATTGCAATCTGAACGATCCACCTCTGGACGTGGATCATTCAGATTGCAATCTGAACGATCCTCCTCTGGACATGGATCATTCAGATTGCAATCTGAACGATCCTCCTCTGGACATCGATCGTTCAGATTGCAATCTAAGATTATTTTGTCCCAAGGTGGAAAGGAAAATCGAATTTTTGATCGCAAAATCCGGATTTAGATCGGTAAGAAGGAACGCAACCTTGATTGGCTAATTGGTGGTGATGGTTTTCAATTAAATGTCGTCCCTTATCATCGTGTATTCTGTTGCAGGTATGCTGATCGTGACCAGCTGCAGGCAATCTACAGTGCCTACCTGCAGCCTGTCCTCAGTGCCTCTCTTAAGTCCCATCCAGTGTGGGGTGCGGTAAAAAATGTCCACACTCTGGCGGGCTCCATGGTCTCAGTGTATGAACAGGTACAGTATTTACATCTTCTTTGAATCTATAAAGTTAAACCTGATGTTATGTGCTATGTTTAGCGGAGCTCCTGCATGTGCAGAACACCATACTCACAAAATGGGTAAATATCTACTAATATCTACACAGCAATGCAATGCAATGCAAAACCAAAGCAATTGTGAAATCACTTTCAACACTCAGTTGAAAACCGCTCTATTTATGTTTAACTGTGTTTTATAATTAATCAGACGTCAGCATGCGAGGCGCCTGCTATCAGTGCATTTATAATCTCACCCCAACCACCCAACTTGTAAATGCGAGACAGACCACAACAGACAGACAGACAAACAGACAGACCACAACGGACTTACAGACAGACAGACAAACAGACAAACAAACAAACAGACAGACAGACAAACAGATAGACAGACAGACAGACAGACAGACAGACCACAACACCTGGGACTATTTCTCTTACTTTTTTCTAAAACTGATGTGGGTTTGTTAGCGTCCCCTATTTTGTTAACATCAGGATTAAATCTTACGTCCCTGTTGAAGAGAAAAGTTCACACCGGAAAAGTAAGAGATTTTTATTAATAAATGATATTTTGCAGGTACGCTCCAAGTTTACTGTGGACGACTATTCTCACTACCTCTTCACTCCACGTGACCTAACAAACTGGATCGTAGGTCTGTTACGGTATAATCTGGACTCCGGGTCTGGGGACAGCTCAACTCAACACCTGCTGGAAATCTGGGCGTACGAGGCCAGGCGACTATTCAGGGATAGACTTGTTGGAAAACAGGGTCTGGATAAGTTTGACAGGTAAAGTACACTAAGGTAGGCCTATAAGCCACTGAGTACATATCAACTGACAGTGAACTTTGTTTGTATCCTTGTCTCGTTTAGGAATTATGAGATAAATTTACTCTTTTGCATACAGGATATCGCTTTGATTGTATTTACTTCCATGTTTTTCTTTCATTTTTCTTTCTTTCTTGGAGGGTCACATGCGTACATTAAGTCTGATGAGGTATTTTGTTTAGCGTTGATAATGTTATTGGAGGCAGTATACACTGTATTTGGAAGGTCTATTTTGTAGGTAAAACAGAAATCAGATGTGTTTCACCGAGTTTGTAGCTTAAATGGCTTGGGTTTACTTTAATGTCATTATCGTTTGTAGAGATAAATCAAACTTAGATCACCCTTCGATGCAACAATGGACTGTGCAGTTAACATTGTGGTAGGAAAAGAAAAAGAGATAGATAAAATATATATTTGTTATGTTATATTTTGTTAGCATACTCGCCTCCCAGCTTCGAGCTGATTGGTCAGTGACGTTGGATCGCCCTGACAACAAGTATTACGTCACTTGGGGTAGCAGCCTAACTGCTACCGCAATACCCGCGGGTGATGCCGGGAAGGATGGTGACGCCGCAGTACCAATAGTTTCTGGAGGATCACTTCCACCTCAGGGGAAAATGCTGGGTAGACTGGACCAGAAAGACTTTAAACAAGTGATCGCCAAGGGAATGAAAACTTATGGTATGTTCATTATCTAACGTAAGGTAAAGTCGCATACGAGCCACAAGCGCCTACACAGGCCGAGCTTAACCCAGTTTAACCAGTTTAACCCAGTTTAACCCAGTGTAACCCAGCTTAACCCAGTTTAACCCAGTTTCTGTAGATTGAAGCAACTAGGAGTATTGCTACTACCCCCCTCCCCCCCCCCCCCCCCCTGGATGGGATGCTGTTCCATCGCAGGGTTACCCTCAGAATTTTCAGGACGTTTTGAGGATTAGTATCAAAAGATAGTCGCAGACTAACCACAAGTGGCCCAAACGGCCGGAGCTTCATCCGTTTTCTAAATCATGAAGCAACCAGGAGTGTTGCTGCTCCTCCCTGTATGGTATGCTGGTCGCTAGTACCATTTATACACCTGAGTGGAGAGAGACAATGTACTGGAGTGAATTTTTCTTCTCTAAGGAAACAACACAACCGTAGAAGTAGCTGTAGCTGTTATCTGTTACAAAAATAGTTAGACACTCTTACACTCGTACGTTTTAGCGTCATTTGGAAGATTTTTTACTGTTTACTTTCTAACTTTCTCTCCCGTTTAACATAGTTTTTCTTCGTAGGATAACGAAGCTACAAATTGAAGGGGTGAGGGTGGGGATGTCTACAGTTTCTTTTAATAACGTCAAAAAGAGGGCATATGTTTAGTTTAGAGAATTGAACTAATTCACTTTAAGCACGTCCTTTTCATCTCTTCCAAACAACTATGACTCGCTTGTCATTTATATTCCCCTTCTCACTATAACTGACTGATTGTGATTGATCGTGTGTTTGTTAAATGCTTCGATTCTCATTTTGGTCTTTACAGCTCGTGAAAACCGTGAACTTGATATCCTTCTGTTCAGAGAGGTTTTTGACAATATAGCTCGTGTTGACCGTGTGCTGACCAAACCCGGTGGCTCGCTCCTTATGGCTGGCCGCAGTGGTGTGGGACGGAGGACAGCGGCTGCTCTAGTCGCGCACATGCACAATATACAGGTTTTTACACCTAAGGTATCAAGAGGCTATGGATTGAAGCAGTTTAGAACTGATCTCAAGACGGTGAGTTGGTTCGTTATGCTTTAGGCAGTGTAACGTACCTTCAACGGACAAAATCGTTACGAGACAAGTTGCTGAAGCCGTTGCCGAAAGTAGAATTAAGTTCTCTCTTTGCGGTTACAGCAACTTTGTTTCAGCAAGTTTTTAGCCATCGCCCAGAATGCCGCGACGCATCCGGGATTTTTATGCGTGGTCCGCGCGAAAGTTCAAAGTCATCCAGGATGCTTGACGGTCAGACAACAGAGGAAATGACCTGAAAGCGGACAACAGCGCGTACGTTTTGTGATATAACGAGCTTGCAACTTACATCTCGAAATAGTTACCATATGGCTTTTGCAGATGAGACATCGATGAAAAAAATAAGACATTTTCAGGGCTTTTACCAAAAGTGGTACAGGTCGCAAATTTTGCTTGAATTTGGACTACGTATTTCAAGTTTTTTTTTTTTCAGTACGGGAAACTATTTCGAGGCTGGATTTTTCTCCGCCGCCAAATTGCTTGTTCTTAGAGTTACCTCAAGGCTTTGAATGTTCGTTGTTTTAAGAAGCTTTCTGCCAAGTTTCAAAGAACAATAATGGTTCAAAGCGGTCGCAAAATCCAACTTTGGAACGTATGAACCCCCTTGTGCAACTTGTGGCTGTGATTCATTTCTCATGACGTTGGTTTGTTTAAACATTTGAGAACAAAGATTAGCGAAAGAAGTCTGACACAACGTTTCGATGTCGCCATGACATCATTTTCAAGTGAGAAAATAAAAATAAAAAATTCACAAAAAGACTAATATATGCGTAAGGTGATAAAATTAACAATAAGTAACACATTTAACATTATCAGTGCGTGTATATGGTAAGTATGTCTAAACAAATAGTTTTGCGCGGATGGAGTCCGATTGCGTGTTCAAGCTGGGCTTCTTCTTCTTAATGAATAGCATCTCATAAATTAAGCAGTCTAATTTTCCGTTGCATTTCTTGAGGACGGAAAAATTACTGGTAAGGTCGCCGATGGTTTTAATGCCGTGACCGTTCTTTAGATGCTTCCCAATTGCTGAAAAACGGTGTTCGTCAATACGTTGATGTAAATGCCGGCTAGTGTAGCCGACATACTCTGCATCGCACAGATCACATTGATAATTATACACCACGCATTGTTGGTTAATTAAGGGTAGTTTGGGCTCACGCATCTTAAGATCTTCACCAATTTTGCGGCTCGTAAACACTGGTCGAAGAGTGTGTTCGATTGTCTTGCTCAGGTCGGATAGTTGTTTCTTCAGAGCATCGGCCGACTTTTGATCTTTAAAGGGTACTACCACTCGGTGAATGGTATTTTCATTGGCGGATAGTTGGACTAGCTATTTGTTTAGACATACTTACCATATACACGCACTGATAATGCTAAATGTGCTACTTATTGTTAATTTTATCACCTTACGCATATATTAGTCTTTTAGTCTTTTTTATTTTCTCACTTGAAAAGGATGTCATGGCGACATCGAAACGTTGTGTCAAACTTCTTTCGCTAATCTTTGTTCTCAAATGTTTATCTAAATTTATTCTAAGTTGGTTTGTTTGTTGTTGTTTTTTGCATTAGTACTGGAACTGATTTGCTTCAAAGGCAAGCTACAAATATTTTTACGAGCTTTTTGGGGCAGAGTGCATAACCAAAACGAATGTGTAATTTAAGTGCCACTATGATAAAAAAATATATTTTTTCTGTTCTCTTCATATTTTGAAAATATAAATAGTCGTTACTTACCTTGCGAAGTTTCAAGTCAAAACTCGTACGGGAAGTGCCATTATTTTAACTTTACATTTCGAATTCGGCTTTCCTCCATTACTCAATTCAAAAATTACCGGGACCGAATCCTGAGAGTTGGATCGAGTTGGCCTAAAGATTTTGTGAGGTCAGTGACTCAACACGTGCCTTTTGGCTTTGTTGTCTGTGACCCGGAGGGAACCGCGTTGAGTCATTGAAGTCACAAATCAAGTCACGAATCCTGAGAGTTGGATCGAGTTGGCCTAAAGATTTTGTGAGGTCAGTGACTCAACACGTGCCTTTTGGCTTTGTTGTCTGTGACCCGGAGGGAACCGCGTTGAGTCATTGAAGTCACAAATCAAGTCACGTGTACCAGATCGCAAACCAGTGGAACGTGGGCTCGGATTTATGAACGGAGTAATGGCGGACGGATTTTACGTGATTTTCGTGGGTTTTCGGCCAGCTATTTCTGGGCTGTGTAAGAATATATCAATCCAATTTATAGCAATTCGCATTTGTCTAAACCAATTAGATATATTTGCGTTAAAAAAAAAGCATAAAAGAAATTCAAACATTTTCGTCATAGTGGCACTTTAACTCCTTAACCAATTCACTGGATGTCTGTTCTAAGCGTCTTCGTCTTCTTGCAGGTCATGCAGCTGTCTGGTATTGAAGGAGAACAAGTAGTTCTTATCTTAGAAGATCACCAGGTGGAAGGAACTTTCCTGGAACTCATCAACAGCCTGCTGAGCGCAGGAGAAGTTCCTGGTCTATATACCCCTGAGGAGTTAGAGCCCCTCCTGGGTCCCCTTAGGGATCTCGCTTCCCAGGATGGCTTTCGCGGGACGCTTGCTTCGTATTTCGCCTCGCGAGTGAGGAGGAACTTGCATATTGTAATGATAATGGACTCATCGTCGAAGAATTTCACGGAACATTGCGAGTCTAACCCTGCGTTTTACAAGACCTGTGCGTTCCAGTGGATGGAGGGATGGAGTAAAGAGAGTATGGCACATAGTAAGTGTTGGTCAGCGGTCATCCAGTTTTAGACTTTTTGACTTAACACGTGTTCTCGTAGGCCGCCATGTTGTCGTTGTTGTTGTCGTCGTTGTTGTCGTTGTTGTCGTTGTAAGTTGTAATGTTCTGTTGACCAAATAATAGCACCGAACTTGGTGTCAGGAGAGTTTGATAAATCGAAATGGCAAATCTGAAAGCTTCTCGAGTTTAACTTGGCAGGCAACCCGGCCGAGAATTTCAAGAATTTTGAACAACGATTTAACAATAGGCCATTTGCACGATGACGTCATATGACTACTACTACCAGAATCCTTTAGTTTTTTGTTTTGTAGTGCAAATTAGGGCTATTGTTATTTAAACCGCACTGGGATTACAAAATTTAAATAAGAAAGGAAAAACGAAATGAATTCTGGTAGTTGTGGTCAAATGACGCCATCGTGCAAATGGCCTATTATTGCATCCAAGCGCATTACAGAGATCCGAGCAAGCACCCATTTTTGCACCGTTTTGTGGGTATTGTGTGTGCATACACTCAGCTAAAAGGTTGATTCCCGACTTATATTTTTGTTCACGTAATAAATCCTTGTTTTCTATTCTATTGATAATGCTAAAAGGAAGTATGCATGTTTTTACGAAAGATCTGGCCTATTCAGAATAAGTAAACACTTATACGTGGTAGATGAATGTAAAGGTCTTGAATGGAAAATAAGAAGGCAACATGTAAACTTCCCTTATTGTTTAGAGCACATTGAGCATTTTTTGTTGTTCTTTTTTCAGCCATGCGATTTAAAGCTCTGTTATTGAAAACCAATAAAAAACATTTGACATAGAGAGTCGAGCAGGGAAGCGCGGTTCAGAAGTGATCCTTGTAGGCCCGTTGAAATAATAATTTAGACCCTCTTAGATATGGTTTATGTATTAACCTAGATTTAGGGTAGATTCTGCATTGTGTTCCATTTAAGAGACGGGTCTCGGGTCAAAAACCCGACGGCAACGGCTACCTGACCCGATAATCGACTAAAGTATAATAAATTATAAAAATACTATAATCATAAAAGAGAAAAAGGTAAATAAAGGAAAAGACTAGATATCAACGGAAAAGACATTTCAAAAGACAATCAAATTCAACAAAATTCCGAAGGCGACTTGAGTGGCGAACCATTTGGTCGTCGGTATGAAATGTAATTTAGCAAATAAAAGAGAACGCGCCCCAGAAATAATATTGCTATGGCATTGTTAATTTCCATACTTGTTAGTTCAGGATAAAATAAACACAGTTCGATGATTTTACTAAGGCTCAAGAAACTGAGAAACTGCATTCATTCTTGGCGGATCTATCTCGTGTGGTTTTCACCTTGGTTACCTAGCACGTGATCAATTTCTTCCCCGATCGAATTTCATGTTTCCAAAATGTTACATAAACAACAGCTAGACTCTAACAGACCGACTATCATTGAAGATTTTGGAGAAAATTCAATATTAAATCCTTAGAACTACTGTAAATAATTTGCCAAAAATCGGTTCCGTAAAAAGCCAGTTTCTTCTTCTTCAGTCCTTGTGGCCCCCAGTGGGGCATAGGGCCGCACTTATGAAACCTTTCCACATGTCCCTGTTCTTCGCTACTGCCTGTGCCTCTCCCCATGATAGGCCCATCTCCTTCAATTCCTTTTCTACTGTCTTTCTCCAGGTGGTCTTCGGCCTACCCCTCTTTCTTTTCCCTGCAGGCGTCCATCTTAGGGCAACTTTGGGTATCCTCTCTGGTGACATACGTAGGACATGCCCCAGCCATCTGAGCCGGTTTAAGTTTTTAGTTTTTGCCTTTAATTAAGGACGGTGCCACCTAATGGCAAGGTATTTTGCCAGGTATTTGACTATGCGGGAAAAGTAGATCTTAGCAGGGGCTATTGGAATCCAAAGAGAAAATTGGGGGTAACCACGCCATTTTCGGAGATATTTAAGCTTCAATCTGGAAAAAATGCTGACATCAGCATTTTTTCGAAAAAAGGAAAAATAGATCTTTCTTCGCTGATTTCCTTAGAATTCGCCTTTACATACACAAAAACAACAATAATTCTATAAATATCTAAAACACATAACAAATGGTAACATAACAACTACTGTTTATGTGTTTTAAGTTACAAAATCATTACAACGGAGCCATTATCGGCCCTGACAGCTTTCCCACGTTCGCCAAAAATACGGTCTTAATAACGTTTGCCCACAACAAAAAATTAATGGGGTGCTTAATATGCTTACCACTTCCATTTTATAAGATAAAAAGTAGGGGTCACCACGCGTTTTTACAAGTTATATTTAGATATTTTCAACTTTTACGGAATCACTTTGGGGATTCGTGACATTTTTTCTATGCCCTCCCTAGTAAGTTGAATATTGTGCGTGTCTTTTTCGGGGGCATGCTGGGATTTCCACTCGACGGCTTACCGCTCAAAACTTTAATTTATAAAAAATACTTTCAGGCACGATAAAAAGACAAACATTGTAGAATTCAAAGGAATTCTATTTGTAGATGTAAGGTGCTCTTTTGAGAAACATTTTTCTGGGATTTCAAGGTCAAACAGCACAGTAAAGGAGTAAAAAGGCAAAATCGGTTTACTTCCATTGATCTACAGTGGATCTACGGATTTATTATGTTCCTTCGGGCACAAGAACTTTACATTGTGTGCATCTTCTTCCGATCCATTACCAACTTGAAAACATCAGTGCTATATCGAGGTGACTGGTCGGCTGCCGAAAAACTCTAGATTTGCAGGTTAGTCTTTTGACGGTTATTTGGAGTCAAAATTTAAGAAATATTTGTTGAAAAGTGCTTGAGTTTTGTAATTTCATTTGGCCGCGTGTTTATTTTCTTGTGAAGCTCCTGTAGTTTTCATGGATTCTCTGATAACTTTAAAAGAGTTTACACTTTAATGTCAAAAAATCGTGAAATAATAAAACACTTTTTTGCCTAAGTCTACGGCTTTATTTGATCTAAAAAGATAATATTTCTTTTCAGTTTATCATGGCAAGTTTTTCGCCTATCAAAATTTGCTCTAATGCAAAGAAGTTGAAAACTGACACGATGCGACTTCGAAAAACATCACTTGCCTATAATAGAGAATAAAGGAAATCAATTGAACCTAAATGCACAAATGTGTTTACGAAAGATTACACCAAAAACCATGCGTGCCAGCAATCCAGGGAGGGAAGACTTTAGTCGGATGCTTCCCGGCTTTGGAGCGGCCAGTTTTCTTTAGTTGCTGGCTTCAGCCTTGTTTTTTAATATATCTTCATCAATTGTCAAAAACGTTTTTTTCGAAACGCTTTGCGACGTTTGTTTGATTTAACTGGTCAGGAACAATTGTTTTTCTGCTTTTGTTATATACTTTTTTATTCGCAAAAATGGCCACTGGCAAAAGATTTTTGCAGATTTAACAAAAATTTCAAACAACGCGAGTTTGGCCGCCAAACAAAAACTTGCAGTCAATTGAAATAACAACATGCCAGCCTTTCCTTGGATTTTATGCCTTGAGGATGCTTGTTTTATGTATAAAAAACACTAGTCTGGTTTGACTTTAAGTTTTGTTAAAATTTTGAATGGTGAAAAGGAGCCAATGTAAACAATCTTCGTAAAGAAAGGCAAAACGTACGCGTTCTGCTGATCGAGGCAGCATCGCCAATTAGCTCAAAATAGTTTCATTACCGAGGCTGTGTCGTTTGCATAATAGGCTGCAGAAGGTCTATAAACACATTTTTATAGATTTTTGAGAACTCTATTTATCTTGTATTAAATATAAAGTTTAGAAACTGAGCCAGGGAGTTGACAGTTGACATGAAAAGTGGGCGGAACTTTTAGTCTTTACCACCCGCGTCCGCATTTAAAAAATAACCAGTGTCTCGCGCGACTATCGCGCAATGCATGCGCAGAACGTATGCGCAATAACAATAGGTGGCACCGTCCTTAAGATCATTTTCTAAGTCACGCCTGACTAATCATCGAAGCTTGATTTATTTATTGTCGTTTTACAATACTTTTCATGAATTAAACAAGCGCTACCTTTCAACTTTCTCGATATCTTAAAGTTATTTTTAAAGAAAAAGAAGAGGGAAAATAATAGTTTTTCTCTTAGAGTACAGCAAAGTCTCCTGCTCGCATTACCGCTTACGCGCTTCGGCGGGAATGTCAAATCTAAATACATTTTCATGTGAGAACGGAGCCGTGACGGCCGATGTGACGGCCCAAACACGTAAACCCGGCACCGGGAAATCATTTGCCTCAAAATGAAGCGAACAAAACAGCAATCTTTGTTCAGTGTCTGGCAAAAACGATCCAAAGATGGCGTAGTCCAGGGTAAGTTTGTTCTGTATAAACGATTTTATTACTATTTCACTTCAAAATGGCCTGCAAGTTCATTCATTCATTTATTCATTCTGCGCATCTCATGTTGAGTCGATTTTCGTTTGCTTCTTGCCGATCTATTCACTGACATATTTTTTGTATTCATTTTGTTGATTTTGTGAGTCGCTTGGGAGATTACACGCGTGATAATATGTTTTCCGAATTTAAAATATTTTCTCCTGTGATGCGGGTTATAAGAATATAAATACTCCCTTTTCACATGAACTGTTAAACATTTTTAGACTCCCGAAGGTTAATCCTCTATCTGTCTGCCCAACCCCCCCGCTGTGGTAAGCCAGGTAGGCCTACCTTATGTGACCCCCCTGAAAAATTACATGACCCCTTGCCAAAAAATATTAAATGGAACACTGGTACCTGTCACATATTACGTAAAACAAAAGGAACAAAGAACGACAATAATACAAATGCAAAACAAGACCAAAAATACAATACCTCACAAACAATAGAAGACAATGAGTGGTTCATGGGTACCAGTACACGCAGAAAGACCCAGATTTGGCCTTAAATTAGTCTGTCACTCATCATTAAAGGGTCTTGAAGGTTAACACACGTAACAATTATTGACTGCTTTTGTATTTTCCTTAGTACCTGGAATGCTCCTTGCTGACGAAGGCTTGCGCAGTGACGAGGGCACCAAAGGAAAAGATGGAAAGTCAGGGGCTGAGGAGCTGGTCAAAAACTTTCTTCAAATTCACGAGTCTTGCAGTGACAAAGATGCTGCACCAAGACGCTACATGACATTCTTAAAGACATACAAACAGGTGTATAACGAGAAGAAGGATGGAGTGGTTAAGCGGCAACAACATCTACAGGTATTCAATTGGCCAAGTTATACTAGAGACGAATTATCCATCTACACGATTTGTCTATCAGACGAATAATTGGTTTAAATTTGAAAAACTCAACGATGAACCTTAAGGTGGCTCTGAACCCTATGTACAGAATTTTTTAAACAATTCGATAATAAAAAAATGGGGGTCATCCGGCTCGTTTTTTAGTTATAAGCACGTAAAGCTAAAATTAAGGGTGTCTTTAACAGGTTATGCTGTTACTATGGTAACTTGTTACATCATAAAAGAGACCACAACTTGTTCACCAGTGATTGGGCGTTTGTTTGATACCATTATTGAAGTATCAACTGATTAAGAATTATAGTATTGATCCATCAAAGTATAGGTGATGGAAAATTCTGGGAACTGTTGTGAGCCACCTTAAGTCGAAAACCGTCTTCATATAGATTAGGGGGGAGGGGGACATACCAAAGAGGTGGGGTCTTAATAAAGAGGGTTTACGGTAACAATGCTTAATTGTTTTAATTATTTCAGCATGTTATTAATGATTCACCTAATTGTCTGTATTTAGGCTGGTGTATCGAAGCTGACTGACGCTAAGGCCCTCGTGGATGATCTGAAACAGAAGGCAGGAGAGCAGAGTCGACAGCTAGCAGACAAACAAGCGGAGGCTGATGCAGCTCTTAAAGAAATAACTGCCAGCATGCAGGTGAGTGAGTGCCTTTTTTACGAGTGATTGAGAACAGGTATTCTAGCACAAATCACAAGAAAGCGTTAGAAGTTACAAATTTGTCAACATTTTCTAAACGTATTTACTGTCCGTGAAATAAGGGGAAAAGAAAACAATGACACTGTACGAAAGTAGGGCTCAAAAGCTTTCATTTAAATGGCCACACTTAGGACTTCACTCGCGGACTCAAAAACTACTTTTTACATTACAATAAACAGCAATACAGGAAAGTACTGCCCAAAAGCATTTCTTTAGAGAGTTTTCGCGCCAAGCGCGGGAAAACGCGTGCGAGCAAGTGACGATTGGTTTTGGTTTTACTTCTGATTGGTCGAGAAAGTGGTGCGAGACGTTTTAGCCAATAACAACGCATATGAATGCAAAATCAGAGTAATCGCGAAATTACTTTACTCAGTTTTGAAGACCCCTCTAACTTTAGGACGGTAAGATTTCAACTTTCACGAAGAACTACCGTACATGGTAAATCTCGCTTGTTAAAGCCCTAACACTCCTCTGTTCCTTTTCATGTTTTTCATTCACGAAGCGCGCTAGTGAGTCCAAAAGCGAAATGGAAACGCTCAAACAGAAACAAGGAGAAGAGTCCCTAAAGCTGGAGAAAAGAAAGAAGGCTATCGAGATTGAGTTATCAGAGATTGAACCGCTCGTACAGGAAGCAAAAGATGCCGTCGGCGACATCAAACCCGAGTCCCTCTCGGAAATCCGCTCCTTGCGCATGCCTCCTGATGTCATCCGGGACATCTTGGAGGCCGTGCAGAGGCTGATGGGAATTTTTGATACATCGTGGGTGAGCATGAAAAGGTAAGCCTTGTATGAGATTGTGGTGTGGAATAGTCCATCAAGGTTTGTGTCAAAAGAAGTCTAAAATAAGCCCCGCAGTGTTAAGTTATGCTCCACATAAGAAGTACCGTAAACTTCATTGTTCTGCGGCCTTAACTCCTTCCCACATAGAATATCTTTGATTTCAAGAATAGAGAAGGGGCTGATGGTTCATAACTATATTTCAGTATAAAAATAAAGAAAATCCATTTGCGTCAAATACATTTTAGGAAATGTTCGTGCTCAACCAAACAGAATAGCAGAAGATAATAGCTAGTAATTTTGCTTCTTTGATGAAGTTCTCCAAATACAACATGCATGTTGTGCGATTGGGTCTCAAATTACTTGAAACCTTAAAAAAATTAGACAAAGTGCACCTTGAACCTTGACTTTTAGCGGTTTTTGAGTCCAGGCCATTCCATCATTGCCGTTCAGCACTTTCCTTCTCATGCGGATCATTACTTAAACAAAAGGTACCTAATAGGTGTGTGTGTCTGCTGCTCGACACGTGGCGTTTTCCCGTTCGAATTTCTATTCTGATTGAATTGCAGATGTAGACTCATACAGTGAACTCTGTTCTAGTTTGAAATTTCCGGTATTCCGTTTGGAACAATTTTCCGGAACGTTAGGACAACCTTGCGAGGTTATTCCGGGAAATTTCCGTTCCATTTGCTTCCCAACCCGGAATTTCCGAAATGTCTGGTTGAATGGAAAGCGCCCCAGTTGAAAGTTTCAAGGGCCTTATAGAGAGTTAAGTTACAGACAAACAAGTGAAATTTGGCCGGAACCAGCCTGTTCAACAGTGAAGTAAAGATTCCCTCTCCGAGAATACAACGCCATAATCTCTAAAAGGTCTTTAGGACTTTTTTGGACATTCTAGCCACCTGCGACATATCTTTACTTATTTGAAGCCTGTGCTCTTCTTAATTTAAGTAATTATTTAATTTATGTAGCTTTTTAGCCAAGCGTGGTGTGAAGGATGAAATTTGTTCATTTGATGCCCGAAAAATCACCCCTGACATCAGAGCAAGCGTTGAAGAACTGCTACAGAAAAATGCCAACTCCTTTGATCCTAAGGTGAGATCAATGTTCATTGTTCTATTTACTGATTCCCAAGCAGAGCATTTTCTTTTTTTATCGGTATTACTCCAATGGTCTCAGTTCCCTAGTTGGTAATTCATTTTCGTCGATGCACGTCAAAGGATAACATTTTTATTCATACTTTAATCGGCGCAGTCCTCTTAAAGACGCTCAAAATGTGGTTATATTTGCATCTTGGTAATAATGTGGAAATAAGGGTTTGCGACGTGTTAACACTGTAAAAGCGATGGGAATATAAAAGGAAACAACGTAGAACATCCAGGCGGGATTTACGTGACTTGGCCAAGTCCCTGACAGTGTCGTGACCACTTTTAAAACCAGATATGTTACCAAGGGGACACTTTATAAACACAATTTCTGGTTCTAGCTTTTAAGTGTGTGATAAAATCCCAAAAATGAATACGATGGTTCAAATGAAAATTGGCAAATGCTGGAGTTAAGCAATATTTTTCAAAATAACGTTTAAACTTATTACCTAGTTTCAACGTGAGTACTTTTAAATTTTAAACTAAAAGGTAAACTTTTCAGAATGCGAGTTCCAATAAAGGTTAACTTTTCATTGTTTTGTTTCTCTATCAAAGTAGCTCAAACATATAATAGCCGGAGAAAATCCCCTTATTGACAGCCCTTAACCCTCGAACTCCCAAGAGTGCCAAAACTCAAATTTCATGAAAAACCACAAATTTCATTTTGTAAAATATCGAAAAACAAATGGTACCATGCAAAAGTACTGCCAAAGAGGTTTCATTTGAATGGTCACATCATAGGATTTCATCAACAGACTCAAAAGTTAGAACATATGGTACCATGCAAAAGTACTGCTGAAGAGGTTTCATTTGAATGTTCACATCATAGGATTTCATCAACAGACTCAAAAGTTAGAACATATGGTACCATGCAAAAGTACTGCTGAAGAGGTTTCATTTGAATGGTCACACCATAGGATTTCGTTGATGGACTTAAAAGTTAGAACCACACTACATGTCTCCATAATTGACTGTGGGAGTGAAAGAGTTAAAGTATCTTGCCTAAGGAAACAACTCCATGCCAGAGACCAGGCTTTCAACCACCGACTTTCTGGTTGAAGTCGGACACGCTAACCAACAGACCACCTCACCTACACAATTCGCAATGATGGTCTGAAATTCTTCTCTTTGTAGACTGCCAAGCGAGCTAGTGTAGCCGCAGCTCCACTGGCCGCCTGGGTGGTGGCTAACGTGAAATTCTCTGTGGTTCTGGAGAAGATTGAACCCCTGGAAAACGAGCAGGCTCAACTGGAGAAGTAAGTGCCCTCGGCAAATAAGAAATTAAATCCGATTACCTCTGCTGAATGACAGTATTGTGCGTGTTCAAGGGCTTAATCACCAGTCAACCTTTGAACGCACACCCAAGTCTGCCTTCAGACTTCTCTGATTAAATAAAGGTGCTAGTACTGCGTTGTGATTTAGGGTCAAATGTTGTGACTTGACTGTTGTTGTAACCTCTCATTTGACCAATTCTCCATTCAGAGATATGGATTTTTAAAAGTGAACATGTAACTATGTCAAGAATGATATTGCTTGATTACCTCAAAGAAGGTGTGCTAAACCTTAGAAACGTTTGAATTGTTTGCCTCTGATTAAGCCAATTGAAGTGTTGTAACTGTGATTGAAGAACTCTTACCTAGATCTACCAAAACGCACGAGCTCCGTAGATGTTACTCCTTTACCTTTTTTTGACATCTTTTTCTAAAGTGCCAAGTATATTCCTGATCGACCCATCCCGTTGTTTTATCTGATTACCTTAATTCTATTTTCGTCTTATAATCCAGGAATCTCGCCAAGTCTCAGCAAAGACTCGTAAAGTTAGGAAACGCCTTGGACAAAGTAGACAGAGAAGTGGCCGAGATGAGAAAGAGGTATGAACGTACGTTTATACCGACAGTCTCCTTCTGGGAAAAAGTCTTGCCCCATTCAATGTCGTCTTGAGAAAACGTATAAAGAAATTCAGATTACCCTTGTTCTCATGTAAGGCAGGATAGTCGGTACATGGACTAATTTAATAGAAACTCTTCCAATTTTTCGTAATTAACCCTGTTTGTTCATCGACCGAAAATAGTATTTTAACATTCATGGTCGTTATAATGATTGTTGCAAGCGTTTTATAGTTGATGCTTCCACAGTAGTTTGACAACTGAAAATCGCTTTGACTTAAATAAATGGAAAAAAGCATTATTGTGTGTAAATTGTTTTGGTCTTGTTAACTGACATGATATCTGTTCTTTTCATGATCATTATCATCACGGATCGATACTGGCGCTTACACAACACCTTACCACATTTTTCCATGGCTACGCTTTTACTAGAAAAACCCACTTGCCCTTTTGCTGGGATTCTCCCACCTTGTAAACAGTCCTGGGTCACTTCTGTGTTTTCTTGTTGATTAGATTTGAGTTGCGGACTCAGGAAGCGACACAGCTGAAGATGGAGCTTGACAAGGCACAGGAGACCATCCAAGCAGCTGAGACACTTGTGTCTAAACTGGAAGGCGAGTTCAAGAGATGGTCAGGGCAGGTACGGCGCAGTATTGCTATCATGGCATGCTCACACAAAATGCAATTTTTAAGTTGCCTTAAGGCTCAAAGCGTGACCAAGTCTTTAATTAGTCTCCGCTGCAGGCAACTCTGGGTTTGAGGCTTGGGAGGACTAGAGAGACTATAGAAGAAGACGAGCACTGGGGACGAGATACCGCGTCCACGCTCTCCTCAGGCTTCGCCCAATTTTCTCCCAATCTCTCCTTTGAGTTGCCTGTGAAAGAGCTAGTCTTTAACATGAGAGTATTAGTTTCTATTCACTTGCAATTAAAACTTATTTTGATATATACGTAAGGCTCTTGCCTAAGAAAAATTCCATGCAGCCCACAAAGCCCAAATGTCAGAAGTTAACCAAAAATTAGACAACAGCCTTGTATGTGAATGGATTTTTAAAGGGACACTGTCCGGGCTGAAATAACGTGTTTTTCATGAACTGTAATCCACTTCAATCCTTGCAATCCTGCACTTTATCTCCAAACTACTGCTTTTGTTTTCCTCTATAGAATCCTTTTATCTAACTAAGTTGTATATTTGGTGGTATTTGGCGATATAACGTGGAAATGGAAGCTCAGCGAAATTTTGCTATTTTAGCGGGACAGTGCCCCTTTAAGCATGCCTCGCTTTGCGACTGTTTATAAGCTGCCAAGGGATACTTCAGGTTAGGGTTTAGGAAATAGAAAGCTCTTCTCTGTTTCAATCGAGTTTTGTCTACTCAACGCTGTGGAATGATATGAAAAAAGTGCATTTTCCATAGCTGCTTTCGTGAAAGTTTCCATAACTCGATGGAAAAAAAAGAAAGCAAGTTTTCCTTGTCCTTTTCTTTCTTTTCTTTTATATATTTTTGTATAGTCATAGCTTGTATGTTTTATCCCATGACACAGTGCACGAGTACTTTGTTTATTTCATATGAAATATTGATTCTTAAAGGAAGATCACGTTACTAAATACTCGTGTCTGCTGCGCAGGTCCACGAGCTGACCGCTGAACTGGAGCAACTCCCCAGGCAGGCTCAGGTAGCCGCTGGTTTTATTACTTACCTGAGCAGTGCCCCTGAAGACGTGAGGAAGGCTACCATGGCCAAATGGTGCGAGGCAGCCGGGCTTCATGGATTTGACTTTAGAAGGTTTATGAGTACAGAGAGTGAGCAGCTTGGGTGGAAGGCCGAGGGACTGCCTTCTGATGATCTTTCTATGGAGAACGCACTTGTTATATTAAAGGTTGGTTCGTTTACAGCTTTAGTGTCCACATTCACAATAGACCAGTTTACAGTTGTCTTCTTAGTGTCCTGGCCTTTGAGTGGAAGCGAGGTTAAAGTTGACCTTGTTATAATACAGACCTTGGAGCTTTTCAGATGTAAATTTACCAAGTTAGCATGAGAAAAGCATTATTAACATATGAAAGGCAGAAAGGTTTGTATCAAAGCAAGGTCACCTTCAGCCTCGCTTCCACTCAAAAGGCAAGGTCAACAAGCACACAACTGTAAAATGGATTATTGAAAAAAAATCCTAAATCTCATTTTGCAAAATGATCAAAATTAAACAGCAAAATATGAAAGTGCGGCTCGGTAGCTTTCATTTGAATGGTCCCACTTTAGGATTTCATCCACAGACTATACTTCACAAAAAAAAAAAAAAACATCTGGTACAGCATTATAAACAGCACCACAAGCAAGTACTGCTCAATAACTCATATCTGGGTGGTCACACTTTAAGATTTCATCCACAGACTCAAAAGTTAGAACCACCTTGTACAGCATAATAAACAGAACCACAGGAAAGTACTGCTCAGTAGCTTTCATTTAAATGGTCACACTTTAGGATTTCATCCACAGACTCAAACGTTAGAACCACCTTGTACAGCATAATAAACAGTACCACAGGAAAGTACTGCTCAACAGCTTTCATTTAAATGGTCACACTTTAGGATTTCATCCACAGACTCAAAAGTTAGAACCACCTTGTACAGCATAATAAACAGTACCACAGGAAAGTATTGCCCAATTGCTTTCATTTGAATGGTCACACCTTAGGATTTCATCCACAGACTCAAACGTTATAACCACCTTGTACAGCATAATAAACAGTACCACAGGAACGTACTGCTCAATAGCTTTCATTTGAATGGTCACACTTTAGGATTTCATCCACAGACTCAAAAGTTAGACCACCTTGTACAGCACCACAAGAAAGTACTGCTCAAAAACCTTTGATTGAATGGTCACACTTTAGGATTCATCCACAGACTCAAAATTTAGAGCCACCTGCTACAGCGTGATAAACAGCCCCACAAGAAGGTACTGATCAATAGCCTTTAAATGAATAGTCACAACTTAGGATTCACCCACAGACCCAAAATTTAGAACCACCTGTATAGCATTATAAACAGCACGTCAGAAACCTATTGCTCAATAGCTTTCATTTGAATGGTCACACTACCACATCCACTCATGATTCAGTGATTGATAATAGTAACACTTCAGTGTCTATATACCATTTCATACAATGCTTTGCCGCTTGTCGCATTCCCTCCGTAAAATTACTTAACTGCCATGAAATGTTTTCTCGACAGAGCACTATGAGACCGTTCTTAGTTGACCCATCATCCCGTGCGACCGAGTGGCTGAAGACTCATCTGAAAGATCAGAGATTGGAAGTCATTAATCAACAGGTACTGACCTGTTTAACCTGTTTACATAACCTATTAAAACGAAGCCAAGTGATGATAGTTTTCAGTCACATTTTAATTATAATTTTCATTCATTTTGATGTAATGTGAGTGAGTTTGTAGCCCTGGAAAATCTGCTTGAGTCCAAAAAAAAGTCCTGGAAACTTGTTTCCGAGAAAAATTTCAAATCGTGGCCATAGCTTTACTGCTTATTTACATCACTGTTCATTTCAGGACTCTAACTTTTCCACCGCCCTCGAGCTTGCTGTGCGGTTTGGTAAGACTCTTGTTATTCAGGAGATGGACGGTGTGGAACCTGTCTTGTACCCAATCCTTCGCGGTGACTTTATCAGCCAAGGTGAGGGATGTTAACTGCCTACCTGAGGATGTCCCGTTTGACCATAGTTAATAAAGCAAAATGGTTATGAAACCTGACTCGTCTTTGTTTCATGTTTTTGTTATCGTTTTCGGCCTTGACCGTGCGCAACCACAATAGATGTTGACCTTTTGTTCGAGTAAGGGCCTGGTCGCACTACAGTCACAAACAAAAATTAGCCCGTGCAAAATGACGTAAATACAAAAACATTCCACAAAAAGCGTGTCCCACAGGAGCGGTTTCTTTTGTTTTCCTTTTCTTTTGATTTTTGTTTTTGACTGTAGTGCGACCAGGTCCTAACTGACCAATAGAAATGTTGCCATTAAGTTACTCAGTCATTTCGTGTGATTTAAAAACAAAAGATATGCACGGTCAAGTGCAGTTTAACATAAATTGTAGATCCTTTAGTATCGCCGTTGAAGTCTGCAAGGTTTCATAACCAGTCCCTCGATTAACTATGGTTTGATGGTGTTGTTGGGCACATTAAGTTCAGTCGGGAAGCAAACAATGTATTTCTAAAAAAAATTCGCCACATGGACGATCAATAGTTATGATATGAAGAGAGAATTTAATTTTTACCGCAGAGTTGGGAAAGCAACGTGGGTTTCTGCATTTGCACCGAAACCGACCGGCTAATAGAAGCAACTTTGGGTATACTGTACCTATTGTGTTGTGGTGTTGGTATTGGTTAGTGTATTTTGAATCTTATGTGTGACGGCATTTGGTGATCACAACTTCCGCAACACCAAGAAACTGCCGCATCTTTTTTTTAGTTCTCGTATTTGTATTTACGGTCTTCTCCTTTGCTCAGGTCCTCGGTATGTGGTGCAAATTGGTGAGAAGATCATTGATTACAATGAGGACTTTAAGTAAGTACATCAAAGTACATGAATAGCAATTCATTAGTACATTGTTAATGAACTGTTATTCGTATACCATCCAGGTGTAAAAATGAGTATCGGCGATACAATGCTGGGTGTAACCCTGCAATGGACTAGCATATCATCCTGGGGGGAGTAGTACTACTACTTCATGCTGTAAAAACTGAGTTCTTTCTGTGTGTACCGGAGCACAGATGACGTAAAACAAAAGGTACAAAGAACGACAATAATACAAATGCAAAACAAGACCAAAAATACAATACCTCACAAACAATAAAAGACAATGAGTACCGGTACACGCAGGAAGACCCAAAAACTGGGTTAAGCTTCGGCCGTGTGGGTGTCCTGTGGCTCATGTGCACAGAGGACCTTACCTTACAATAGACCTTCTGAATACTTCTGAATCAGACCCCCTGAATACCCACATTGTAAGGGCGCTTACCATTTGTCAGAACTGTTCGGCCAGACTGGTAAATTCGGAAATAGTGTGGACTTATTTGATGAACTTGCAGGAACAGGTCTTCAAAAAGCCGCATTCTGTTTACAAAAGGACCGGTCTGGCGGGTTAGTTCTGACAAATGCTAAGCCTTAGCGCCCTAAGTTTTAGTATGTCGGAACCTTCCCTTCGATAGAAGTACTACAATTATTTGAGGAACAAATTCACCACTCCAGAAACTGTGGGGAGACTGAGCACAGCTTTTGGCAATAGGATTTCTGGGATCGTTTGGGTAACCAATTTGTAATAAGATTGGTTAGTAGTTGCCTTTGGAAACCATCAACCTATCATAACTAACGCTGGTTACCCAAACGATCCCAGAAAGCCTAGTGCCGAAAGCTGGTGCTTAGTCTCCTCAAAGTTTCTGGAGTAGCGAATTAATAGAAGCTTTGAAGCCTCTAGGGTAATCAATGAAAATATCAGCTAATTAAGTACGTCGTGTAATCGTTTTAGATGTAGCGTCATGACCATGGATGTTTTTTTTCCCCATTTAGGTTGTTTATGACCACAAGGAATCCTAACCCTGAGCTACCACCAGACGGGTTTGCTATCATCTCTGAGGTGAACTTCACCACCACACGCGCTGGGCTTACAGGGCAGGTATGACCACGATTCTTGTATTGCAGGTCTTGTGTTTACCCTTTACCTCCCAAGAGTGCCAAAGATAACAATTCATGGAAAATCGTCGCAAATTTTATTTTGTAAAATATTGAAAAACAGGTGGTACCATACAAAAGTACTGCTGAAGAGGTTTCATTTGAATGGTCACACCATAGGATTTCATCCACAGACTCAAAAGTTAGAACAAATGGTACCATGCAAAAGTACTGCTGAAGAGGTTTCATTTGAATGGTCACACCATAGGATTTCATCCACAGACTCAAAAGTTAGAACAAATGGTACGATGCAAAAGTACTGCTGAAGAGGTTTCATTTGAATGGTCACACCATAGGATTTCGACGACAGACGCAAAAGTTAGAACTACACTACATGTCTCCATAATGGGCTCTGGGAGTGAAAGGCTTAACATAACCTAGAAATGTTTCAGTAACGTTTTGTGTGCTGTAAGTTATGATTCGAATGCATTTCTATATTGAAGCTGTTGGGAATAACGATTCAACACGAGAAGCCACAACTGGAAGTACAGAAGACTGAACTGCTGAGGAAAGAAGAGGAGTTAAAAGTGCAGTTGGCTGAGCTGGAGGAATCACTGTTGGAGGTACGAGACATGCACTACAACCAGGATAATAGATTACAACATCAAATACCACATGATATCCAGCGCTTAGAAAGGTTGACGAAAAAGAATTTCCTATTAGCCGATCTAAATCCGGAAACTGAATTTTAAAAATTTTCCCTTTCATTTAGGGACACACCCATCTTAGATTTTAATCCAACAATCCATGGCGGCAGGTGGATCGTTTGGATTGTATCAGAAACTTGTTTGGGATTTTTGTTCCATTTTGTGAACTTGACACTATTTTTATATCACATTGTCAGTTAGATCGGTCCAACAAAAAAAAAAACATGGCGTCATGGAACAATCCTCGTTTTAGATTTTTCCCAGCCATTAGGAGATGTCTTCTCGTTTGCTGTGTCCTAAATGAACGATTCAACTTATTTACACTGTTTTTCTTTCCTTTCGTGTGACAGACATTAGCAAGTGCAGAAGGAAACATCTTGGAAAATAAAGTATTGTTGGAATCACTGAATAAGACTAAAGCAAGCAGTATGACCATCGCTGAGTCACTTCAGGATGCGCATCGTATACAGACCACTCTAGATCAGGTGAGAACAAGAAGTAAATATCTTATATCTGTAAGCGGTTAGACCTCCAGGTGGCTTGGATGACCACGTAGAAATGGCATATAAACAGTGTCCTCAATTAGTGTTGACACTTAAATGAAGTGATGTTTTTTACCCTGTAAAACGAAGGAAACAGCACGCAACATGCAGTAATTTTTCGTGGCTATCATCATGCAGGGAGGGGAGAGAAGCTGTGATATTTTCATGGCATTTGTTGTTACACTACGATTTTTTTATTAGTTAGAACCAAGTTTTGTTGCCGAATCCTGCAAAAATATTTAAGCTTTTCATATGGTATGAATTGACACTCATTTATATTCAATTTCTCTCGCAAAGAAATACGTATCCATAAGTAAATGGTACTCGCGTGATTAATGTAGTTTGCTCACCTGGTAGGAGCGTGATGCATACCTTCCCTTGGCTGAGAGTGGCAGTACGTTGTTCTTTGTAATCAGTGACCTCGCCAAACTGAACAACATGTATCGCTTTAGTCTGAGTGCTTTCCTCAGACTGTTCCAACGATCCCTGGAAGCAAAGCAGGTACTTAACATTATATACCACCGTTTAATTTTCTCACGATCTTATTGGGTTAAACACATCACGTGTTACAAATTATCAACCGATATCCTGCTTTCGATTTGATATTTCTTGTCCGATTTTATTCCGACAACAATTTATCCAAAACAAACAAGTAAAAGTTTGGGACTAAATCTTAATTTTTCACAGAAAGAAAGAAAGTGAAGGCAATATTAAAAATCCAGTGGCAAGTGCGGTTTAAGGAGAGAAAAGTTTTGGGAAAGGGATAAACGTGAGACATAACTATGTAAATCATGATTCGCATATTCGTTCCCAAACCCGTACTCATACTCCGATCTGAAGGACCCTATCATTATGTTTTATGGTTATTAGTTTTTAATTACCTATCCCCTGCTAATCACTCTTAGAGTGATTTTATTTAACACTTTCACTCCCCGAGTCAATTATAGAGACATGTAGTGTAGTTCTATCTTTGAGTCTGTTGATGAAACCCTATGGTGTGACCATTCAAATGAAACCTCTTTGATAGTACTCTCGCATGGTACCATTTGTTTTCCAGTATTTGACAAAACGAAATATGGGATTTTTGTTGAATTTTGATTTTGGGCACTCTTGGGAGTTAAAGGTTAACCCTTAAAATAGACTGCAGTAACATACTTTATTTTAATAGGAATCTAGTAGCACAGAGCAAAGGATCAAAGCACTAAAAAGCTCCCTACAGTCATTGGTTTACGAATATGTGTGCAGGTCGCTTTTCAAGGTAATCCTAGAAAACTATTTGTACTGAATTCGTTATATTGTTATTTAGTTATACTTGCATCTAATTCAGAGTCTTATTTTCTTTTGTTCCTCTTTTTCTCTTGTTTAGGCTGACAGGTTGATGTTTGCTGTACATCTGGTTCACGGTATGCATCCGGAACTGTTTGAGGCAAAGGTAATAATTAGTTCCGGTTTTCTGCGTACTAATTGAAAAATTCAGTTGGGATGGGGGGGAGGACGGGGGAGGACGGGGGAGGAGAGGGGAGGGGTGCGGAGTGAAAATGTTAGAGACTGCAAAACATTTTCGAGACAAGACAAGGTGACCCCCCCCCCCCCCCCTCCCTTAATCCGCCATTGCAGTTACGTTTTCTTGATTCTGTTTTGTTGTATTTCTTTCCCCGAATCTTTTTGTTGTTTTGATAATATGCTTTTGTCGCTTCTGAATCTCTGCTGCTGTGTTTTGGAAAACATTATTCAAACGATTTAAGGATAAGCTATTTAATTTCGCTTGCTGCTTGTCACTATGCAAAAAAATCACTAACTGGCTTTCAATTTTTTGCCCAGGAATGGGAATATTTTACAGGTCTGCTGGTTTCAGCGAGTGTCTTTAAAAGACAGGTAGGTCCAAAGAGTCTAGTACTCTCTTTCCTTTGAGGAAACCCGGGATGCCTCAGCGAAACGATTCGAAGCAATTTGGGCAAGCAATGAAGGTCCGGTGGTGTAGTGGTTATGGCGGGTTGGACTTCATCCCATCACAGGGAGGAGTAGCAAAAGGCCACTCCGAAAAATACCGTAATAATCTTTTATGTGCAGTCTCAGCCTCATCGAGGTGTAATTATTCAAGTCTCCTTTGTTAGTTTGGCACAATGGAATTCAGAGTACATGTAGGAACGCTATGATGTAGCATTGTGTGTTCGTATACAAATGTGCACCGTATGCACCTGCAGTTCGTGCTGAAAACAAAAGAAATTGGAAAAATCAGGCTTACATCAAGCACCACACAGACCTGCACTTTAAAGAGTATTATGGTATTTTTCATAGTTTCTTTAGTGAGGAATATTCCTAGTTGCTTTATGGTATGGAAACCGGGTTAAGCTTGGGCTGAGTGGGTCACCTGTGGGTCGTGTGTGATTTTATCTATGGTACAGCCCATGGTTAGTAACAATGCTAGTGCATAGAGCAGTTTTCCATTGAGTGTCGAAAGTAATTACACAATTGCTTTGGTTTTACATTGCTGCGCTTTGTGATTGGCTAAAAAATCTCGCGCCACTTTCTCGACCAATCAGAAGTAAAACCAAAACCAATCGTGACTTGCTCGCACGCGTTTTCCCGCGCTTGGATTGTTGGATTGTTTACGACTGCTGTGATTGGTCAGAGTAATTACTTTGGTTTTGGTTTTACGACACTCAATTGAAAACTGCTCTAAGAAACGATGGTTTGGGCGTTCGTGAAACACTCGTTTCCCTTTAACAATAAAATAAGCCACTGTATCCAGACAAAATAAGCAATCATTCCAAAGGGATCTATCGGTCAAATGGCTCACCCACTTAACGCTGAAGGAAAACATCACAACTTTTCTTTCATCCTTTTTTTTTTTTTTTTGTTCGTTTCAGTTATTTTTGGTATTTTAATTACTACTGAATTACTACTCACATTTTTTTGGCAGGAATCCATGAAAAATCTTCGCGACAGCCTCCCGTCTTGGATTGATTCTGATCGCGCCGCCGCTGTGGGATCTCTGAAGGTTTGTTAGCCACAACGTTTCTTTAACTAAAGTATAGTTTTTAGCGCCAAATGCCACTCTACGCACTCAATATTAATTAAGGCTAAATTCGTGAGTAGACCTTCGGAATCGATGATGTTAGTTATTGTGCAGTCTTCTTTAGTGGGACTGGGTGTAGCTAGAAAGTCCAATCCTGGAACACTCAGGAACACTGACGTTAAACATTTGACTACCAGTGACTCTTTCATTTAGTTTCACGAGTTTTCCCTCTTTGGAAGTTCTCCAGTACTTCCTGACAAACAAGACTAGTTAGATGGGTCAGACATAACAAGTGCTGTTACTCTCCTCAGAACACCTTCTCAAATTTGTTCAAGACTCTTCAGATGGACAGCTCTGATTTGTGGATGCCATTCCAGCGCAGTTCACAGTGTGAACAGGACATCCCATCGTCAATAGCCAAGAAGATCAGCCTCTTTCAACAGGTATCACGTTATTCACTGGTGTTTTTTTTTAAATAGACCTTGTGCATCTTACGTCACCAGCTCAAAATTCTTCACTAAGCGGCCACGTTTGTACGAAATGTCCTTGCAAATCTTTGACAAATTCACCTGCTCCGTTGAGTGTACATTGGTGAAATTGTCGTAGCTTTAAAAAGAGGTTTGATGGTGAATTTAGCTAAGTTTGATGTAAATATGCATAAGGGCTGTTGATCCTTGAATGTTAGTCGCGTAATCGTTTGTTTGTGCTTCTGCTAGACAAGTTTTACATTGGGTATTGCTGTTTGTATGCAGGTGTTAATTGTCCAAGCCATCAGACCAGATCGTTTACAGAGTGCCATGAGCTTGTTTGCTTCAAAAGCGCTCGGTAAGGTTGACCAAGGCTATATATATCCAATTGTAGAATTCCTTGTTATTGTAAGTCATGCTTGAGTTCAAGTTATTTCTTATATGTTGTCTACATACTCAAATCGTTGTCGGTGAGATTTCTGTTATCTTGGTATGTGTACCTGGGTATGTGTTCAATGCACCCCACCCCACCCCCAGTGGTTTCTCCGTTCCGCCATTTTGAACGCGCGAGAAGGCCCTGGGGACGATGTTGTTCAGTGGATGAAACAACATGATCTCCTCTCTGAATTAACGATTATCGTCAATTCTTAAATTGCTCCGAATTAACGATTATAGTTAATTCCGAACACTGTTTCCCAGGAAATTTCAAAAAAAAAAAAAACATGTTATTTGGACTGCAGGATTCGAACCCGGAACTACCGCTATTAGGAACATCGCCTTACCACTAGACTACCAAGGCGATGGGAGATTATATCTGCAAGATATTTATTTGAGTCTTGCATAGAATATCATTGATCTACAGTGATTAGGCCTAAGCACTGATTTCAAATGGTTAGCTTTTTGTTGAGGTTTGGTGATCATGCCTTTCCATTTACTTTCTAAAATTATTTTCAAACGAGTGATTTTATAGGCTTACTACAGGGTGTAGAATAAGCGCATGAATTTTATTATGTTAAAAAATTGATGTTTGCTCAACCAGCAGCGTGGTGGTCTAGTGGTTAGAAGAGAGGATAAGTCAGCGAAGGGTCGTAGGGTCGTAGGTTCGAGTCCTGTCCGAACACTAAGGATTGTTCTTTTTCAACAAAAATGCTGATTTCCCAGAATTCCTTTCAGACTGTCAGTGTTCGGAATTAACTATAATCGTTAATTCGGAGCAATTTAAGAATTAACGATAATCGTTAATTCAGAGAGGAGGACGGGTTGGGATGAAATCCCATCCTCGTCCCCAGGACCTTCTCCACTTTGATCGAGAAAGTCCTGGTGACGAGGTTGGATGAAATCCATAAGTCATGATAAGTGTGACCCAGGAAAGACTGGAGAGAAGTTCGGTTACAAAAGAAATTCAAGAATTTGGAGTAGCCTGGGGAGAAATCTTCTCTCGTCCCCAGCACTCCTCTTCCTTCTCATCATCTTTCCAAGTTTAAACGCCCTGCTGTCATCCTTAGGCATGAAAGAGCTATCCCCCCCTGCACTGAACCTCAAGCGCCTGGTAAAGGAGACAGTTCCGGGGGAGCCTATATTGGTGGTGATCTCGCCAGGTGCGGACCCCTCCCAAGTAAGTTTGCTTTCGGTTTTGTTTTGTCGGTTAAAAAGCATAGCGCCTCAACAACGCAACTGAGTTTGTATTAGGATAGCGCGCCATGCGTCTTTAAAGGGACACTGTCACCTATTTTTAGTATCACTTTAAAAAGCCAAAAAACATGTTTGTTTCAATGGAAACCTTAAAATAATGGTCCAGTTTTGTTTAGAAATACTCTACCAGTGCAGAGAAACTAGTATTCGTTATCTTTGGCTGCGGATGGCCAGGATGGAAATAGATTGTATCTTAAAAAAATTGGCCAATTTTTTCAGGTTCCTCCCAAGAGTCGTGGAAATATCGCAGAAAAACTTATTGTGGTTTGTTCTTCCGTGAAGAAATCACTTGATATTATCTTCTTGGTGCTCTAAGAGCAATTTTATGTTTGAGCAAAGGTACTTTATCATATATTTAGTGTATTTTGACCAAAACACAGCAAAATCTGCGTGACAATGCCCCTTTAACTAATTCCTTTAAAAATGTGTTATTCTTCAGGAATTACAAGACACGGCTGCTGACGTCATCGGCGTGGATAAATATCATCAGGTAATAACAGCCAATAATAGCCAAGAGAGGCTTTACACACGGATTTCTATTTTGAAGATACACTCTCCTAACTGCAGAGTTCCCATCTCATAACCTTTATTTATCACCCTGTGTGTCTGTAGGTTGCCATGGGTCAGGGTCAAGCAGACATCGCGTTGCAGCTTCTACATGACTGTGGCCGGAATGGCGAGTGGTTGTGCCTGAAGAACCTTCACCTTGTTACGGCCTGGCTTCCTACCCTGGAGAAGGTGAGTTCAACTTAATCCACCCACTGTAACACTCAGTTGTCTAGGTCCTCCCAGTAATTAGGCCCAAAATCAAAATTCAAGATGAATCCCAAAATTTTGAGTGTATGTCAGCTATGTCTAGTAACACTTTGAAATGCTATATATGTCATATTTGCATCATTGTACATAAACCTAAAAGCAAAGGACACTATACTAGAGAACTGAAGCTTTTAATAAGTCTCTTTGCCTGGGGACGGCCAGGATAGAAACTGATTACAACTTGAAAATGTCTGGCTGTATTTTTAAGTTCTGTCAAGGTTTTGGACAACGTTATCACGTTCTGCCTTTGTATCTCAGAAAATTAACTGAAAATTTATTTCTCTTTTCGAGAATTCCCTCGACAGCTAGCCTCCAACGCAGGCATCCCTAGGGCTCGTCACGCGGAAGCGTTGCGTGACTAGCCCTAAGGACGTCTCCGTTGGAGTCTTCTGTAAGCCTTCTTAAAGAAACATTTTGTATAGAGCTAAATTGTCAGTTAATTGTTGCCATGAACAAACATTTTGGCTGCAGGAACTCAACTCTCTGGAGCCTCATGAGAACTTCCGCCTGTGGCTGACAGCTGAGTCACATCCAAAGTTTCCCACAATCCTCCTGCAGTCCAGTCTGAAAGTCACGTACGAGGTTAGTAGTTTGTCAGTTTTCTTATGTTTCGGACGCCACACCTCAGATGTGCCGTACATAATAATGCCAGAAGGGACCTTAAGGATCCTCTTATGTGCCATACATAGTAATACGAGAAGGGACCTTAAGGGACCTCTAATGTGCCGAACATAATAATACGAGAAGGGAACATAAGGGACCTCTGATATGCCGTACATAGTAATGGGAGAAGGGTCCTCAAGGAACCTCTGATGTGCCGTGCATAATAATGCGAGAAGAGACCGTAAGGGACCTCTGATGTTCCGTACACAATTATGCGAGAAGAGACCTTAAGGGACCTCCGGATGTGCTGTACATAATAATGCGAGAAGGGACCTTAAACGACCTTAACCGACCACCCGGACAATGGTCATAGAGTATTGTCCCCATAAGAATTCCCTTGATATTCCCTTATATTTTCCTCTCAGCAAAATCTCTGTGACATTGTCCCTTTAAAGCACATTTTTTTTTTACCCCAGTGAACTATTCAATTTAATTCTGTACAATTCTAAAAGGACTTCCCTGTTTCCTTTCCTGTCTAAATATTAATTCGTTTACGCTTTTCGCTCCGATCCTTCGTCGGAGTAGTCTCCTACGCAGCCGTTATTCGGGTCGTCACGCAACACTCCTCCCCACTATCCATACAACGGGTGTGTAGGAGATCATCGTCGGAGAGGTAAGAACTTAAGCAACCACGACGGCGACGGCAGCGATAACAGCATAAAACAATCGGTTTGATGAGCGAAAACAAAGCCTCTACACATGCGTTTTACATTTTGGTGCATTTCTTTGCCGTTCCCTGCAAAACAGCAGCGTCCAATAACCAAATTATAGGTCTTGTGGAGAACGTGAACACGCGACAGTTAATTTTCCTTTCTCTATTTCAACTTGAAAGCCGTCCCTACAATTTCAGCTCCTGGACAATCCATTCACATCAGACAACATCAGACAAACAAGACAAATTGGAACAACTGCAAAGTAATGTTTGAAATAGTGCGAATCCTTGTTTCAAGTGACGTTTTCCTGGGCGTTGCCGTCGTCGTTGCTTAAGCTCCCAACTTGTAGTTGTCACTGAGTAAATGTATCCTCATTGGTATAATTGTTATAATTTGGTATTCACTTTCTTGATTCAGGCTCCACCAGGAATCAAGAAAAATCTTCAACGTACGTACGACTCGTGGAGCCCGCAGTTTATCAGCCGCGGTAACTCATCCATCAGGGCGCAGGCGCTGTTTGTGTTGGCCTGGTTCCATGCTATAGTGCAGGAACGAAGGAAACTACATTCCACAGGTACAGTGTCTTAGTGTGTCCGTTGCTTTTGCCACTTTCAGTATGCACTTGTAACTAAAATACTGAAAAACAAACAGCACCACGAGAAAGTACTCCCGAAGAGCCTTCATTTGAATGGTCACACCACAGGATTTCATCAACAAACTGAAAAGTTAGAACCATCGATCTTGTACAGCATAATAAACAGTACCACAGGAAAGTACTGCTCAATAGCTTTCATTTGAATGGTCACACTTTAGGATTTCACCCACAGACTCAAAAGTTACAACCACCTTGTACAGCATAAGAAACAGTACCACAGGAAAGCACTGCTCAATAGCGTTCATTTGAATGGTCACACTTTAGGGTTAAATCCACAGACTCAAAAGTTAGAACCACCTTGTACAGCATAATACACAGCACCACAGGAAAGTACTGCTCAGTAGCTTCTTCACAACCAAAACAAAAACTACACACTATATTACCAGTACATTTTTACCGTGCCAATGATAACTCACATACTGTACTCGTGAGCTTTGAGGAAAGTATTATCGGTACTTGTACTAGAATATAATCGTAATTACGGTAACAATGAATGAATGAATTGCAAAAAAATGAATGTTGAACTGCTGGCATTTCGCTAAATAATAATCAGCGCCCGGTATATCATACGTCCCAAGCTGTAAAGGTTAAATATGCGAATTCTAAAACTTAACAATAGCAGACGTCATATTTTACGAGAATTTTGTCTTAAAAATAGCAACCTGGATAGGTAGACTAAATGAAACTTTAATCGAGTAAATATGATTTCGTTTTACTGCAGAATCGTTGTGGTCTCAGTGTCAGAATCCAATCCTTATGTTTAAAGACGCGATTCTTGTTATATTAGCAATGATACAAGATTGAACACGCTTTGTTAACAGTTCTCTGTGGTTGTCGTTTCCAATGTAACTAGTAAATTGTATTATCTAACGGCGCCACTCCGAAAATTACATCTGTGTTTCTTAGCCGTTACTCCGAGGGGTTTGAGACGAGTCGAAGTTCCAACCCGGTCTTTACCTTTACCTTTACCTTTACCAAAACCAAGACAGCGGCTTAACGCTGAGCGAATCATTTTAGCAGTCCACCGCCAAAACAACGCCTGCACTGCAGGTTGAATGTACAGCGGTAGCCACTGCGGATTGCGAATAATACACACGTACTCAGGAGCGTTAAATGTTGTTTCTGCAGGGCTGGACAAAGTTTTATGAGTTCGCTTTCGGTGATCTGCGAGCAGGAGCTGAGATCATTGATAGGCTGTGTACAGCAGCTGGTAAGAAAAATACATTCAATACTCTGAGTTAACTTTTAGGTCTACCTAGAGTACCGTGTAAAAGAAATGCAAAGGAATTTCGGCGAATTTTATAAAGTTTGTCCAAATGGTTCGTTTTTTCGAAAAATAAACTAAGTTTACTTGCATTTTTTAACACTGTATGTGAGCACTGTAAACTTTTTAAATTCTCCTGTGTACGTGTTAAAACATGACTGCTGTAGTAATTTTTTTTTATTCCCCAGTGTATGTCATCCAGTTGTCTGGACAGTCTCGTTTCACACAATGCATATTTACCTCACGCTAAGATCTTTTGGTCGTTTTAAATGTTTTACTCTTCAATTTTTTGCTTCAAACTCAGTATGGAAAATTGAAACCGATCTGTGGACTTGATTCTTGATTCCCCACAGTGCTAAATGGGATATTTATTGCGTTCGCAGGTTCAGGGTCTGTTCGATGGAAGTTTGTTCACGGTTTATTCGAGAACGCTATCTATGGTGGTCGCATCGACAACAACTTTGATGCTAAAGTTCTGCAGTCGTATCTACTACAGTACTTTGAACAAGCGGTGTTCCCTGGACAGGTGAGTTAAGGCTTGATAAAAAATCTCAGGGATTACTGCAGTCTCCTATAGGGAAGATATCAGTGACGTCACCTATTGTTATTAATGTGCCAACCAGAGCCTTATTGGCTGCCGAAACAAAGGGTTATTTTGTTCCAGTGGTTGGCACATTTGAATAACAAAAAGAATGTTTGTAAACAGATATCATCCCTATTGGTGGTTTGCACGGCGGCCATGTTGGATTACAGAAACAATAGAAATAATTTCCATGAAAATAGTTTTATTTCCAACAAATGTGACTGTACATACTCTGATGTAACCTCCAACACAGGCTCGTCACGCAATCGTTCCTCTCTGCCCAGGAAAGAAGCGCGTGACGACCCCAAGGGAAGTCTGCGTTAGAAGATGGTACTGATGCTAGACAAAGGAATCAGAATTTCAAATTGCAAACGTAGAGTCCTTACGTTGGTACTTTTATTCGTTACTTTTGTTACATCCAGTGTAGGCGCGGTGATTTGTGCGTTGGACTTTTAACCGAAGTTCGGTGGTTGAGGCCTGGTCTCTGTCATCGTGTTGTTGTAATTGTAAATTGTAATTGTAATTGTAATTATAAATCTTTATTTAAACACGGTAAAATCATCAGGAACCTAACCTAGCTAACCTAACCTAGCCTAAACAAATTACAAAGCTAACTACAATTAATCTAAATAACCTGTTTTTCATGAATGCCGTGTGTAGTTTAAATTAAAAATTCAGATAAGCTGAACGTTTAAATTGACTTAGAGATTTCATTAGACATGAAACTTTACTCCACATTGTCTCTCTTCACCCAGGTGCTCTCTCCTCCGCAGAGGCTCCTATCAGTAAAGAACAGTAAAAGAGAAAATGGGAGCGCGGGGAACGATGGGAACCTCCACCCAGCCTCCGCACGTTTTTTGCCAAGCGTGGAGCGTGACTAGGAGGCCTCTGCGGAGGAGAGAGACCCAGGTGTATAAATGGGTACCGGCGACAAAATACTGGGGGTAACCCTGTGATGGACTTGCATCCCATCCAGGGAGAGAGTAGCAGTACTGCTAGTTGATTCATGCCACAGAAACCGGGTAAAGCTCCGGCCGTGTGGGCGACTTTACCTATGTTACATCTCTAATTTGCTAACGTTCTTCGTTTAGGGAGGAAGCCGGTCCGCGAGACCAAAGAAAGTTATTCCTAATGTGACTCTACCTACCTCTTGCCATCACAGGGTGAGTGCTTTTCCTTTGATTTGACAATATTCGTATCCTCAGTATTGAACTAGAATTACTACGATTATCAGTTGAGTGAGGCACGAGCAAATTTTAGCGACAAGGTTTTGCCGTTACAATTACTTTGTTGTCAAGGGCAACTTGCTACGTTTCCAACGGTAACAGTAAGAAAGGGCAACAAGTTAGTTCGTTTCTCAGAATTTCGCGCGCTTTTGTTACTGATGACGACGTTGACAGACAAGTTACCGTTGGAAACGTAGCAAGTTGCCCCTGACAACAAAGTAATTCAGTGTAACGGCAAAACCCTCGCTAAACTTCGCTCGTGCCTCACTCAACTGATAATCGTAGCAGCTTGCCATGGAGGCTCATGCGGAGGAAATCATAAAATATTTGCCTGAATAGGAGCGTCTTCATAATTTAGATACAGTGTTTTTAAATTCATAAATAATTCATCAAGTTTGAACAAAGAAAATCACAGACTCTGACCAATCACAGCAGTCGTAAACAATCCAATGAACCAATCAGAGCTCGAAGCAATTACACGTCGGCGGCGCCAAGCGCGGGAAAACGCGTGCGAGCAAGTCACGATTGGTTTTGGTTTTACTTCTGATTGGTCGAGAAAGTGGCGCGAGATTTTTTAGCCAATCACAAAGCGTAGCAATGCAAAACCAAAGCAATTGTGTAATTACTTTTGACACTCAATTGAAAACTGCTCTAATGGTCAGTTTGAAAAGCTATATCAAGCACTCGAAAGAATGTTTCGTAAGCCTGCAAATAACAGCCAGTCATCAGACAAATGTCCGGCAAATTGGCATTTTGACTGGTGAACGCTTAGTCTGGCCTGACAAAATAAACAGGAACTATCTGAAACAAATTCTCAAATTTCACTCAGTGGGACACAGGTGGGACGATACAACATGTCTCGTGGTGCCAAATATTACTCTTTTTGTGGCATTGCGAATGATATAACCGTATACATAACAATTATTCGTATAAAAATAAAATTCTCCGACCAGACAAACTTTACGTCCGGCCAAACTAGCCACTGGACTGACAAATGACCTGCTCAGATAAGAAAATTATATGCAGGCTTGTAAGGTATCCAAACATCTCGGAGTTGGTTAAAGGCCCACCTTCACCCAAAAGACGTTGCGGTCGTTTGTTTTTGTTTTGAAATGCTCCATTGTTCATACGCGTGATCTGATTGGTTACACGCATTCAAGCGTGAATTTAGTGTTACACGAAATTCAGCACAAAACTCGGGTACTCCTCGTGTTTTCAACCCACTTCTTGATGTTTTGCTAACCTGTTAATGAGACACTCTTCCTCGTGTTTGACACAGTACATAAAAGGAGTTGTTTGTCTTCTTAGGATTACGTGGAGATCATAAACTCTCTTCCTGAGGACGATAAACCGTCATTCTTTGGATTACCTGCGAATATCGAACGTTCATCTCAAAGGATCATCAGTTCACAGGTCGGTTTCTAGATCCTAGGTATTCTGGAGTCTTTCCACGTAACGTTTTGTTCATGATAAAAAGCTTTCATTGTTATTTTTAATGTTTACGTTTTCTCCACCCCAATGCCCACAAAAAAATCATGTTCATTATCTACGTTGACGGAACTGTGGTTTACGTTTGATAATGTAAGACGTTTTTCCTATGTCAAGTCTTCAAGTTTTTTTCAATGGACGGCTTGTCACACTTGTCTTGTTTATTGTTTCTTTGTCATGTGCATCCGGTACACGAAGTAAAAGCTAAATTCCGTCCAATAGGTGCGGTTACACGGGGCACTTTAACCGTGGTAAATGACCTTTACACCACGGGAAACTTCATTTAGTGAGTGTGACCGACTTTTTCCGAGGTAAATTTCCCGTGGTAAATATCCATGGATACATAAAAAAGATCACACGAAGCGCCCATGACATTTAACGTGGTAAGTTGCAATGGTGTTTTGATGCCCAAGGTACAAGAGCCAATCACGATGCTCCGTTTGACATCAACACGTAACCGCAAAGGAAAAGGTTATTCACTGAATTGCGTGACATTTTTTTACCTTGGCAAATCACAAATCGCGTGTAACCGCTCGTATACTAACCCAAAGTGTGATGCACCGCGGGATGATCTACCAGGGGAAATGCCATTTACCGTGGTATGTGTAACCGCTCCTAATGACACGGCCACCCTCCGCGCAAATGCGCGACAGAACGCGGAGGAGCATCCACACTCGGGTCCGCCTGAGGGCGCCTTAGTAGTAGGCACTAGTAGTAGTAAACAAAGTTAACATGTTGTCTGTTTTGTAGGTGATTAGCCAGCTCAAAGTTCTGATGCGCTCTGATCTCGAAGCGCATAAGTTCGATAAAGAGAAATGGTCTACTGAACTATCGCCTATACTGAACTTGTGGAAGAAACTCAACCAGGTACATTTGTTTTGTTCCTTCTCATTTTTGTTCTTCTGTTTTCTCAGGTTGTATTACACTAACGAAATTACGATACAAATTTTTCGAAACAATTGCATAGAGCATACCGTGCAACAGACAAATTTCTTTCTTTCGTTGCCACAATTGTTGTTATAGTAGAACCGAGATCTACTCCTCGCAACGATTGTGGCAACGGAAAGCGTTCCGGGAAATGTCCCTTGCAGGGTATGTTACATCGTGTAATGTTTTTCGTGCAACTTGTGTCGCAATGTTGTCGCAACTTTTGTCACAACCTTTGCATGCCTTTACTGGCTTTCTTTGTTACGTTTTCTTATGATCCGCAGAAACGTCTCCTTGAAGTGCCATACCCGTTGTTTGTTCTCTGCATTTTCCATGAATTAAAAACCTCTAGGGTTACTTTCAAGAGTATGCTTGGTCTCGAGAAACACACAACACAACACACATTCAAGACACCGTTTTCTGTTTGTGATGTCGACAAAGTTAATTTTCCAACGTTACATTATTTCACAGGGATCGCAACTTATCCAGATGAAAATCTCAGCCCCGTCAGAGACTGGTGAGGAATCTCCAGTGACGTCATTCGTGATGCTGGAGAGGTACAATGCCATCCGACTGGTGCAAATCGTGCACGCCTCCCTCTCCTCCCTCAGCAAGGTCATCCGGGGAACTACGTTGTTAGACGCAGATGTCCAAGCTCTTGCGGGCGCGTTACTTAAACAAGAAGGTAAGTAATAGCATAAAATCCAGACACGCTTTATTTATGGCTTGTGTTCATTAAGGTTACAGTGTACCTTCAGATCGAAAATTTATCGAAATTTTTTTTTTGGCGTCAAAATAAAGTTTACAGAATGAACTTTCATCGAAAAAAAAATTATCGAAAAATAGTGAAAATTGACGGAGAAATGACAGTATAACTTTTGTGGGCGGAGTTTGTTTATTAAGCGATATGTTTTTTTAAGCGCTGTTTTCTCAAAGTTAATTTTTCGCTTGTTGGGGACACTTTCAAGAGCTACAACTCAAAGGGAATTTGTTCGATTTTCCTCAAATTTGGACAGAAGCTAGGCTAACATATAATCAACAAAAACGTGTCGGCGAATTTCTTATTTCCGAAAACTTTTTCGTCAAGAGCCATTTCCGTGCGATCATTCCAATTTTTTTTTCTCCCTTTTTCGAAAATATTCTGTAACTTTTCACTGCAATTGAATATGGGAAATCGCCGACACGTTTTTTTAGCGCTTCGTGTCCGGAAACCCGAGAACAAACCAAATTAGCAAAATACAATAATCGCTTTGAGTTATAGCGTTTTAAAGCTGATTCGGACGTTCGAATTTAGATGTCATAAAAAATTAGACAATTCACTCTATTACCAAATGGTTTCCATATTTAGATAGCCAGCTCTATAAGCTTTAATTTGATATGTGTGTTTAGGTATATTAAGTGTAATCTTAAGACACTAGAGCTGTTATACTGGAGACACCCCCGAAGGTACACTGTAACCTTAAGGCTGATTTAGACGGCACAACTTTTGCCTACAACTATCGCATGCAACCTGCTCAGGACATACATACGACACGAATCGCGTCGTCTACATCAGCCCACAACTCGCTCACAACTGTTGCGTGCAACACGAAAAAAGTTGTAGGATTTTGAAACATGTTTTAAAACCCTACGACAATCTTAGCCACATACAATTATATAAGGCCGATTTACACGGCATAACTTTATTGCATACGACATTGCATACGCCATGCTTACGCCATGCTTAAGATATGACTTGAGTTGATTTGCACGAAGCAATTCGTATTGTAAGCATGTCGTAAGCATGGTTTGAGCGTGTCGCATTAGACAAAGTTTTACCGTGCAAATCGGACTTTATGATGCGTGTTGTATACAATTTTCGCCTGACGCAAGCAGCGCGCGCGACAAAAAAATCGCATGCGACAAAGTTGTGTCGTGTAAATCGGTTTTTATGTTGGTTAGCGCGTTGAATGTCGGTGGTTTTTTTCCCTAGTCTCTTCCGTCGTGTTGCTTCCTTAGACAACATACCTTAATTGCTTCACACTGTCTCTATCCACCCAGATGTAGCACATTTGTACAGGTGGTCATAATGCCTGGGGTAACCTTTCGACGGACTAGTCTCATCGAGGAAGGAGTAGCAATACTCCTAGTTGCTTCATGCTACAGAAACCTGGTTAAGTTTCGAACGTGTGCGCCGCTTGTTGCTCGTGTGCGACTTAGAATTCTTCGCGGACGATGGCTAAAATCACTGCAATCATACTGGCAAACACGTAATCATGAGAATAGAAACGATATTATTCCTAATGTTTAAATACTTTAAAAACACAGATTTGATTGCAGCTTGTAACAAACTTTCATATCGCGGCGAGTGTTATATACATCATTGTTAGTTTGCTGTACTAAGCTTTGCCGTATTCATCCCCAGGTTCCCCTTTCTTGGAGCAGTCGCTTTGAGGGCCCAGAGGACCCAATTCATTGGTTAAGGGCCCTTGTTGCTAAGACCCTAGCCCTGGGCTCCTGGGTGGAGAAGTGCAGCTCAGACTCCTTGTTAAGGGAAGTGCTGGATCTTTCTGAGCTGTTCCATCCTGACACCTTCCTTAATGCGCTGCGACAGCAAACAGCTAGGTGAGTTTAACCTAACTAACAACAGGCTGTACAAGATGTCCGTGTATTGTAAACTACGCTCTCAACCAAATCGTCCCATTTCAATCTTATGCAATTTTCCGCATTAATGGCTTTATAACCTAATTCAAGAGGACGGCAAAATCTTGTGTGACCAGCCTGACGGTAATTTTGTGTGAAAGACTTTTCTGCTGAACTTCGCTTTCCTATTATTGTTCTGGTAATATATGAAACACAGGATCAGGATATCCAAACACTGACAAATGTTTGGATATGGCTTGATAAAGGTTCTCAAACTGATCATTAATTGCGGAGAAAACGAAGGAATAAAATCGCCAGTATGTATGCAAATTTAGTCTGTATTTTGAAAACAAATGATGTTGAAGTTGAGTAGAAGAGCAAGAGGACACTTTGTGACGCTTATTAAATTTGCCATGCATCTTATTATCTGCAATCCTGTACATAAGTCCTTTATAACGCGCCGCTACTTGCAGCTCTCGATCAATTTTAGGACATTTTCGAGCCCTTCGATGTTCCAACACTCGTTCTCTCAGAACTAACTATTTGATGTTTTTTTTTCCCTGTCAGAGCGATGAAGACGTCAATAGACAGTTTAAAACTTGCCGTGTCCTGGAAAGAAGCTCAGGTTAAAGGAGCCAAGTTTACTGTAAAGGTTTGTAACCAGAGAGGGGAGAGAAAGGGGAAAGGTTTGAGACCATATTCTAATGTTCGAGGTGGGAATTGAGGGAAGGTGTAGAGGTTTGTGTTCAGAGCCTGCTACTTAGGGAGGGGAGGGAAGGTGTGAAGGTTTGTTTGATAGGGAGCTGTTTAGTTTTGGGGGGTGGGGTGGCATGTTTTTACTTGCTTCGTGGATATTTTTTATAATTGACACTGATGCTGTTTAGATCAGCATTGCATCATTTTTGTTGTTGTTTTAGTGCTATAAATTTTCGGTTCCAGCTCTCGCAAAGTCAGTCTCTCAATCACTTTATGTAAAACAACGCAGTGCGTTATTTAATTAATCATCTATGCATTTTACGGGTCATATTGGGCACATTTTGTTGTTTTCTCATTTGTGATTTCTCTTAATTTAGGAACGGATCACGTACGTTCTCCTGTTGCAATTCCTCTCTTCGAATTTGACATAACTCTATAGGTTTTAAATACTGAAATACACATCTTGTTTTTTTCTGATTAGCTCGGCGGACTTCAATTGGAAGGATGTAGTTTTGACGGCAACACACTGACAGAGAATCAGCGAGACTCCCCCAGTGTCTCTGCCATACCCACGGCTGCGGTGGCCTGGGTTTCAAAGGTTTGCCTCTTTCTAATTGTCGAGGTTCAGAGAGAGTCATTTATTATTTCATTTCATTTCCGCAGTTCATATATTGTGTAATTCCTACACTACACTACACTACACTACACTACACTACACTACACTACACTACACTACACTACACTACACTACACTACACTACACTACACTACACTACACTACACTACACTACACTACACTACACTACACTACACTACACTACACTACACTACACTACACTACACTACACTACACTACACTACACTACACTACACTACACTACACTACACTACACTACACTACACTACACTACACTACACTACACTACACTACACTACACTACATTGCATTACATTACATTTGGTGCGAAAATATGCCAGATATTTGTCCGCGGGCATTAAATGTTTCGAGAAGGTCACAGTTTTCCTCAAGCTTCTCTCTCGGAAAACTTTTGCAAGAACAAATATCCGTACATATTTTTGAAGCCAAATGGAGGTTATCATGTTTATTATCCTTCAATTATTTTTTCACAATGCCTCTGTTAGGGAGAGTTGGCCAAGCCGTTCTAGTCTGTTTAAAACAATCAGTTCTATTCAATTTAACAATATATTTCAGACGAAAACTGAATGTGCGAACGTGAAACGCAAATTTGGAAAACTGGGGTATATCACTTGGGGAATATCATCGGATATTCCCCTGGTTTGGCTTTGTCTCGTGATGTGTTAAGATCAATCATACGCGAGAAAAAATATTTGATGGATTATAATTGGTAATAACTTCAGTTTTCTATTTCCTAGGATACCGCTGACCCCTATCCTGAGAGCGACTGTATCTCGGTCCCAATCTACTATAGTGCTGACCGTGATAAGACTGTCACGTGTTTTAACATGCCGTGTGGTGGTAACCAGAGCAGGTGGACCCAGTGTGGCGCTGCTCTCTTTCTCAAGAGCCAGTGATTTAATGTCTTGACATTTACAGCATTTGTGTTTTGAGTAATTTGACGTGTATGCATTACTTAAGGCAGAAAGGGAAGATACGAATGAATAAAATAATCGCTTCTTTGCCAACTTAATTGGTTGTTCGTTGTTGTGTTGTTCCACTGGACTCCTAATATAAACATCGGCTATATTTATTAGGTAACGAGAGTCAACATTACAGTAATAAAAGTTATTACAAGTAGAATTTCAACGTCCGCGTTACTGAATGGAGGAATTTTTGTTTTTTCATTAGCAAAATGTCCTGACCTTAGCAAGTACAACATTGACGCCACACCCTTTCACACTCTAGTTAATGAATGCTGAAATTTAATCCCCGGTTTTGTAAACCATTTTTCGCTCACGTTTTTTCGACTTTCGTGCATAAGCCACCATGTCAGAATAGATGCCACGAGATAGAGTGCCATTTCCCGCCTGTGAAAAGGTTCTAGCTGACGCTCCAATCGCCGATTTTTCTTGTGCCCCATTTTCCACCAAACCAGTTGACAGGCTAGTTTCGTGTCGCAGTTGTAAGACAACAATTAAAGTTATGGTTTCTGTGATAATAGATTTTAAGTTTTACGCGTTTACAAGACGTCAATCATAAACGTAATTTTGGGGTTCAGTCTGTCACTGACTTTTCATGTCCAAACGAAATCGAACGGTAAAATTTGATTTCTTTATACAGTCGAACCTCTCCTTACGGACACCTCTCTGTTACGGACACCTCTCTGTTACGGACACCTCTCTAATACGGACACCTCTCTATACGGACACCTCTCTAATACGGACACCTCTCTAATACGGACACTTCTCTAATACGGACACCTCTCTAATACGGACACCTCTCTGTTACGGACACCTCTCTGTTACGGACACCTCTCTGTTACGGACAGTTTCCTATGTCCCGACAAAATTCTCGCATTTTCTTTAGCAAATTCATATAAACTGAACCTTTTTATTACGGACACTCCGGTGATCAGGTGATGATAGTTTGAGTAAGTAATACAATTTCCTGTTTGTGGTTACAAACATATCGAAAGACGTTTTCAGAATTGTACTTTAGATTACTTTTTCACATGCAGCATTGCGTTGTAGTTCGTTCGTTTTAAAACAGTGATTCGTATACCTTATGTAGCTGAGAATTTTACAATGTAGTACACTACTGATAGAGAGTGTCTCAATCCTGTATATTAATCAATTTAGATGCAGTTAAAAGACGAGTGTGGGCCTGTTTTTAGTTACTGAACAAAAACTGTCAGGTGACCTCTATAATACGGACACCTCTCTAATACGGACACTTTGCTCTGTCCCTTCGGTCGGTCCGTATTAAAGAGGTTCAACTGCATGTATTTCTTACTTTCTTTCTCTCTTTCTTTCTTGTCTTTCTTGTCTCCATTCTTCTTTTACAGTGCTTTTCAATATTCCCAACCTCGACCAACTGTTTCGTTTTTCACTGCCTTAAAATCATAGCAGACGTCTCAGGAAACAACGATGCTTTTCGCAAAATGGTCACATGGTCATGTTTCTGGGTTGTGATTGGTGGATATCGATCCATTTTGTCAGAGTCCAATGTTTAAACTTCAACTTGGGAGGACTGCATATTCCCAAGAGCATTTCAAAACAATAGTTACTCATGCGCATAGCGGCATGAGTCAAGGTTTCGGTAAGGTTTTTACTCATGCGCATAGCGGCGTGAGTCAAGGTTTCGGTAAGGTTTCCTTGTTTCTATTTTTAGCTTTCGTCCCGCATTTTGTAGTCACAAATTTCCTCGTTTTTTTAAAGTTTCCCGTATCCCGCGGGACGACTTTCACTGGTCTGATTGGTTGACACGCGACCTCTTGATTTCGGCGTGCCCGTAATCACGTTCTTGTTTTCAAATAGCCGAGTCAAGCCACTAGCATTTGGACTTACCGTTAAAGAAATTACATTTTTCGATGGGAATTTATGTTGATATCAATTTGTGATTGAATTTTTCTTTGTGTTGTCGCTAGTTTTGAAGAAATTGCTTATAAAACGTGCTTAAATTCAGTTGTAAATTCAGTCGTAATAAATGATATCTGATATTATGTAAACAAAACAAGACTTACATTCGTTGAGAGTGGCTTGTTTGAGAGTGAAGGGGTGCGTGACCCAGTTAAAATAAGCCATGAAACGTTCTTATGCAAGCGCATGAGTACAGGCTACCAGCTAGCCTCTTGTTGTTTCTATTTTTAGCTTTTGTCCCGCTTTTTGTAGTCACAAATTGCCTTGTTTTTTTAAAGTTTCCCGTATCCCGCGGGACGACTTTCACTGGTCTGATTGGTTGACACGCGACCTCGTGATTTCGGCGTGCCGAGTGGCGTGCCCGTAATCACGTTTAGTGTACGCGAACTCGCCCCTGCCTCCCCTAGAAAGTTATTTTTGCCCCCTATTGTTATAAAAGGCTTCAGGAAGGTTAAACCAATCAGAATCCGTCTACCGAGCACATGTCTGGGTTTTAGGGGGGACTAGGGAGAATCGGTTTGTCACTCAGAGAAGACTTTCAGATTCAAACAAATATGGCTTCTTCTGTGCTCTGCACTTCAATTTTTCAGACGTTCATTTTCCATAACCAAAATGTAAACATGCCTTTGAAGACTTCGAAATGGAAAGAAAGAGTCCTTAAGACGATTTGTATGCCTTTGAAGTGACGGTTAGAGAGCTGAAAGCGATGGAATCGTCCTGTGAGGATCACAAAGCGAGACACAAAGCCCGGCACAAAGCGAGACATGTGTTCCTACAGAATTCATACTCGAAGCTCGAAGCGGCAGACTTTACTAAGAATTTTCAAGCATTCCTGGAAAACTACGGTGAAGAAAATAACATTTTTGAATGTCCATTTACTTTGTAAGAAACATTTCATGGACTGTTTATTTCTGTTGTCAGTGAGAATTTTTGCGAACTATCGGCCGCACGAGAAATTCTTTGATTTGCTTGCGTTGCTGAGAGCTTCCTCGATGCGATAATTTAACGCGTTTTGCTCTTGAGACTAATATAATTCGCAGACCCTAGCGCTCCTCGCTGCAATTAGGCTAAATAAATCGCCAAACCTTCCGGAAACAGAAAATCAATGAATTCTGATGAGCGTTTGACTCTTTTATTCAAGGGAATGACATTTTCATTCAAGGAAATATGTTTTGACCTTTAGAACAAATATTGTGGAGCGCGCGATCGAATTACATTCCACACGAAATTTGCATGAAACGAAACAATCTTGCCATCCGTCGGTGGGGTGGGTGGGTGTGTGGGGGGGGGGGGGGGCGAGTACAGAAAAAATGGTAGCTTTAATCAACGTGTCTTCCCCGTGTCTTGACTGATGGTGCAATGTGTGCTACGCAAAATTCGTTGAGGTGGTAGCGGTGCGTGACACGTTCAAAATAAACCATAAAACTTTCTTGCGCATGAGTAAAGGCTACTGGTAGCCTCTTGTTTATGCAAAATTTGGGGGGCAAACAGAGTTTATAGTGGGCGTTTCTCACAGGGTTCTCACAGCGACTTGGTCAGCGGACTTCTGATTTCGTCTCCAGTCTCCTACTCTTTTCTTCACAACAAAATCATGCCGTATTCTGTCTGTTGCAGCTGATTTTGCTCATGATTATAGCTTTAATTCTCGCCTTTTTGATCGGAGTTTTTTCTGTTTTACTTTTGGAAGCCTTTTTACTGTACAAATGGTGGACATCACGAGAAGGGGATGCTCGAAATCTGTACCCTCAGCGCACAAGCGTCACAAATCCGGAGGTAAGCGACAACAATAATTATTACAGTTTTCAAGACTTCCTTGTGTGTGATCCCTTGATCTTAAATGTCAATCGCTCAGGCAATGTTTCTTCTTCTTTAAAATATATAGTGATAACATTTTGTCAGCGTGAAACCTGCTTTTCAAATAGATCGAGCAAAGTAAAAAATGAATTATGCAACTTTTTGTTTTTGTCTTGCCTGACTGCAGGGAAGTCTTGATCTTGGTACCTTATATTCCTATCTATATTGTGTATGTTTTGTTTTCTTGTTTGTCTGTTTGTTTTTTGTTTTGTTTTTTCTCCACTGATAAATAGCAGTACCAGATTAATAAAATTAATAGAAGCAGTGTTGGTGCACAAGAACAAAACCAATGTTATCACTGCACGTACTGGCCAATCACAATAGACACAGATAATTCAATGAACCAATTAGAAGTCAAAGCAAATACATGTAACCGACACCAACTGCATGAATTCAAACCCATATTGAATCAAGAGGGGACTTTACAAAGTACTGTATCCAGATATGTACCAGTACACAAGAACAGGTCACAGTCCGTACATGTATATTCTTGGTGTGTGTTGGCAGATGTATTACAGGGCTTGACAAAGCACTGTCCAACAGCCCAGGGCTAGTGGAGCAATCTGTTGGGCTAGTGTATTTTTATTGCAGTTTACCCGACGGGCATGCAACAGTAGCTGCCTTTTTCTCATCATTAAGTTTAGAAGAAGTGTGTGTAGCAGACAGTTCCCGAATGAAAGTGAATGTTAGGAACATTAACTTTAGAAATGTAAGAAAAAATAATGAACAATAGAAATTGAATATGATTATCACCTTCATGATTCTTGTTATTCATAAGTTTATCATACTTGGAAAGCAACAATAATACATGTACTTTAAAAAGTCGTCAATACTCAATTTTCATTCAATGCAGTCGCAACTGCATACCCTGAATAAAATAATTATTTAAGCCTGGTTCACACTAGCAACATAGCAACATAACAGCGAGGTCACGCAAATTCAAATCACGACGTATATCGATGTTTTATGTCACCAGTGCGAACAACACAACATAACGACATAATAGGCAGTGTTCCAGTTAACTTTCAAAGGCAGGGAGTCGATGAATAATTTTAAGAGATCAACAGGTTGTGGGTCACTCTAAATCTTCTTAAGTTAACCATTTGATTTGTCAGGTCAGGAAGCCGGCCTTGTCAGGTTTTTGACCCGAGACCCGTCTCTTATCTGAAACACTGAATAAGAACATAATAACATGGACGTACTGTAATTACATTTAAGGAAAAAACTGATCTTTTCTTTATGTCATTATGTCCATGTTCTTATGTCGTTATGTCGCTAGTGTGAACCAGGCTTTACTTTTGGGCTAGCTTCTCATAGCTCTGGGCTAGTACGTTTCATCTCACCCTGTGTATATGATTTGGATACATGTATGTTCTGGTTTTTCTTGTTTCTGACCCGTAGTGCACTGTAGTGATACTGATACGGTTATTACTTGTTGCAGTTTATTGCAGATTATTTTAAGGATGAAAGTGCTACTGAGCAAGAGTCATGCATGAGCCTGAATCTTTTGCTGGCCTTTCTTTGGAGGGAATGGCGAGATTCTCCTCAGATGAAATCATTCTTTCTAAACAAGATGAACTCTGAGTTCTCAGATCTTATCCAAGGAAAAGCTGCAAGCAAAGTTATTGAGCAAATAACTATTGAAGAGTTCTCACTAGGAACATCTCTTCCTGTTATTACAGGTGAATTGTACTTCAGAAAGTAGAGGCATGCAAATCAACATCCTAACCAGGCTCATCTGATTCAAAAACAAAATTTCAAAGGTTTATAAAATATGTGGACCCAACAACAGCTGTAGGTAAAGTTATACATAACTTCTTTCAGATTTTCCAAAACTCCCTCTTATATTTGTATCAGGTTGTGAAAGTACAATGGATGTTTTTCTGTTTGTGGTATTACATGTACATGTAATTGAATATATCAAAGAAAGCCTACAGAAATGTTAGATCAAGATGATATTTCTGTGTGTACAACTATATGTACATCAGCTGATTGATTTAATTTACATTGTACGCAGTATACATCTAATAATAATGGGTATACATTGTACAACCAATCAGAATTTGTTCTAAATAAATCTGAACTTCATTTTAAAAAAGTCAATGTCTAATTAAGGGCAAGACAAACTTATAATGCTACTTAGTACATATTCATATAAATTAACCTATTCTTAAAATGACTGGATGGATGGAATACAATGTACATGTAAACTTTCCTTTGACCTTTCTTGGTCAAAACCATACTACAACACCTTAGCTTATTTACAAAAAAAACTCTTATTCTTGGCTTTCACATGACGTCACAAAAATTAAAAAATCTAAAGAAAACGTCCTACAAAGCTGTTTCTAACATGGTATGTGGATACAAGTGTTATAATCTTTCACAAAAAGTTTCAGGTTTTAACGATGTTTTGCTTCCGATTTATAAAGGTTTTAAATGTGTCACGCAATGCGTCACGCTATTTCAGATAAGCCGCGAAAATAAACGAAATTGAATCAGCTGAAAGTTATTGTTTGCATTATAAGTGCTTATAAGCCGAGTTAATTGAGCTTATAGCAAATACAATAATTTTGGATGTGATTTTTGGTGTAATTAAGACTTTGAATTTTTGGCCGCCATCTTTGTGCCCTTCTCAGGGGCACAAAGATGGCCGCTCTATACATTTCTTACTAAAAATATCTAATACTCGTTCGCCTATAACTCTTGAACGAAATGCTTTTGCTCTTCAAAATTTGGCCAAGATGTGTAGTTTTAAACTCTCTACAATTCCATAAAATTTTGGATTCGAAATCTATTTTGTTATGCTTCTGAATTTTGATATGACGTAAGTGAAAGCCAAGAATAAAAGGGAACCTCCACTCTGAAAGAAAATACCACCCAAAATGCTCTACAAGTACCCAAGAGCATTTTGGGTGATATTTTCTTCAAGAGTGGAGGTTTACTTTAAACACCAAGAGAATGAAATCAGCCAATTCTTGAAAGAGGAACAAATTATGGTCTGTTGTAGCCCATTTCAAGACAAAAATGTAGCAACTTAAAAAAAAAAAATTGGCTAACTTTTTTCAATGAAGTTAAATGAAATTTAACTCAGTTAACAACTAGGAGCAATCATTGTGTTGGTGTGATTATGTTGGGTAGCGCATAGTTAGCATGCCCTCAACCGAATGTTTATAGCGTTTAGTGTTTAGCGTGGCATTTTAGCGTGGCGTTTAGCGTGGCGTCTTTTGTGCAGCGTTTTAGCGTGGCGTTTTTGTAGTTGGGTCATTTCATATACATTATAGTGCGAATTGCAGTGTGCCTTATATGATAGGTCAGCGGCTTGCCTTGTTAGCAGTCGCAGGGTCAGCGGTCTTTTGGTTTGGGGTCAGGCTCATTGCGTGTCGTTCTTCCTTCGTTCATCGTTGATTCACGTGGCGTGGAGAAGTCAATTTTTTTTTTTTTTTTCCACTGACATGGTCAGTGTGACGGCTGCTGTGGGGTGCGTGGGGGGGCTCATGGCTGGGTTGCGGGCAGTGCCAGCCTTTCGGGCAGTTTTCCATCTTGGGGTTGGGGTCTCACCACTGCCTTAGGTTTATCCCCGGGTACCCAACCTCCAATTGCGACGTGGTTGTTAAAGGGGCATTTCATTCAGACCCAGTCCATCTATGACAAGAGACACTGATCGACAGCAGTTTTGGTACATTTTGTGGTAATTTAGAGCAGTGTTCAATTGAGTGTCGTAAAACCAAAACCAAAGTAATTACTCTGACCAATCACAGCGCCGTAAACAATCCAATGAACCAATCAGAGCTGGAAGCAATTACATGTCGACGGCACCAAGGGCGGGAAAACGTGTGTGAGAAAGTCACAATTGGTTCTGGTTTTATTTCTGATTGGTCAAGAAAGTGGCGCAAGATTTTTTAGCCAATCACAAAGCGTAGCAATGCAAAACCAAAGCAATTACATGTATGTAATTACTTTCGACACTCAATTGAAAACTGCTCTATCACAAAACTACAATGTAATTCATTTTTTGGTTTTTGTAATGACACCAAATTCCTGTGACACTACCCCTTTTACCACAGCCTTATTCTTTAAATAATTATTTTTAATTATCACCTGTAGGTGCTACAGTGATGAAAATAGGAACAAAAAATTCCAAGGAAGTCCCCAAGGAGCTGGACATTGCTCTGGATCTTAAATATGATGGGGGATGTCACATGGCTATACAAGTTGATCTTGTATTTAACAAGTCTGTGTACTTGGCAGTTAAGTTGGCTTCTCTCCGAGGTCGTGCAAGGTTGCAGCTCAGTAGGCACCCACTCACACACTGGTCCTTGGCTTTCTATGAGGTATGTGATGTACATGTACATGGAATAGTACAAACATGGATGTACAATGTGAATACTGCTGTTGAATCCTGTTATTACAGACACCATTAGGACTAGATTAATGCTCTGTATCAGTTCTGTAGTATAAAGCCTGTTATTTTGATAGAAAATAAATGGGCTTTAATTCTGTCAGGACTGCATGCGAAAACAGCCTGTAGTAACAACTGAAGGATTCCGTATCTAAGCAGGAAGTGCACACAGGTGGCCCATACAGGAGTGTAGGAACCTAGGAGTTGAGGGTACAAGTAGCATAAAGTTCAGTCCCAACCCTCACATTTTATTGATTCAACCAATTCCTTTTTACAGTAACCAGAAGTATACATGTACATACACTGTAGAAACGCCTCCCTCCTCTCCCCTACCCTATCCTCCCCTCCCCTCCCCTCCTCTCCCCTCCCCTCCTCTCCTCTTGCACATGCAAAAACAGATTAGGTGCAACTTTAACTTACATGTAAGGTAAAGGTAAAGTCACACACCAGCCACAAGTGGCCCAGATGGCCCAAACTTATCCTGGTTTCTGTAGCATGAAGCACCCAGGAGTATTGCAACTCCCCCTGGCTGGGGTGCTACAGTCCATCACAGGGTTACCCTCAGCACCAGTGTCTATTTATACACCTGGGTGAAGAGAGACTTTGTGGATTAAAAATTATTGTCCAATGTAGCAACACGATGGCTGAGACCAGGCATCAAACCACCGACCTTCAGATCTAAAGTTCAATAATATTATGCTAACCACTACACCAAAATGTACACCAATGCAGATGCACATAACTTTTAAATTACCTTTACTTTTGTAGAAATATTTTTTTATTCAACTATGGTTTTACTGCCTTTTTTCAGGAACCAGAAGTAGATTTTCAGGCAGAATCCCAGTTTGAGGGCAAGAACCTACCTCAACTTACCTCCCTCATAATAAGTCACCTGCGCAAGTCAATACAAAAGAAACACACATTACCAAGTTACAAGATCAGGTATAACCCATTCTTCCCAGAGCTTTCACCTCAAGATGAGACCCAGGAGGTCTATGTACATGACAGTCTGGTAACTGTTGGCAAACTTGAGGTCACTGTTGTAGGATGTACCCGTCTACCTGAATTAGAGAGTGGAGCGTGGCAGTATTATTGTAGCCTGTCTGTGGATCTCCTTCCCTGGAGTCGGCTTGCAGAGAACAGAAGAGCAATGTGGCCAACATTTGAGGTAATGAAGATAATTATTGTTTGAATTTGCCTGCTAAACATTGAAAGAGTATATGGCTAGAAAAAGAATTACTCCAGCCTTCTCACTCACCCCTATTGTTGAAAAAAACAATGAGTCCTACTTAAAATTTGACACCTTCCTTTTGTTTCCCCTCAGATGTCCTGGCCTTGAAGGGACATATTGATCATCTCATCATGTTGTTGTTGTTGTTGTTGTTGTTGTTGTTGTTGTTGTTGTTGTTGGGGGTCCCACCAAAATAACTTTTGCTTACCTTACAGTATTTTTCCATGTTTCAGTGTGTATATATCGCCAAATGCCACCAAATATACAACTTGACATGTAAATTGGATAAAAAGATTCTCTTGAGCAAAACAGAAGCAGTCATTTGGAGATATTTAGTGCATGATTTCAAGGATGGAAGTGGATTACAGTTCATCAAGTTTGATTTCATGACAGGTGGTCAAGAAATCAAACTTGCCATTCTTGTGGAACTTTAAACTGTTATTTTATCTCTTTAGTTAAAGACCCAGTATTGTCTGTTATGCTTCACATGCCTCTGAACAATAGAAGCCTCTCTCCTATGTAACCCAAAACAATAACAGGCGCGTGAAGCATAATGAACAATACTGGGCCTTTAACATTAATTATTTTCTTTGCTTTGGTCACTTCTGGTGAGTTTTTCTTCCTATTTCAAAATACATGTAATAAAAGAAGCTTAAGTTAAAGCATTTATTTGTTATATGGGCCTAGACACTGTCCCTTCAAGACTGCAGGATGTACAACTGTACATGTAATCATACATCAATCATCTTTAATCTGCAGTGTACAAATGAACTTGTACGTTGATTATCTCTTGATTCTTTGCAGATTGAGATAAGTCGTGAGAACAATGAAATTTCATTTGGTCTGACACTGAGCAAAGAGATCAACGAGGATGACCTTGGTAAAGCCATTGTGATAGAGACTATAGTCACTGATTCTCCTGCGTATTCAGCGGGAGTGCTGGCCAAAGACATTCTTGTAGCTATTGATGGGCACAAGATAGAGTCACTCAAACAGGCTGCTAAGATGATCAAGAATAAAAGCAGGTAAATAATTATTAATCAATAAATATTGCCAAACCTATGGTCCTCTGCAATATTTATGTACATGTATTTACAGTAGGATTGCAGATTGTGCTGCAATGTTATTACACGTATTATTATTACCACAATATTAACAACTGCATAGCTAAAATGGAGGTTGGGTGCCTGAGACATCCAGGAGCTTCCACTATTGGCAGCCAGCTCCTAGATGAAGACTGCTCCCATGGCTGGCAAATCCTGGCAACCCAGCCATGAGCCCCACACAGTAAGAGGAACAGGCACCCGTCACACTGCCGAGACAGTGGAAAGAGGGAGGGAAGGGGTAGGAGAAGAACTGCCTGGGCGATGAGCTGCCACGCTAAAGCAATGGTAAAAAGCTAGAAACGCCTCCTGTACACCACGCTACAATCCACAAGCACGTGGAGTTCGACACATGCACATATGTGCCAACACCGCTGACTACCAGGGAACGCAAGCATTCTTTGTTGTAAACTCCGTTAAATTGCATTTAACTGCATTTAAAATCATGCCATCCAAAAAATGAAACATAATTCAAATAAACCTCAGGTGGTACATTTGCATGGTCTCATTTATTTTTCATTATTGCATAATGGCAATATGGAATTTTTCTTGATTTGATTGATTGTTGGCACTCTTGGAAGGTTATTAGTGTTATTAATCTTTCTTTATACTCAATTAGATTTACTGCCACAGTTCAACGTCCACCAGCCAGAATAACCCAACAAGGGAGCATGCAAGAAAATCCCGCGGAGAAAGAACAAAACAGCAAGACAGTGGTGGACTTCAAAAATGTAACACTGAACAATGACGATGATAATGAGTCTGAGGACGAATTTGTCAACATAGTTGTCCCACTGTTTGAAGATGAAAACAGTGAGATTAGGGAAATGCTATCAAAAAGCACTGAGCTGAGACAGAAGGCTGAGAAGAAACTGAAAGGAAAACAAGGTCTGTAATAAATTGTTCACTGGGCTACTTTTCAATAGCCCAATAGCCCAATAGCCCAATAGCCCATTTCTGAGTTGCTCTTAGCCTCCTTTTCAAACCGAGGCCAAGTGCAAAAACCATACCCCGTTTCGCAGATACAATATACGGCAACCATATTGATCAATGACCATTTAAATTAACTCATTTCTTCACTTTTTGTCAACAGGGAAAAAGGCTCCCTCTGGGACGACAACTGTAGAACACAGCCCTCAGGCGAAGCCTGACGTGGAACAACAAGTCACCAGGTCGAGTGCTTTTGAAAATTATATAGTGGTTTTCAATTGAATGTCAAAAGAATAATTGCTTTGGTTTTGCATTGCTACGCTTTGTGATTGGATCATAATAGAGCAGTTTTCATTTGAGTGTCAGAAAACCAAAACCAAAGTAATTACTCTGACCAATCACAGCAGTCGTAAACAATCCAATGAACCAATCAGAGCTCGAAGCAATTACATGTCGGCGGCGCCAAGCGCGGGAAAACGCGTGCGAGCAAGTCACGATTGGTTTTGGTTTTACTTCTGATTGGTCGAGAAAGTGGCGCGAGATTTTTTAGTCAATCACAAAGCGTAGCAATGCAAAACCAAAGCAATTGTGTAATTACTTTCGACACTCAATTGAAAACTGCTTAATCTCCCGCCACTTTCTTAACCAATCATAAGCAAAATCAAAACCAATTGTCACATACTCGCACGCATTTTCCTGTGCTTGGCGCCGGTTACATGTGTTTGTTTCGAGTTCTGATTGGTTCATTGGATTGTCTGTGTTTGTTGTGATTTGCCGCACTAATTACTTCGGTTTTGGTTTTACGACACTCAAGTGAATGTGAAGGGAAGTAAAACAAAACGATCCAAAGGGCAATAAACAATATGCATATCACTACACAATAGCTAACCAACAGAACAGGAGTTTCAGCAAGAACAAAAAATACCCAACAAGATAAAAGACATACGATGGAACATATTCTGAGACTTCCTTTTTATTATATAAACACCAATGATGAAATACCAGGTGAGCTTTCGCGCGCAAACATCATATCTTCACACGTGAGAATAACATGTTATCTTCACACGTGAAAAGATCACCATTGACACGTTGTTCTACTTTAGGACTTCAAAAAAATATTAAAGTGAAATGGTTTGATTTCATTGGTGTTTATATAATAAACAGAACATTACATGGCCGCTTGAAGATACGAAATTTCTCAACACTCGAAGAGAAATTTCGTATCTTCGCGCGGCCGTGTAATATCCTCTTTAAATAAAATACGCTGAAAAACGTATTGTGTTCCCGTTACTAAGTGACCTAAATAAAAGTAAGAAAATTTCAAGGTAGTATGATTTCGGAATAATGGCCGTTTTTATGCTAGAGACGTTAATATCGTCTGAGACGTTAAAGTCGTCTCGAGACGACTTTAACGTCTCAGTATAAAAACGGAAAGTAAGCCAGACGGATTTAACGTCTGACGACTTTAACGTCTTATTTTAAGTGCGTCGTTCAGACGCACTTAACAGACGTTAAATACATTTGGTATAAAAACGAGACGGCCTTAACTGGGACAAATTTAGCCCTATTTGTATATTTGCGTTCTTAAAATTTATTTGGCCATGAGTTTAGTCGTGTCCAGTCACTTCCGAGAATAACTTTTTGTAGAAAATCTTGTGTTTTTTCTGTTTGGCCGTCCACTTTAATGCGTCCCGTTTTTATTCCAGACGCATTTAATGTCTCAGACGTTAAATACTTCTAGACGACTTTAACGTCTCTAGCATAAAAACGACCAATAGTAATGCAAATGAACAATGAAAATGATTGAGACGAATAAATTGGAATTTGAATTATAATTGGAAAAAAATTCGACAGATTCGCTTTTTTGTTCTGCTGGAATTGTGTTAAATAAATGCTGTTATTATTATTATTATTATTATTATTATTATTATTATTATTATTATTATTATTGTTTTGAAAGCTTCTTCAAAATTTCGTTTCAAGTGATTTTTTTTTTCTCTAAAGCTCCGAAATTCGTTAAAATTAGATTATTGTCAGTGTTATATTTGCTCATTTGTTTGTTGTTTTAATCACGCAAACTTCGAATACATGTATATCTGACGAATTTTCCCTCTTTGTTCTCGGTGATTATCGCCTACGTTTCGACAAAATTCGGGCAATTCATTTATTTATTTATTCCTTTCCCTTTCATACCTACGTTTTAGTAGTATTTGTATACTGTAATTGTAGTTAATAACTTCCCAAGAAAGGTGCTAAAATAATGGCCAATGAATGAAAATTTGTTGAAATTTCCTTGCAACCCAAACTTACCTTATTTTTGCCAAAATGCTCCAGAATTTACGTTTCGTTACTTCAACGTCACACTGTATTTTCTCACATTGTTTTCTGTTCTCACCACAGAGATCAGACGTTTACTGGATTACCAACCAAGGAAGCAAAGCAGGACAACTCCGCAACTCAGAGGAAAAGCTCAGATCAAGATACTCCTGTAGCGGCTGCAGGGAGCAAGCAGAGAACAGTGTCTGTGTCATCACTGACTGTTGTGGATGGACCTGACAACATAAAAACTAAGCTAGTCTCGGCAAGCACCACGGTATGTGAAGTACCGCTTAAGAGGGATTTATTTTAGTAAGAGTTTGAAAGAAGGGAAGAAAGAGCACTTCAGATTGATGGCGGAGTATTTGGGTGCCCATCTACCAATTATTAACTTTATATTCTTAGATTTAGTATTTTTCTAAATCTCACAAACCCCCATCCTTTTTTTTCACCCCAAAATTCACAAACTTTATATAACCTTGATGTACCGGCTATATAATTAAGTAAAAGTATTTGTGGATTGCTTGAAATATTAATAACAAACCGATCATTAGCTCAAAAATGGTATTTCATTGTAATCCCCCCATAAGTGCTTCTTATTTTCTGCTTTAATTTTTTATCTTTTAACTCGCTTGACTTATTCTTTCTCACTGATTGGGGCTATTATTAGAAAATTATGCAGCTCGGTCGAGCGGTTAGAACGCTGGACTTGAAATCCGGATTTCCAAATTCCCGGGTTCAAGTCCCGCTCTGACCACTAGCACTGCAGGAGCTGTTTGATGGCAGACCCGAGTTCATCTCCTCAGCCACGCTTGTAAAATAGCCAACTGGTCTACCTTCTGCCACCTGGTATCGGCCACACTAACACCAGCACTTACCATACAGTTATGTAATCACTGCCTTTGCCGCTGTTTTTAGGATCCAGTTTGGGATGAGACTATCAAGTTTGATGTCCTAAAGAAAGACCAGTACCTTAACGTGTGCGTCTGGAGCAGATCATACGAGAAAAATGAAAAGGACATCCTGCTGGGTTATGTATGACGTTTTCTTGTTCGTGTTCCTGTATACAGCTATTTCAAGTAACGTTGTCGGATGAAAGCTTAAAGCCAAGACCGCAAGGTAGTATGGGTTAGGGTTAATAGCCATTGCATAAAAATACCATACTTCCTTGCGGTCTTGGCTTTTCGCCTTTTTCATCCGACAACGTTAATTGAAATAGCTGTATGCTCTTTCAACTCTGACTCAAGGGAAATGCGACCTGTGAGAAGCGAAACACGAAAGCACGGCAAATCACCCACTGGACGAAGACTCGAAATGCGTCAATTTTGGCTTGAAACGTAGTATTACTCTCTTTTGTGAGCGTCCAGTTTCCTTGTGTGGGTGGGAGAAAGAATATTAGCGTTTGAATGTAGCGCTTTTCGCCGGATCGACTTTCCATTTGAAACAAGAGGTGGTGCTACAAATGTACTTAATCTGTGTGAAGGCGATTTTTCACTAGTAATTCTTTTTTTGCAACAGTGTCTTGCTATTTTATGTGTCAGTGAAGGTCAGTGAAGGATTCCATGATACTTGCCATACCAGTGAAATCCTAAAGTTTTTTTGCTTTTGAAAATAAAGAAGTCGCATACCAAGAAGTAAACCAACCTTGCGCAAAGTACAGGAATTGTAGTTCTTCAGTTCGAGTAGCATTTCCAAGAACGTTATTCACATGGGTTCTTGCAAGAAAAGATATACGGATCTCTGTTTTTTTTTTTTCACTGTACGTTTTTTTTTTTTCGCATACTTTCCCCTTTTCAATTCTGAGATTTAGAAGGTCATAGGTTTGTCTCCCGTCGGAAAGAACAGCTCCACTCAATAAACTGTCGGTAAACTGTCGGCCGACTGTTGGCCGACATTTGCAAGGTTCATGATTGTTTATGATTGTGTATTTCTATTTGGTAACCTGTCGGTAACCTGTCAATAGCTTGTCGGTGACCTGTCGATAGCCTGTCGGTAACCTGTCGGTAACCTGTCGATAGCCTGTCTTTTCTGAACTGTTTGTTAGCTGTCGGTTGACGGTTAGTCGACAGTCCTGCTTGTGAAAAACGAAATTCAGTTTACTGGACATGTAAATATTTTTTGCAGATAACTATTCCTTTGATGGATATTGCCCTGCGCTGCTTGTCTTTATCGTCCAAGAAGCACGAGGAGTGTTACGTGTTGGCTTCTCCACATTCCGACAGAATCATCTCAAAGTATACAATATTGATTTTTTTTATCATTTTGTTATGTGTTAAGTTCTGAACGGTGGTTTCCTTTGTAAAGGACCAAAACTCTGAATTGCGAGGTGCAACATTATAACAATTTGAGGTTTATACCGATTAGAACAATTTTCTAAGAATATTCACATTTTTAAACCTCGAGTTGTATATAATGTTGTTCTTAATTTTGTTTCTGTGGTTAAAATCCTACAGTGTGACCATTCAAATGGAAGCAATTGAGCAGTACTTTCCTGTGGTGCTGTTTAATATGCTGTACAAGGTCGTTCTAACGTTTGAGTCTGTGATTGAAATCCTGCAGTGTGATCGTTCAAATGAAAGTTCTTCAGCATTTTTTTTTTCAATGGTCCTGTTCGTATATTTCGTTGTTGTTGTTGTTGTTTTTGTATTTTACAGAATGAAATTTTGGAATTTCTCTAACATTTTGATGCTGGGGTAGTGCAACTGAAATTGGTAAAGTGTGACTCGCCTTACCGTTAGCACCTAACAAACTTTTTCACAAAAAAAAGGAGGCGCAAACGTCAATTGAATTCGCGCTCTCTGATTGGCTAGCTTGAATAACCAAAACCAATCGTGACTTGCTCGCATGCGTTTTCCCGCGCTTGGCGCCGCGGCCGACATGTAATTGCTTCGAGCTCTGATTGGTTCATTGGATTGTCTACGACTGCTGTGACTGGTCAGAGTAATTACTTTGGTTTTGGTTTTACAACACTCAGTTGAAAACTGCTCTATAACTGCATTATTTTGTTCCTGTTTAGCCATCCGTACTTACGCAACCATCCCGGTCTGAAAGAAAAACTTTGCTGTGGAGACGTGACGTTGATTTTCCGTCACACTCCGTTTCTTATGGATTGTGACGAATCTATTCTGGAGAAAGTGGACTCGCTTAAAGAATCGGAACCCAAGGTAAGGTAGTCTTCCACGAAGCCGTTACCGTGATCGTTACACAGCATAACGTCCTAAATAACAGCCGCGTAGGTACACTTAAACACTGACCCGAGCTATAAAAGGAACCTTGGCCTGGCCAAGCCGCCAGTTATTTCACACTAGATACCGAACTGTCAACATCATATGCATCCTGTCGCCAATGGAGAACCGTTACCGATGCGAAATTCAAATTTGGCAAGCTAAAATATTATATTCATGCCAAACAGGCGCATAAATTCAAATAATGTTTTTAGTTTTATTTTCGTGAAAGATAAATCCTATACAAGATTTAACTGGTGAAGGTAGAATTAGACATATTTCTTGGGGCAACGGGTTTCCTCCGTGTTGCTCGCAGTGTCAGCCATCTTTGATTAGCCGTTGAAGCAGTGATGGTGTGACAAAGAGGGGGTGGAGCTATCCCTTTTATAGCGCGGGTCCGTGTTTAAAAGGGACAATGTCGCGCCGAAATAACTAAATCTCGCTTACCTTACTTCTCCATGTTATATCACACACATTATCGGATAAAAAGCTGCTATAGAGCAAAACAGAAGCAGTAGTTTGGAGATAAAGTGCAGGATTACAAGGATGGAAGTGGATTACAGTTCATCAAATGACAGGCGGTCAAGAAATCAAAAATGCCATTCTCGTGGAATTTTGTCTCTTTAGTCCAAAGTAGAGTTCTATAGTAAGGCCTGCGGTCACTTGGTGATATCTCTACCGAACATTGAGTTACACTTAACCCTTTCACTCGCCACTTTAGATCGATTTTATGGAATTATCTCGGTAATGCTTCAAGCATGTTTCATGTGTGAGGGGAAAAGACAGGGGATGGGGGAGGATTTGTGAAATGTAGACAAATAAGAAATTTTAAAAATTGTATAACCAGTAGATGGACACTCAAAACAATCCGCCGCTAACCTGGGGTGCTCCTGCGTGGGTAAGAACTGTTTGTTAGTGTTTCAATAATAAATTTCATTCTTCGATCACTTTAATATTTGAAACTCTTGTAGTTTCATTCCAGTTCAGATTCAACTGTTACTCCCTCTTAAATAAGTTTTTGTTTTACTTTAATTGTGCTGATTTTATTTCCATTATAGGATAAGAGCCAGGAGAAAGACACCCTTGAAAGGTAGAGAATCTTGCCTGCTTGCTAGAATGGTTGCTTTGATCGACATAGAAACTGTCGTTTTAAAAACAAAATTATGCACATTTATGCAAATGTATGCAATTTTGATGCAAATTTATTAAACGTGTTCTGTCGGAAAATCAATGTAAAATAAAAAAAAAATTATGTAATTTCAAACACAAGAGTGACTTTGCAACACTTCGAAATTTGTATTAATCTGAAAGATGGACCATACTCACTGAGCACAAAAAGACAGTTTTTTTCTCTTTTGTATTCTCTTGAGATGCCACTTCTCGGTTTGTCTTCGAGGTATCTAATTATCCTGTTGCAAAACGACTAACTTCGTGTACCTTATAAAAGCGCGCACTTTATGAACTTTCTTTTCTAGCGTGTTTTTCAAAGCTAAAAACCGTGTTGCTTTCTCTAAACACGATTGTAAACGTTTTAATCGCCTTTCAGTGGTTAATGTATTGGTTTGTTTTGTTGCAGTCTGATGCCTCCCAAACATCTGTTTATTTTAACACAGTTTTATTTCCCAACAAGATGTAGCTACTGCAACAAAAAGGTTTGTGCCTTGGAGTTTTGTGTAATGATCAATCAATGCTGCCATGCGATGTAACCTTTTCATGGTCTTCGCAAGGATAAGACCGTAAGCTTGCTTTGAAAGCGACAATACCCAGTGGCACTTTCTCTTTGTTACTAAGAAAAATGGTAAATAATGGAGCTTATCGTAATTCAATCACTCCATCAATCAAATGTCTACTCCAATTCAATCCTAGAAACTACTGACTGACTGGTTGGTTGATTGATTGATTGATCGATCGATCGATTGATTGATTGATTGATTGATTGATTGATTGATTGATTGATTGATTGATTGATTGATTGATTGATTGGCCTAACAGAGGATTAATTCACTGACTGACGGACTGACTGATGAATGGGCGATCTGACAGACAGAGAAAGACAGACAAGCTACTTTCCATTTGATTTTTCTTCTCATCGAACCAACTTGTGGTACGTTTTCCTTCTCCAGGTTTGGACGAAAGTTGCGTTTCAGTGTAGAACATGCGCCATGATTTGCCACAAGAAATGTTTGCAGAATTGTACGAGTTACACTCACTGTGTGCGGTATGTACAGTTTATTTTTAATATGATAATTCCAGTGTCAGTATCCTGTTCTCTCTGTTGACGTTAACAACTCCCAAATGTTTCTCTCAGTTCTTTGTAGGTAAAGAAAAGAAAGAGTATTGTAATCAGTTTGTAATCAGTATTGAGTAATCAGTATTGAGTAATCAGTATTGAGTAATCAGTATTGAGTATTGTAATCAGTATTGTAATCTTAATCAGTATTTAATCAGTATTGTAATCTTTGTGTTGAGATTGATTTGGAGAAGTATATAGCCCGCCCGACACCAGGTATCTTTTTGGAGAACTCTTGAGCCATTTTCTCATTGAAGGCCATGGAATTTAGCAGAGACACATTTCCATCATATTGATCAATGAAAACCGAAAAATTAGACAGTTATGTAGTCAGGGAGAGTAGAGCTTTTTTTGTGCGTTCATAAAGGCGTCGTCACTTAGATACGACCCTAATGCGCGATCAATTACGATCATCTTGTCTCTAAGGGCCCGTTTAATTGAAAGGCGAGATGAGTTTCGTTCCCGGATTACAAAAAAATTCGTTTACATGACTGGTTTCATCCCGGGAGCCCGAGACGAAAGTCGTCTCGCTCGAGGTGAAATAAGTGTCGGTTTCAGTTGAGCGTAATGGACACAAAACGATATTTTTCCAATAAATTGATTTTTGAATTAGGAAACACCGTAAGAAGAAAGTTCTACAGAAATTCAAAAAACTCACAGGGAGCTTTGATTATCATCAACTGGTGAAATTGTGCTCGTTATAACAGAAAGGCTGATCCAACATTCATCCCAGGAAGACTGTTTACATGGAATTTTTCTTAGCGTTTCATCCCGGGATGACATATCGTCCCGGTGCTTAGGAGTGAGGGATCCGGGACGATACCTTGTAAATAGCAAAAAGGAAATAACCCGAGATGAACTTTACCCGGGACGAAAACTCTCTTGTAAACTGGCCCTTTGACGAAGGTGGATAGAAGCTGTCGATAGTCTTGCGCAGTGACTAAACATAAACCGATCGCAATGCGGGATCTAAGTCAGTGACATTCCTCTGCCTTTCACAGCGCCACAAAATCCACCCCTGGTTGGTTTTCAAGGAAGCCAGCTAAACCTGAAAGCAGCGACAAACAGGAGAGAGAAGAGGAAAATAAAGATGGTCAAGAGTCCATCGCAGAGGCTGGCTCGAGTGAATCGGAGCACGATCAACACGTTACTAAACCAGAAAAGTCATCTGACGAAGAGGAAAAGAAACAAGTTGGTAAAGATGATCAGAAGATAGACACGAGTGGTGAGGTATGAACGTGTCTCCGATTGCACATATAATTAACTATTTTTGCGCGAAAGCGCGCGTGATTGAAGAAAAAATATCGAGGCCGGTCCGTCATTTTTGCATTCTCTTGTCAAAATGCGAAATTTGCCTCCATCGTTGGATATAAGTCATGTAGACATAGCGTATATCGATGACTTTTTGACCATATTTGGGCAGTGTTATCATTGTGTTGAGTTAATAAGTTTTATTATACTGAATTTCGGCAGGTTGACTCTATTTCAGATCAATTTCTTTCTTGTTAATCTCATTTTATTTGCTGTTCAACTCTATATTTTGCAGTCAGAAAGCACAGAACAAGCAACTAATCCAAATAAGCATGAGTTGGATAAGAACGTCAAGGCAGTAGAGGCGAGCGATATTGTAACAGCTTCAGAAAGAGTACGAGAGGTCAGTTAAGTCCTAACAATTTAATAGGCATCAATGCCATTTACGTAATTTACAAACATGAGAGAAATAGCATCAAACTCGGAAAAACATTTCCGAGTTCCAGATGGGATTTCAACCCACGACCCTCCATGATCTAGTCGGATGCTCTACTACTGAGCTACTGGGACTCTGTGGTGAGCAAGGGTGAAATGTGGGCTTTTGACTGGAACCGCATCGCGCGGTCACACAACCAAATGATAACACATATTTAACTATTATAGCGCAAAAGCGCGGCCGACGAGGCCGTACGCCGAGTCGGCTAAAATTAGGCGATATCACGCAAGCTTGAGCGCTATAATAGTTTTATAATTGAACACATTGATAACAAAACACAGTTTGAAGAAAAAAATATCGAGGCTTGTTCGTCATTTTTGCATTCTCTTGTCAAAATGCGAAATTTACCGCAATCGTTGGACATACGTCATGTAGACATAGCGTATATCGATAACTATTTTACCATATTTGGGCAGTGTATCAATGTGTTGAATTATAAATGTAAATATATGTGTAATATATTTAAATGTAGGAATGAAATAATCAATACATATATGTGAACTGTGGATGAAAAGAACAGCCTTTATGAAATACGTTCGTATTCACTTGCACATGGAATCAATAGGGAGCTTAAGCAACCACGACGGCCACGGCAGTGAGAACGGCACAAAACAATAGGTTTAAAGGCCCACCTTTACCTAAAATGCTGTGCACGCCGTGATCACTTTCTGTGCTGAATTTCGTGTAACACGAATTTCGTGTAACACGAATTGCAAACAATGCACAAACATAAGCTTATTTGCATAAGGCGACTCGAGTGAGGTTAGGACCATAACCTATGTAGTGAATGAACAAACACATAAAAATGGACAAATATCTATTAGATTATGTGTAAAAGCAAAACGCGTACCATTGATAGCGCATCGAGGAAGAGCTGTCCTCGATTAAATTCAAGATAACAACACGACTGAAGTTGAGCACGTTTTATAAACATGTCTCCAAAACTAACGAGAACACAAAGGAAAAGTCAATCAAAAATTAATATCAACATACATTCCCAACGAAAACTGTGATTTATTTTACTTTTAAGTCACTCGGCTGCTTGGAAATTCGTTAAAACTCTGCTTCTTCGGTTCTGAAATATTTCTCCGCATTTATAAAAACGTATGAAGTTTCTCAAAGCAAGATTTTATCCCTGAAAGCTCTTCTTTTTCCACTATAGCGGCTTCTGAGTATCCCTGTCTTGAGTAGCAATCAGCGAAAAAATGCAGGGAAATAAGGACTGTAAATCCGCAAAACACAGCAAAACATCAATGTTTACCGAGCTGGCCTGATATTTGTAGCCGCGCGAAAAACAAAGCCTCGCTTTGGTTTTAAAATTGCTAAGATCCCGGATGTTGTGTGGCGTCATACGCGCATGTTTTGCGACGTCATACGCGCCCGCGAGCTAGCCTTGCGCGACACATGTTACAGACGCCGCCCGCGAAACATTGCACTAGCCATGACCATGAAAAATGACGGGCATAGGTTCTATGAGTATGGGGCTCCGCAGCGGGTCTTCGGCCAGCGAGAGTACCGCTATAAATCCTAGCGTGCGGGCTAAGGTTCACTTTCTAGTTCTTAATGTCGTCATTTGTAAAGGATTTTATTAACTTTTAATTTCGTTTTAGGCTGGTAGGGAACTGTTTTCTAATCTTCCATTGGAGGCTCGCAAAAAAAAGTTACAAGACATGGTAAGACGATTTAACCCATTCACTCCCAAAAGTGCACAAATCAAAATTCAAGAAAAATCCCAGATTTTATTTTGTAAAATATTGAAAAACAGAAGGTACATTGCACCATGCAAAAGTACCGTCAAAGAGGTTTTATTTGAATGGTTCGTCCACACACTCAAAAGTTAGAACAGCGCTACATGTCTCCATAAGTGATAGTGTCATCTATCGAATATCAATCAACTATCTCCTATAGAGTGTTTTCACGTGACGTCACGGCGGCCATGTTGGTGTCCCAAAACAATGAAATGGCGGCCATGTTGGTGTCCCAAACGAATCCTATGGGACTTTAGCTCTTTTCTTATTCAAACATTTGCTATTGTTTTAGCACTCCAATATGGCCGCCCGTCACGTGAGTGAAAACACTCTATAGGAGCAACCAAAACATTAATGAACTCCCCTAATTATTTTGTTAATATTCAAATTATGAAATTCATCTTTTCATTCTTACATTTCCGCAATAATCTGTTATCGACTGAAACCGAAGTTACTTAATTGTAGTTTTGCTTTCTTCATTTTCTTATTGTAGTTTTCTTAATTCTTTTAAGCTTTTGCAATACTGTATGAATTTTATGGTCATGCAAATGGTAGCTTCTCGATATATCAACAACGCAATGAAATACAACAATACCTCGTTCTTTTTATCCATTGTTACGTTAATTTTTTCTTTTGTGTTGAATCGTTTTATGGAATATTCATAGACTGCTAAGCCATTGTTGTTGATATATCGAGAAAGGGCCATGCAAATAGGAAAATGAATTTCCGTGCCTTCAAGACATTTCTTGGGAATATCAGTGGTGATTCTATTGGCAAATATCACTGAAGTCATACTAGCCCATACCTATACAAACACTTGCACAAATTGACGAATGGCTGTCTTGTTTCCAGATGAACAAACTACAAGTGGAAATTGACGAAGAAAACGAAACACGCGCAGAGTTGTACGAACAGAGAAGTCAAGCAAAAGAAAAGAGACAAAAGGCCGTCATTGAGTCCTTACTTGTGAGTTAATAAGCTTTTAGCAGAGAGCAAAGAGCGAATATCTTCCGTCGCGTCGCTCTGCCGTTTGAGCTACGAGGCGGCACGTGAGCAGATCGTGAGTGTGAAGAATGTTAGAATGTAAAGGGTACCGTAAATGTTGAGCCACACTGATATTTCGAGTCTCCTGCCCACTCATCGACTTTTGAGTTCGCCAGAACCGACGAGAATTGAAACTTTTTCTCTCGGCGCGCTCTCATGTCCTCTCGTCGTGTTTGAATCTGCCCACATTTTCATGAGAATCGACGAGAGCTCAAACTGCCGTTCTCTCTTTACCATCAACTCTCATGCTTGCCTTCCCAGTTTGACTTCATAGGAATCGACAAAAATTTAAATTTTCCCTTGATCGTCAACCACATGCCCTCGTTTCGAATTTCGTGCGCCCTCGTTCAGTTTGATATTTCGAAATTTTTCATTAGAATTAACTAGAAATCAAACTCTTTGGTGCTCTTAGAGAGTGTGAACTCTTGTAAACCCTCGTTTTCAAACGATTGAAAGAACCTCTTTTTGGTTCAACTCATTGCCATTTTACTGCGTGACAATGATGTTTACTATTTTGTTGCGCTTTTTAGACCAAATCAGAGGAAAGAAGTCAAGCACTAGCGATGCTCATGTTACAGTACTGTGCTGGATTTCAAAGTTGTGTTGAAGCAGAGGAACTGGACTCGTATCAGCTGTGACAACTGTGATCTTCTGAGGCGACGATGGAATAAGAGGATCTTTGTTTACTGTTTTCTGCCTCATTAGCCCACATTAGCATAAATGACACACCTAGCTTCAATTAAATTAACTCCATGGATCTAAAGAGCTTGCCAAACTTAGTACCCTCAGAACATTTAAGCGTGATGTGGTGAATAGTTTTCGAGAAATGGACCTTTGCAGTTTCAAATTTTCCAACGAATGGAAGGGGGGGAGGGGGAATTCTTGGCCACCAAGCCAAATAGTCTTTGTAAATTTTAGAGTTTTTGGAAGCTTACTTCTCCGAGAGTATTCAACACAGATCAATATTTACTCTGATTACCAAGTGAGACATGGTCTTTAAGTTTATGCAGTCCATTTGTAAGAAGCTTATTATTTGATCTAGGCAAATGAAGCAGAAATGCAAACAATGATACAAGCAAAGTTCCCCTTTCGCTGGCAGTGAAAAGCCTTGATCTAAGACGTGTTATCGACTTGTTTTCCTTACGTTTGAAGTTTGACTTTTCAAAACAAAAAAGCTATCAAAGTAGCTGTGATGCTGTTGTTGTTTTCTTTTTCAACATTTTGCAAAATGATTTTTTTTTCAGTTTTAACTTACATTTCATTGACAGTGAAAGGGTGACGAAGCCACACGTGACAATCTCAAGTGACATCATCGAAAACGTAATGAGCGGTGTAGTTGCTTTACAAGTGTGTCATCCATCTTGGTACATATAATGGCTGTGCTGATAAGGACAGAGAAGAATGTGATCCAGGACCATGCAAATTTTCGTTGTTTCTTTCTTTTTTTGACTACAATTTTCATCTTAGCCAATAACGTTTTCAATTTTGTATGAGCGACTTCGCGCTTTCGAAGAAGCCGAGGAGCTGTCGAAGGCTGCCGAAGTCCGCCGAAGAATACTCTAGAATTGAGTTTACACAGCAAGCAAATAGGCGTCCTATATATAAATGTTCTTTATTATCCCTTTTTTTAGTTTTGATTTTAGTTTTAATTTACTAGATTACAAAATCACTACGCTCAGAGAACCGACCAGCAAATTGTTTAGTACAGTTGGTTGCTTTTCTGGCAGGAAAAAAGGGAAAGAATTTTATCGCAACTCTCATATACACTAATCGTCTTTTATCTTTTTATGTTCGTTACAAATAGACTTGTTTTAATTATCAAGAAAATGTTTACGAAATATTATGTTTTACAGCCACATCGATTACTTAATTTACAGTTGTATAAATTGATGACGATGTTCAGAGGTTTGTGAAGATTCATAATTTTCGTTTTACAGAATTATCTAGGGAAGCGGGTAACTCAATTTGAATGTACTTGAAGTTACAATTGTAGTTGAAGCACCGGGGGAATGTTGAGTACTTCAAGTCTTTGTTGATTAAAGAGGCTCGTATGTAACAAATGTTCCAAGCCATATGTATACGTTATTTATAATCATTACACTAATTTTTAAAAGTTGTATAATGTTGCAAAGAAAAAATAAAATCTTGTAAAATGAAGTGTTTCAGTACTGAAGTCGTGTATCTCATTCTTTACGTTCTTACTCCGTGGCCGGAGTTTTACTTCGTTATTGTAAAAGCGCTACTGGACATTTATGGAAACAGTGCCATAATAAATATATATTTTTTAAATTTTGATTGAAATCTAATATGGCGACCATCTTGGCCGTCGTTTCAAATGGAGTCACAGATCCCCTGCACCACCATAACCCATGATATTTTTGTCTTATGTTGAAGAGCGCATAACATAATATCTATTGAAGGTAATATCTTTTGAAAATATTGTAACATTGCATAAACCCAGGGACGGGGGGTGCAACCACCCCCGCCCCGCCCCCCTCCCCCTTGTTGTGCTACGGTGGGTGTATACGTTTGCGCGTACCTTTACGAAGAAAATAATCGTAAGGGACTCTCAAAGCTGGTGGTCGGAACAAAATGACCGTGTTTTGTTCGGGATGAAAAAAGTGATTGTATCCAGCTTTAAAGTGCCTATCACCCCTAGAACGTTATTTTCAGAATCAACTCTATGTACATCGAATAGTTGAATGGTAAAATATTTCTTGTTTTGAAAGTCGTGTTATTGAGTTATAGAGATTTGAATTTACAAAATGCTAATTTGATGACGTCAACCCGGCAATCATTTATTATACAACTACTTTTTTTCACCTCCAAGTATTATTTTTTACGAATCAGATGACTATCGACAGTTTATTTTCAGTATTTATCAAATTAACTATCCTCAAGCTTTAAACTGCGTTTTGTAGATTGGCGTAGAAATAATGGCAAATTCTCGGTTTGACGTCATCTAATTAGCATTTTGTAATTTCAAATCTCTATAACTCACAAACGCAACGTTCAAAACAAGAAATATTCTACCATTCAACTATTCAATGCCCATAGAGTTGATTCTGAAAATAACTTTATGGGGGTGATAGGCACTTTAACGACGTAGTCGTACGCGTCAGCGTGGCTGTGGTATGGCGGTGCTCTACTTATTATATTATAACCTGCCGTTATCGAACGCACGTTTTCTGAGAAATAACCTTAGACGGCTTAGCTAGCGAGAAAAGAGATCTTCAAAACAACGTACAATACATTGTAAAATGCGCTGTTATACACATGAGTAAATTCGGCCATGAAGTAGCGTGATATATACGTATCACATTTTGCATGCAAAAACGCACGATAGCTACTATAACCTAAACGTTATACAAGGATTGAATTTTTCAAGTGTTGCCATTTCCTTTATCAATATTTCAAACATTTTTTTTAATAAAATGATCGCCCAACCTAGCATAGCAACAGCCTCGAATTTTTTGAAAGTCATACTGAGCATTTGTTTACATATGTTTATTTTTTATATTGTCTCAATCAATGAAGCGTGATGGTTGCAATGCTCAATCATGCGCCAACATACCTTTCTAAGCTAAATTGCGTTCCGCATTGTGATGAGTATAATAGAAAACGTTTCAACAAATTATCAGTCTTGTTTACAACCGTGGACTGTTTGCTGAAGAATGAACTAGTAAGTTGACAAAATGTGTTCAAACGCATCTATAAAACAGATATCAGTCCATTTCACAAAACCAGCTTGATTATAGTCACTTGAAGCAGTTTGGTCTGTACTGTGTAAATGTTTATTATACAATTTCAGCTACCGAAATAAGCTATCTGTTTTACACCAAGTAATACTCCAGAAATTAATACGCAAAGGGATTTATTCATACCAGCTAGCAGTATATTATAGAACTGATCTGAAAAAGATTCACTTTATTAGTTATAATAACTATACTACGTAACTTAAAACTTGCTTAATTGCTTGCTTATTAAAACTTTCTAAAATATAAACATAAGTTTTATAGTTTTAGACTGCGAAGAAGTTTTGTTTTGCAAAGCGAAATATTGGGCACTGTTATATTTCACTTTTATTTCATTTGTTTGCCGCTTAACTTAACATTATCATTGTTCCGTTAATCGTTCTATTATCTTCTAAAATGTTCAATTCCTTTGCAGGAACGTCATGGCAAGTTGCGTCTACCTCATCATTTCAATTTCATTTTTGCATGTTACTATGGTGACATCAAACAGCACTGCATTGTGTGAGTGATAACTCTTTATATTAACATATCGGCTCCATTTCTCGGCCACGATAAATCGGGAAGCGCATCGACGCGCGTGAATTGTGATCCGATACGCTCGCGACTCCAAACAACAAGTCGGCCCGATTCGGCAAAATATTTGGCAGCCGCGCACACATTTTCGTGCTTCGTGCCCGATTTGTGAATTAAAACACTACCTGACATGAGTACACTACCGTACATTCGTGGTAAAATGGCGGACGTGCAAAACAAAGCTAATCAAAAAAAGCCTTTGAGGCATGGACGGAATATCCCTGCGTATACGATAAGTGTGATCCAGACTGTCGCAACTTAATTCCGACATCCGGCGGGCAGTTAAGCTCAGTTAGCAAATAACTAGTAAGGTCCTGAAACGGCACAATTTTGAGTCTTAATATGAGAAATATTAAGAAACTATTGGATTTGTACGTACTAATTTAAAAAAAAAACCTGGAATCAAATAGGACCGATTGGACCGAATCTTCTTTTCTTCTCCTTGTTAGTTTTCATAGCGTTTTGAGTGCTAAAAGGCTGCAGTTGTTGCACGATGCATGACAGCATGCACGACTGACCTAGTTTATCGCTAAAATTTCGTTGATATATCATGGCGGAACTCTGAGAATTTTTTTTTTGCGCCGAAATTGTATGGCGTAAGTTAAAAAATCCATAGGCTTACGTTGAGGACTGGGACAGTAATTACATGGCCGCTTCGAAAATATCCTCAAACTGAGATTACAATTAGAATACAACAGGCTTGACCATAAATGATCACTTTACACCATAAGAACTATTGATCCCCTTTCGTTAGTTTAGCAAACATGTAAGGTCTCATAAAAAATATTAGAAAGGACTTTGAGAAAACGTCTGTAAGACACCATACCAAAACAGAATCAATATTCTAAATACTGGCATGTGACAATTTCTCATACATTATTTATAATATGTTTCTATTGTAATTCGTCATCAAGGATGTTAAAGAATAGTATGAGACTGCATCCTAAAAAGAAGTTGACAAAAGCAGTTGGAGTAAAAGCCGCTTATTCTTCTGTGTTGCTTTTCCAACTTTCCAGTTATACCTAATACTTTTTCTAACTAGACTATTTCTTCCAAAGAGGTCAAGCACTATTTTTTTTTAATTTTTTTTTTTCACTGTCAGTGAGTCAGAGTGTTTCGCTATCTTTCCCGACCAGCATGTCACCATCAACGAGTCAGAGATCTTCTCCATCTGTGAGTACAAGCCAATCTGTCTCGACCAGGTTGTCACCATCAGTGATTCAGAGTTCTTCTCCATCTGTGAGAACAAGCCATTCTGCCACAACCAGCATGCCACCTTCAGTGAGTCAGAGCTCCTCGCCATCTGTGAGTACAAGCCAATCTGTCTCGACCAGCGTGTCACGATCATTGAGTCAGAGTTCTTCTTCATCTGTGAGTACAAGCCATTCTGTCACAACCACCATGTCACCGTCAGTGAGTCAGAGCTCCTCGCCATCTGCGAGTAAAAGCCAATCTGTCTCGACCAGCTTGTCACCATTAGTGAGGCAGAGTTCTTCTCCATCTGCGAGTACAAGCCAATCTGGCTCGACCAGCGCGTCACCATCAGTGAGTCAGAGTTCTTCTCCTTCTCTGAGTACAAGCCAATCTCTCTCGACCAGCGTGTCACCATCAGTCAGTCAGAGCTCCTCGCTATCTGCGATTACAAGCCATTCTGTCTCGACCAGCGTGTCACCATCAGTGAGTCTGCGTTCTTCCCCATCTGCGAGTACAAGCCAATCTCTCACGACAAGCATGTCACCATCAGTGAGTCGGAGTTCTTCTGTATCTGCGAGTACAATCCAACGTGTCTCGACCAGCGTGTCGCCATCAGTGAGTCAGAGCTCCTCGCTATCTGTGAGTACAAGCCAATCTGTCTCGACCAGCATGTCACCATCAGTGAGTCAAACTTCTTCTTCAACTGTGAGAACAAGCCAATCTGTCTCGACCAGCGTATCGCCATCAGTGAGTCAGAGCTCCTCGCCATCTGTGAGTACAAGCCAATCTGTCCCGACCAGCATGTCACCATCAGTGAGTCAAACTTCTTCTTCAACTGTGAGAACAAGCCAATCTGTCCTGACCAGCATGACCCCGTCAGTGATTCAGAATTCTTTTCCACCAGCAAGTACAATCCAATCTGTCTCCACCAGCGTGTCATCATCAGTAAGTCAGAGTTCTACTCCATCTGTTAGTACAAGCCAATCTGTCTCGACCAACGTTTTACCATCAGTGAGTCTGAGTTCTTCTCTATCTGTGAGTACACGCCTATCTGTCTCGACCAGCGTGACACCATCAGTGAATCAGAGTTCTTCTCCCTCTGTGAGTACAAGCCATTCTGCCACAACCAGCATGTCACCATCAGTGAGTCAGAGCTCCTCGCCATCTGTGAGTACAAGCCAATCTGTCTCGACCAGCATGTCACCATCAGTGAGTCAAACTTCTTCAACTGTGAGTACAAGCCAATCTGTCTCGACCAGCGTGTCACCATCAGCGAATCAAAGTTCTTCTCCATCTGTGAGTACAAGCCAATCTGTCTCGACCAGCGTGTCGCCATCAGTCAGTCAGAGCTCCTCGCCATCTGCGATTACAAGCCATTCTGTCTCGACCAGCGTGTCACCATCAGTGAGTCTGAGTTCTTCCCCATCTGTGAGTACAAGCCAATCTCTCACGACAAGCATGTCACCATCAATGAGTCAGAGTTCTTCTATATCTACGAGTACAATCCAATCTCTCTTGACCAGCGTATCGCCATCAGTGAGTCAGAGCTCCTCGCTATCTGTGAATACAAGCCAATCTGTCTCGACCAGCATGTCACCGTCAGTGAGTCAGAGTTCTTCTCCATATGTGAGTTCTGTCTCGACCAGCGTGTCACCATCAGTGACTCAGAGTTCTCCTCCATCTGTAAGTACAAGCCAATCTGTCTCGACCAGCGTGTCACCATCAGTCAGCCAGAGCTCCTCGCCATCTGCGAGTAGAAGCCATTCTGTCTCCACCAGCGTGTCGCTATCAGTCAGTCAGAGCTCCTCGCCATCTGTGAGTACAAGCCATTCTGTCTCGACCAGCGTGTCACCATCAGTGCGTCAGACTTCTTCTCCATCAGCGAGCCCGACTACACCGCCGACGACTGTGCAATTAACCGGCGGTAAGTATGCATGTTTTCGCAGGTGTTCCAGTATCCTTGTATATTTCCGTTTCAAGTGATTTGTACTTTGGTATTGTTTTTCTTCTATCAAGCGAACGCCATTTTTATTTGTTTTATCTTTATCTTTTTCTATTTTGATTCAGTTTGACTCTTATCTTTTAAATAACGTAATAGGATACCAGCTTTATCGCACATTTGTACTTCTTATCTAGATGGAGATTCAATTGCGAGTTATCAAACTTTTTGGTCACTCTAAATTGAAACAAGGTATTTTTATGCTCGCGCTTTTTACTTCGTTTCCATTGGAGGAAAGGCAATTGCCGTTCCATTGATTCGAAGTGACGCGGGACATGAGGCCCGGCCACGCGTTAATCACGTGTCAGTCATTCACTGATTTGTGAATGATTGGCAGATGATAAGCTGTAGTCTTTCGTTCCTGTCACACACCTTGCTCATTACATCGCTGACTGCGTTATCAAGGTAACCAGGTTTCTTCCGGTGTCATGGAAGTCAAGAGCCGTTTGACTGGAACGAGGATGTAAATACTCATTCTACTTTTGGAGAGTTGAGTTATTTGCAAAAAGTGAATAGTACAAGTGTAAGAGTGGGTGTGTTCTATTTGTTGAAATATTTTTTAAGTATATAATATTTTTTTTAAGTATGTATCAATTGAACCGATATATACTTATTTATATATAATATAAAAAGATCTTAAGCCTTCCCAGTCTCAATCTGGTGTTGTCGTCCGGACTTTCTGTTAACGTTGTGCTCATTGATGAAATCGTTGCCAACTGTGTTTTCCTTTATCTTTACAGGGATCCAGAATGACAGCATATATTTCACCGTTGTTTCTCGGATTTATGACGTTGCATGCAGTAGTTTAAGCTATACTGACCTTTCTTCTCTCAGAAAGAAGCTCGGGACTCAGTGATGCTTCCTTTACAGCACCAGTCATGATCACGAATGAAAGATCAACGATTCTGAAGCTGAAGCCTGAGAAAAGTTTATTATGTTTGTTCGTCTTGAAGCGTACAACAATATTTATTTATTGTTGTTATTTATTTATTTATTTATTTATTTGTTTACTAAATGAGTGTCCCGATGGCTGAATGACTCACTGCCCACTTAATTATTACTCACTTACTCAGACGTTTTTCTCCTGAAGTCGTCGGTCATTTCGCTTTTCCTTTTCTCGACGTCTGCTGCATGTGGATCCTGGTCTATACATTGAGTTTGTTCAGTAAAAGTTCTATAATACGGTATGGTGTTTTACCCGACTCGTAAAATAACGAGCATTATTATAAAGCTTCTCAGCCTGAACAAACCAAGGCGTATTTTTCCTAGCGCGCAATCAAACATATTAACACAAGTGTATTTGCATTCCTTTTAGTTCGTATGCAACGCGTCTGTTTAGCAAAAAGTTCTATAATGCGGTTTACCCGACCTAAAACTACCGAGCATTATTATAAAGTTTCTGCTGAATAAACCAAGACGCGTATTTGCTATGTCGTATGATAATGTTCAGTGACAGACAGTGGAATACTAATGCGAATTGAAGATTCAAGCCGAACAAAGTAGTAATGTCCCATATATGACTGTCTTTGTCAGTTCTTTTTCGGCACTCAGTCTTAACTAAATTTCAATATTATCATGTCCCATATGTGTACCGGTTATCTACACCCACCCCTCCCCATCCTACAGAACCTCTTTACCATGAGACATGTGATCTGTGCGCTATTTAAGTCTTTTTTTTACCGGTTATAAACCGAAGTACCTTATTTTTTTCTTGTTAGCTTGTTAGGTAACTGATATACAGATACTAGCTTGAGCCAGGGCGCGCCCTGCTTGAGCGATGCACCAGGATTTTTCAGAATGATGAATCTGCAAATGGTGAGTTGAATTCGATTTAAAATTTGAAAGCCTCTTTATCCGATCCGCGACCTCGGTGAGAGATGCGAGTTGGTGAGAGTTTTTAAGTCTTCGTCAGGGCCCTATTATTAACTCTGTACGATACTGATAAGGTTGAGAGATCGTATAGTTGGCAAATATTTTCCACGCATGCCTTCAAACCGGCAAAGGAAAATAATTTCGTAGAGATTAGTGCGGGATTACTGATGTCAGTGGCGGATCCAGGGGGAGGGTCGGGGGGGCCGAGACAACCCTTCGCCCCTCCATCAGACCTGTGTCTCCCATGTGGTTCATAAAAATAATAGAATAAAATTGTTTTATACGTAGTTGTGTCACTTCCACCAATTGACTGATTGTCAAGTTTTTGACTTAACAAACGCTTTTCGACTCTCAGGAATGCCGTAAATGGCGTTCTAGAGGGTAAAATCGGAAAAAATGTTCCGGTGAACATGCGCGTCCGGAGGCCCCCCCCCCCCCCCCCCCCCCCCTCCCCTCCCCTTTCAGAAACTCCTGGATCCGCCCTGGATGTGGAAATCGTGGAATTCTATTTTACAAGTTTAAATTCGATTAACTCGCCGTGTGAACTCTCATCGAGATCAGAATACCTTTCTGAAATTACCAAGTGCAGTATAATAAAACTGATGGAGCCTCAGGGGGAGTACTGCTAAAACATTGGAGGTATGATCCCCGTCTAAAAGCGTCAGCCATTTTCAGACCACAATACTCGATTTTACTAACCATTTTGAGAACAAAATATGCAAATTTTTCGCCTACCCATTTTCTGGCCTGATCCCTATATCGATACCCATCTTCAGATCTAAACCCTTAATCGATACCCATTTTGAGACCTGACCCAAATCGATATCCATTTACAGACCAAGACGCCTTAAAGGCGCACGTTCACCCAAAATGCTGTCCGCGCCGTGATCACTTTTCGTGCACACGAAATTCACGCTTGAATGCGTGCAACCAATTAGATCACGCGTATGAACAATGGAGCATTTCAAAACAAAAACAAACGATCGCAACGTCTTTTGGGTGGGTGAAGGTGGGCCTTAAAATCCCACCCGCTCTCTCGGATAGGGCAACAGCTCAATATATATAAACATCAGCCACAGAACCAAACAAATTATTTCAGTGCGTAAATACTACATACTAAGCTGAAATCTCTCAGACACAAGGTACACCAAGTACTATGTATATTGGACACTTATGCCGACTCTTTGATCTCACTTTCAGAATAGGCCATTTCCGAGTTGCCTTTAGCCTCTCTATCAAAGCGAGGCTAGGTGCGAAACCTTTCATATTTTTTTATTTGCATGTGAATAGGCCATTTGCACGATAACGTCATATGACTACAACTACCAGAATCCTTCAGTTTTTTGTTTTGTGGTGCAAATTAGGGCTATTGTTATTTAAACCGCACTGGGATTACAAAATTTAAATAAGAAAGGAAAAACGAAATGAATTCTGGTAGTTGTAGTCAAATGACGCCATCGTGCAAATGGCCTATGAAAACACATTTTCATATGAAAGGTTTCGCACCTAGCCTCGCTTTGATAGAGAAGCTAAAGGCAACTCGAAAATGGCCTATTTTTATGGTGCGATGTATAAAATGGCTTACAAACGTTTAATTTAGTAGTAATTTTTTTTCTCCTCCACAGAGGGTCTCCCTTAAAAATGGTCATTAAATACAGAATTACATGGCTTGCTCCTCACAATCACGATAATGATGTTTCCGGATGTCGCCGCTTGTTTCAAAGAGAAGATACTGTTAAAATGATACCTAGAAATAATTTCAGAGAGCCTGTAATTAGTATTATTGTTCTAAATTTATATGGATTAACTTTAGATGCACAGCTTCATTAAAAATAAGTGTCAGCTTCATGAATTCTGTGCCTAATAAAGTATCTATCTATCTATCTTTCTATCTACTGTCAATAAAGGTTTCAATGCACTATAGTACTATCAGCATTGTGTTTTTAGGGGGCAAAAAATAGACACCGAGCATGGACGAACAGAACTGAACATACTTCACTGTACTTAGCGTAGTAGCCTTCAACGCAGATACATTCTATGTGCTCATCAAGCAATCTGTAATAATTTCTTCACTCCAAGTCTGAGAAGAAGTCAAGAACTTACGTCTGCGTATAAGGCTATAGAGTAATTGTGTGAGCCCGTAGCTCATAGCTCCTGGACTCACATAGCGTGATTCATATGAGTGAAGGATTTTGTACAGTATAACAAGAAGCTACAAGACATCTCAACGTATTAAAAATCAACATGCTCTGAATTGTCACGAAAACAATCTGCGGAAGTTTTTTTAATTCGATGTATTTTCGTTTTATGCTGTTTAATTTATTGCTGTCGATGGAAGGCTGCAACATAGAAACTGCAACAGATCACTTTGCCGTTAGTCGACATCCCTATCTCGATCTGCTTTTCGATTTTTATTGTTCTTGTGAAGAGTCTAGCCTTATAGTGTAATTTTCACAAGAGACCCATGCGCGCATCAGATAGAACTTCAATAACACAAGCAATTTCATGCAATAAGAATTTGTACACACGCTAGCAACACTAGAATTAAAGCGTATTTTCCTTCATACTTGTGTTAGTATATGTAAACAAAAACAAGATTTTTGGAATAGGTTCCAATTCTCTTGCGATTTGGTTGCATCTTGCCAATGGGGTGAATGGGTTTCAGGGTTTGAAGCTGTAGAATCCCGATGGCGCGCGATTGAAGCCAAGTTTTGGAGTTAATAATGCGCTTGCGCTCCCATTTGCCTTTCATTTGTGCACTTTCCTGGAGTTCACATTTGTACCATGTCACATACCAGATTTTTTTTTTATTATTGCGTTCGACGTTAGGAGAACGCAACCTAAACTCAACAAGCGAGAGGCCCGGGCACGAACATTTAGGGGAGAGAAACTCGATTTTGTGGGTGGGTCAAGTACCGGAAATACGTCATAGCCTCTTCCGGCAAGGTGCGCGCGCACGTTTTTCTTCTTACGCGTACGTCATAGACTCATCCAGCAAGTTGCGCGCGCACATTGGTTTGCCATTTTTTCTCACCTCTGCTCTATTCGGTAAGTTTAATCTCTATCATTTTTGCAAGTAACTGCAGTGTTTTTACAACGAAGCTTGATCGGAAACAGGTTTACTGCTTCTGAAAGGTACAGAAAGTCCTTTATTCCAGCTACAAAGAAACGAATATGGCGCCTATTATCGTTCTGTGAGATGCCATCGATGAGAGAGAAGTCGGTAGAAAACAAACTAATACTAATAGGCCATTTGTACGATGACGTCATTTGACTACTACTACCAGAATCCTTCAGTTTTTTGTTTTGTAGTGCAAATTAGGGCTATTGTTATTTAAACCGCACTGGGATTACAAAATTTAAATAAGAAAGGAAAAACGAAATGAATTCTGGTAGTAGTAGTCAAATGACGTCATCGTGCAAATAGCCTATTGATCATATAAGTCATTGTACTCTGACCTATTGCGGTCACAAATGCAAATACAACTAGCGGTTCCATATTGGAAGTGAAGTGCTGCCACATTTGGAAGTTTTAGTTTCGGCCTCGTGTAGTGATTATTAAGTTTTGCCGTTAAAACTTGGTTGTTGTGGAATTAGTGATGTGAGGGCTACGTCACGAATGTAAATTATCAATCAAGTAACTTGGAATACGTCTTCGTGAAATTCAGGAAGAATTACTTAGTGATGTATACTTGACATCATGAATGAATATTACAAATTATAAAAGAACGAAATGTCACTCAAACAAGTCTCAAACACTTCTTACCCATAACAAACATTCGAACGCACTTAATAATCCCTGATTACTGCTAGTTCTAATAGAAATATGTAAACGAAGATTATTGCTAAAGGTCCTTAAGTCCGGCCATGTTAAATCAAAGTCGACAAGAGAATAGCCAACAATTTTTGTGTTATTTCGAAAATGTTTCCCATTCTCATTGACAAATCAGAATCTTCGATCTCTCATGATGTTTAAATGAATTGAATTTATTAAACGAACGCGTGGTGCTAATTAGCTAAGACAATGATTGCCACTTTCGCATTAAGCTCGGCACGTGTATCTTTGTTACAGTGCACGCTTTTAAATATATGAGTAAACATGTGAACAGCGGTTAGAGCAGTTTTCAACTGAGTGTCGTAAAACCAAAACCAAATTTATTACTCTGACCAATCACAGCAGTCGTAAACAATCCAATGAACCAATCAGAGCTCGAAGCAATTACATGTCGGCGGCGCCAAGCGCGGGACAACGCGTGCGAGCAAGTCACCAACTCACGATTGGTTTTGGTTTTACTTCTGATTGGTCGAGAAAGTGGCGCGAGATTTTTGAGCCAATCACAAAGCGTAGCAATGCAAAACCAAACCAATTGTGTAATTACTTTCGACACTCAATTGAAAACTGCTCTATAAACAAGTATGGGTAAAAACGGCAATGCAAACTGATCCCTACGGCAAGAAAAAGAGATTGAGACAGAAGTGAAATAAAAAAAAAACAAACAGTTGAATATATCTGCCCGATATTTCGGTTTGCAAAACAGACCTTCTACGGGGGCTAAAAAAGGTTTGTTTTGCAAACTAAATATCGGGGAAATATATTCAACTGTTTTTTTTTTATTTCACTTCTTTCTCAATCTCTTCTCCCTTCCGTAAGGATCAGTTTGCCGTTTTTCCTATACTATTTCAAGATTTTTACTGATCCAGGTCTACGATAGATCCGGTACTCTTCATTGGTTTGTCGCTGTGGTTTTGCTGTTATTATAGTTTTTGTATAGAGCAGTTTTCATTTGAGTATCGAAAGTAATTACACAATTGCTTTGGTTTTGCATTGCTATGCTTTGCTATGCTATGCTATGCTATGCTATGCTATGCTTCTCGACCAATCAGAAGTAAAACCAAAACCAATCGTGACTTTTGCTCGCACCCGTTTTCCCGCGCTTGGCGCCGCCGACATGTAATTGCTTGGACCTCTGATTGGTTCACTGGATTGACTGGATTGTTTACGACTGCTGTGATTGGTCAGAGTAATTACTTTGGTTTTGGTTTTACGACACTCAATGGAAAACTGCTCTATAAACATGTCCTAAAATTACTTTAGCTTGCAAAGCAGACGTATTTGGGGGGCGAACGAGCGCCTGAGTTAAACCGCGAACTGAGGCGAGTCAAAAGACGTGACCCCAAGGGTGTGGGAGTTAGGCTGGAGGGGGGGAGGGGGAGAGGAAGGAAAAATAGGACGTTATTTCATTCTCTTCCCCGCCCCCTCCCTACTCCTTTCACTCCTCCCAGCTCTCGACGTTTTGTAAAACCGAAATGGCGACCAAACACTAAATTCAGCACTCGCCCACCAAAGAAAACGCCTGCACTGTAGGCTAGTCCTAAAAAAAGGCTTCCAATTCCCCGTTATGCCTGCAATTGCTTTTTTGTCTTTTCCCGCGCCAATCAGAATGCCTAGACTCAAAGGCCACTTTGGAATATGTTGCAGGGTCTGTTTGGACCCTGCTTCGAGACCCGAGATAGAAATAGTATAATAAAAAAATATATAGTATCTGATCATCATGGGTATTTTATCCTGTATCGAGCTCGGTAGTTATGTCCCGCAAAAGCAAGGTTGATAAAAAGAAAGCAATCTTTGTAGGATTTATGTTATAGTGTCCCCAATTAGCTCTTTTTGTAGCTAAATACATTGACACTTCAATAAAGTCATCATCATCTCATCATCTTTGCAGCTGTGAAGTATCTAAAGCCGTTTGCAAAGAAAGCTATTAAAAGATCAGAAAAAATAATCAGTGACTTCAACCGGGCATGCTCTGGTCTAGACTGCGAGGAGTCGTCTCTTTTCCTTACTAAAACTCCGTTAGACGCGAAATAGCGATGAGAGACGAACGCGAGAGGCGAAGCCGCGAGCCGCGAGTCTCGCGCCGCGTTATTCACGGCTCGCACATCTCAAGCTTCGCGCGCGCCATGCCACTATTTCGCGTTCGTTTCCACGGAGAATAAAACAGATTTTGCAAAGACAACGCGACGTGAAATGAGGACGCGACACCACATAACATATTACTTTTATATTTCCCTTGTCCATTTATCTATCAACAGGGCTAAAAAGACACGTTATGGAGACAGTGGATTGCTCGGGAAACAAATCGAATTCGAGAACATAATGGACTCGCTGTCCGCCTTGTTTTCAGCTTGCTAAATCCCTTTTATCCACAACGCGACGGCGTTGTCGACCGCGCGCCGTCCTCAACTCAAAACACGTTGTCTTTGCTAAATCTGTCTAATAGAGAAAAAGGGCGGAGACTGCTCGCAGCCTAGCTCTGGCCATGAGTTCACAGTTAACTGAATATCAGATTTAACGTTTGTTTCGTATTTGACGGGGCTCCTCCGCCGTACTAAAAAACATTGGTACATTTCGACGGTTGGAAAAATGGATGATATCACGTGCAACAGACTGACCAGACTCATCAGGTCGTCAAATGAAAACAGTTTAATTTTATATAAGTTAACTGTATGAGTTGTATTTAAACCCAAACGAAGTGAGATTAAATTAACCATCATAGGATCGACTTTTTATTTGAAGCTGTGGTTAGCTGACTCAAAGCTATTTGGAGGTCTTTGGAAGGCACGTGTTTGGTGACCTTTATATTTTCATTGAAATTCAACCAAAAATCGACAAAAAAAAGTGCATTTAATTTTTTCTTAGGTCCGTGGTGGGATTCACAACTCCGTTCAATCCATTACGTTCTTTCGTTCGGGAAAGAAAACAAAGCTACCCACAATAAGCAGCTGGATCATTCAAATGCATTCACAAAGCTCTTATTCCTTTGAGAGCAAATGATTTCATTATAAATTCAAGTACCCTTGAACGTCAGTGTAAATGCTAATTCACGCAATGGTATTTTTCACCGACTGCAAAAGCGAGAGCAGTGTTGCATATTTAATACATTAGGTAATATGAAGGTTAAGCAGTCGTCTGGGATGAGAAATTGGTTAAATAATTAGAAAAAACCTAGAATTTCATCTAGCGAAACCATTAACAATACTCAGGGACGTTTTGACTTCGTTTGTTCTGAGCGAAGAAATATAACTCCGTACTTGGACTATTCTTCAGCAGAAAGGCTAGCAAGTCATTGACCAAAGATTTGTCACCGCGCAAACAGTAATCTCTTGAATTTCACAGCATGCTGTTATTTAATCACCTTTTCTTTCTTGTGCCTTGGAAAACGCAAATAAATTCAGTTTTTTTGAATAAAAGGTGACAATAGGGCCATTTCATTTTGCCAAGATACTGAGCCTCAGTCAGCTGAACCAGCGGTGATTCGCAATGTAGCGAATAACAACGTGCGCGGTTCTGCGCTGTGATTGGCTGATGCTCGACAAGCGGGATTCTTGAAATATAAGAGAGAACTGAAAACGTTCGCATTCGCGAGTCTGACACAATCTGAAGGCAAAAGTTTGCCAAAGAAACAGCTAAAACCCTCCAGTTTTACAAAATTAGAAGAATTTAAGAATTTGTACAGGTAGCCACGTTTTAGATACGTTGTCGTTGTAGTTTTAGAGCAAGAAATTTTAGTTCCCTTTTGAATTTCTAGTCGTTGGCTTCAACCGTTTTACTCGTGGAATGTCGTTATCTGTCGGCGAAACTTTCCGTATCACCAACAACTTTCAAGACAACGACGACAGCAACGTGTTGAAGAGAGCTAAAATGGAAGATGGTAAAGCCAGAGCGACACAGCAAGGGCAGAAAAGAGCCGCATTAGGGACGATAACGAACAACGCTGGAGTGAGAATTCAGCCATTTCGTGCTGCCAAACAACAGGTCAGTGAAATAAACCATTAACCGCCAGAATTTTGTTTCAGCGAATTTTCTGAACTTTAAACTTTTATATTAGTTTCTTGTGTGTTTGCCTTGTTTAATTCCACTTCTCACCTAACTTTAGGCTGGCTTGACAAGTTCTACGTACACCTTTGGCGCCGCAAAGAACGACGAAAACGCATACAGTCGTGCACAACAAAAGACTGCCTTCGCTGTACCAACAACAGCACAGCAAAGTTTCACTATTCATGTGGACCCGCAACCTGTGCTTGCAAACGCTCAAAATACAGCATTTACGAACTTTAAAGAGCCAGAACTAAACCCGGCCTTGACGTCCCTTTCACGGCCTGCTTTGACAAATGTGTTCGTCTCAAAGAGAACGACGGAGGAAGGTAAGTTCGCAATGTGACGTGCAAAATAATTGAAGTGAGCGATTGAACAGAGCCGAATTCTCTTCATTTTCCTACCGACTTTTTATAGAACAGCCTAGAATTTCTTTATGTCAGGCCTTAGCCCTACGAATGCCCGAATTTTTTACTTATAAATTTATTTTGTTTTCACAGTGGACTCTCCCATGGTTATAGACTCGAGCGATGACGAGGACTTTGAATGCACGAGTGAAACAACGCCAGAAATACGCGACATCGACACTGACAGCGGTATCCTCTTTGTATCAGAATATGCTTCAGAGATATTTCAATATTTGAAACAAGCTGAGGTATTTCTTAGTTTTTGTTGTTGTAATTCAGTAGAAGATATGGTCTTAATTCAATGTTCTGAGTTTGCAAGCTGCCTTCACAGTTGAATGTCCGCGGTGAAGTCTGCAAGAAATGGAATAGGTGGTTTGCAACCACTCTCTGAGGATTTAAAAGACAAAAGCGCAGCAGCCATGCTGGTGTACGGAACAAAAGAAAGTAATAGCTAAGGGCCTGGTCGCACTACAGTCAAAAACAAAAATTAGCCCGTGCAAAAATCGAGGAAAACAAAAGAAACCGCTCCTGTGGGACACGCTTTTTGTGGAATGTTTTTGTTTTTGTCATTTTGCACGGGCTAATTTGTTTTTTACTGTAGTGCGACCAGGTCCTAATGCTGCTTTATCAGTTTTACTACCAGAAATGTTTGTTCCTTTTATTTTTTTTAACCTAAGCTGAAAGACTTGTAGGGTTGTCCAACTGTCCAACTGTTATTTGGTTTCTCTGGCAATGTTCTTAGTCCTACTTTCCTGAAGGGAGGATGTTGCGTGGCAACACAAATGATGATTGCATGTGAGACTAAGTAATCTGCTATGTAGATCAAAGAAACAGGTGACCCAAAACTTAATGAGAACCAAGTGTAAAGTGCATGTTATTTCTTTATTTACAGCTTAAAAACAGGCCCAAGCCTGGTTACATGAAGAAGCAGCCTGACATCAATCACAGCATGCGTGCAATCCTTGTCGACTGGCTCGTGGAAGTTGCTGAAGAATACAAACTCTTGCCTCAGACTCTCTATTTAACAATAAACTATATAGACCGCTTCCTATCAGCCATGTCAGTGCTGCGGGGGAAGCTTCAGCTTGTGGGAACAGCTTGTATGTTGGTAGCATCCAAGTTTGAGGAGATTTATCCACCGGAAGTGACAGAGTTTGTTTACATTACAGATGACACCTACACTGCTAAGCAGGTATGTACTTGCCAAAATGAGGGCAAAAATGAGGCATAATTTGTATTTACTGTATATTAGGAAAACCCAGTCAGAAGGATTGGTAATCAATGACAAAATTGTGACATTTTAAATGTGGCTAATTTTATAATTTAGGCAAGGTTAACCTCACAAGGCTAGCTCGCAGGCCAGCAGTCTCCCTAAAATCATTTTCTATTATCCAGTACAACTATTACAAATTTCCTGCCCTCGTGTACCAGTATTTTCCAGAAATGCATTGAGTAAAAAATGTTTCTTTGTTATACATGTATGTGATGTTCTTGAACTCTTATAAACCCTTGTTCTACAATAATTGAATGTTGTGATAAAATTTTAGCAAATTCAGAATTGTAAAGCAAGAAAACAGTGTTATAATAGCGGGCGACACTGACTTTTCTAAGACAAAGCCATTTGACAGAAAACCATCTAAATTTAGACAGCTCCATTGACGGCCTTGACAAAAGCCCTTGTGAACTAAAATGCTTCCCGTAAGTGGCCAGCTTCAGTTGCAAACATTATTTTTTTCAGCTTTCAGAGGGTGTTTACTCCCAGATCGAAGCTTCGACTGTATTAGCATTAATGCCTTTGTTTATAAAAGTAGATGGTGCTCAGAACTGTAATAGCCAAGGAGAATCCCTGGTCCTCGGCCCTTATTGACAGCCCTCATAAATACTGAAAAAAGAATTGGTTTCTTTGCAGGTTCTCAAAATGGAAAGCCTCATTCTCAGGACAATAAATTTTGATGTTTCTGTACCAACAGTCCTTAATTTTCTGGAACGATTTGTAAAGGCCACAGAATGTTCTGATTCAGACAGTCCCAAGGTTGAGGCATTAGCAAAGGTTAGCAGTTGTGCTGTTGTTACTTTACTGCCACTGTTAATGTATCAAATTTATTATTTCAGTAAGGGACCTACCTTATGATTAGTAAACAAGTACTCACGGCTGTCACTAAGATTTCAAGTTGCTGGGTTAAAGCTTGATTATGAAATGGATTAGCAATATGTTTCAACGTATTCTTGGCAAGTTAAGGTTATAAAGTTTAATGTGGCTAAATGTAATTTAGGCAAAGTTAACCTCAAAGCAATGCTCTCCACCAGCTTTGGACGCAGGAAGCTCGTTTGCAACCGCAGCAGTTCGCAGGGGCATTTTGTGTCGCATATACGTTGTGGCCCACATTTGCGGGTGCATGAAGCCTGGGGCGGCCCAAGCCTTTCGTAGGGGCTCCCCGTAACCCTTACTCGCAGTCCTTGCTTGCAAGGATAATTTCGCTAGCACGTTCGCTCGCAAGCTGTGCAATTTTCGCCCATCCCACCCCTCCCGTGGGAGATTGTCTCTTGGTTGATAAGTATTCCACTGAGTCCTTCAGTGTGACAGTGCCCAGGTGGGTGGTGGCCGCTTCAGGGTTGCCATGGATACCTCCTTCCTTGCTCAGCGTTGCCCGGCTCCACCAACCTTGAGGCACCAACGCCCACGCTCATCCATTGTTGATGGGTTTAAAAATCATTAATTTTTTTTACAAAACCAATTTATTTCAGTATCTCTGTGAGCTTACACTGCTGGATGCCGACCCTTATTTAAAGTATTTGCCATCAACAATTGCTGCAAGTTCTGTTGTCTTGGCTCTTCACACCCTTGGACTTCCATCATGGGTAAGGTTATTTGTATGTAAATTCTGTTATTTTTTTACAGAGCTCATACACCATTGACCAAGAAGGGGGCGGCTCGTAAATCCCAAAATAGCGAGCCCTCCCCTCCCCCCTCCCCCTGAGAATAACAAGACCAATTTTCTTTTTATATACATGTAGCATTACACAACACAATCTAGACATGAGAAGCTGATCCATGTGGCGATAACATGACACTGGACTGACCAATTTTGTCTCATCTTTCAACAATTAAACAATTGTTTTTATTTTCTTTTACACGTACATTGTATTTGATTCACGAAAAACAGCCCATACCGGCTTTCTCTGACAGTTTTTGTTCCCTGAAAGTAATGACCCTTTGGGTCCCTACGACTAAGGGCTAGCACTCAAAACGTCAGCTTTCTCGAATCTTTTTTACGGTGGCTGATTTACCTTATCGACTCAGTCGATAAAACCAAATTCTTGTGCTTCACCCCTCACCAACGCAGCACCACAGTTTCTCTAGAAACTAGCCCCATTCATTCTTTGGGTCCCAAATGCTGCTTATTCTGATGTACAGCGGTGTAGAGGGGCGCCACTTTCAGAACTTTAAGGAAAGATGGTTTATAAAGGGAGGTAATCAATTAACACTAACAAAAGTGGTCTCTCAGTGGGTGTCAACTATATAATTGTTAATATTAATTATCTTAATTTCTTTCTTTAGAATGCGACATTGTGTCACTATACTGGATTTAAACTCCTTGATCTTCAAGCGTGTCTCCATGATCTCCATCGTACATTCAGCCTTGCAGCAAAAAATCCTCAACAAGCTATAAGGGAAAAATACAAGAGTGCTAGGTAAGAACAATTAATAAACAGCTGTCATACAGCACATGCAACCTACACTGGTTTATACAATAACTGAAGGTAATGTTATGTGTACATTTTGATTGGTCCATAGCTTTGACTACTACACAAGTAAACTGTGGTTTCTGGGGGCAATAAACCACTTGGGATGTTGAAATGACACCAGAAAAGCTTGCAAATATCGTACAATTTGGCTTTACAATGTAGTTGCGTGTTTGCAATATACATGTACAACCAGGAGAATGCAACTGACAGTCCCTTTCCTTTTAACATCTGTGAAAAGTCTTTGCTTATTAATTACTTAATTATGCTCCTTTATTTGTTTACTACGATTATCAGTTGAGCAAGGCACGAGCGATGTTTGGTGACAAAGTTTTGCTGTTAAAACGACATTGTTGTCAAGGGCAACTTGCTACGTTTCAAATAGTAACTTGTCTGTCATTGGACGTCATCAGTAACAAGTTAACGTTGGAAACATAGCAAGTTGCCCTTGACAACAACATAGTCTTAACAGCAAAACTTTGTCACCAAACATTGCTCGTGCCTTGCTCAACTATTTATTAACTGACTGTAAAATGTTTCATTTCAGCTTCCATGGTGTGGCAACTCTCACGGCACCAGAGATGCTACCTCTGGCTTAAATTCTTTCAATAATAATCAAAACATAAACTATGTATATATTATACTGCCTACTGGAGAAAAGCTTTATTAGAAAATGTTTTATACCCTCAGCGTGTTTCAAAATATTTTGAATCATTTCTTATGTCAAAGACGTTTTTACTTGCAAATTGCATAGCTGAGATAGATATGCATTCTGAAACTTCCTTGGTTTATAAAATTATTTTTACATATTCCTCTTATTATCCTGTGAAATCGGTCTTTCTCTGGTTGTTTTATACTGCAAAAGACTGACAAGTGTTGCTTTTTGGCGGTATAAAATAACTAACAAAAAGCTGATTTTGTAGGTTTCCTTTTTAGTTGTACAGTGTACAAACTTGAAATGTTGTAAAAAATAGAATGTATCTATAGACTGTTTACTTACTTTAGAAGAATGCTAAACACTTTCAAATTTATCTTCTTAGAAACCACATTGAAATAATTTACAACTTTCATCTTGTAGAACTTAGCCTTGTGAAATGTTCCCAAAACTAACAAAATTTTATTAACTATGATCATTGCATTTTAATAATCTTTTTAGGTAAACACAACATGTAGTTAGATTAATTGTGATTTAAGGATTTTTTGTAAAATATGTAAAATAAATAACCTTTAAAATGTTTCTTGCCTTTTGGAGGATCATTTAAATAATGCCTTCACTCTCCAGACTGTACATTGGAAACTACAGATACAACAGTTGAACCAGGGGGGGGGGGACTCCCATATATGGGCGATATAGGTATATGCTGCTGTGAAGGGTATGGTTTAAAGGCAGTTTAGTCTGGGATAGGGTATAGTTACCAGAGATTTTTGGTCTAGAATAGGCTATCATTTTCAGCAAAACTGATCAGTTGCAAGAAGAAATTATTTTAGTCCACACAAGGTTTACTGGCAAATGGCATTTAAAAATTGGTACGGCGGGCAGTCAGCATTTTTAATGACCCCTGTTAACTAATAACTGTGATAGTCAACAAGTTTCTGGAATAGGTCTAGGATACGGTAGGGTTTTTTGGTGTTAACTCTAGAAAAGGGTTGCAAAATGCAGCTAAAATGGTCTAGTATAGGTTAAGGGTCTCGGAGTCCCAGGAGTTGAACCTCCACTAAGGAACACCTCCCAGAAGCGCACACTTGGTCCTGGTCCCTGCCGCATACAAACACTACATTTTTAACCTCCTATAAGCGGACTCATCTTCTTAAGCAGACATCTTTTCTGATCCCAATGGTGTCAGTTCATGCGAGGTTCTGTCATTTCTTGGTGTTGCAGAAACTAGTGTTGGTTAGCTGTTGTGGTACAGGATATTTGTTTGTCATTTGGTGATCATGGTTCGTACAACCTTGAAAAGGTCTTGAATTATAGCAGTCGTCCTGAAAAGTCCTTAATTCGGTTAAGGTCCTTGAAAAGTACTTCATTTCTTTATTAGGTATCGCAAAGTCCTGGAATTTAGGACTTGTGTACACCCCATCACTTTTCTGATAAATAAATGATTTTGCTCTGAACAAATAGGCCATTTGCACGATGTCGTCATTTGACTACTACTACCAGAATCCTTCAGTTTTTTGTTTTGTAGTGCAAATTAGGGCTATTGTTATTTAAACCGCACTGGGATTACAAAATTTAAATAAGAAAGGAAAAACTAAATGATTTCTGGTAGTAGTAGTCAAATGACGTCATCGTGCAAATGGCCTATTGGCCACCAGCAACATTTAAAATCCGAAAATAACTGTGTACATGAAGCAAAATTGAAATCTTTGCATCAATTTCATGCACCAGGGAACAAAGAGTTTCGATTTCGTAAATAAAACTTGGTCCTTGAAAACTATTTTTTGTCCTTGAAAAGTCCTTGAATTTTATTTGTCTTAAGTTGTACAAACCATGGGTGATAGTAATGACAAGAAACTGCCAAACCTTTCTTAGCGCAATCCGGTATGGAACGATGGCATTTAATTATTATAGTGAGGTAACAATCACACGTGATGCACTGCAGTTCATTTAAGGCAGCCAAAGTTGAGTTGGTGGATGTCAATCAAAGAAAAGCCAAATTTGAGTAATGACAGAACTTTATGAACAACACATTTTGACAAACAAGTGTAAACTCCTGTTACTGGCTGTCAAAGTTAAATTGTTTAATGACCAATCACATGGCAACAACCAATGGTACCTGTTAACAGTATTTCGTTTAGAATTGGTTGCATCTTAACCCTGCTCAGACTGAGCTTTTTTAGGAAATCTGTGACTGGGGTGGGGGGGGGGGGGCTCCTCGGACCCCCCCCTTTATATCTCTGGAACCAGTAAGGCTAGGACCATGAAATTTTCACACAATGTTCACCTCCATACAAGGAAACCTCGCACCGAGTTTTGACCTGCCGCACCCAATTATGACGTCACAATGACGTCATTTTTGTTTTTCCGACTTTTCTTTGATATTTTTCCATCCAGATACTTAAAATATCAAATATAACTGTAAAATCATCTCTTTAATATTAAAACATAATAAATACAAACAAGGACACACTTGTAAAGCGAGAAAAAGCAAAAAAAAGGCGATAAAACTGTAATTTTGAAATTATTGTCTGCCATCTTGGATCCGCCATCTTGGATTTCCTTTTTTTTTTGTTTAAATTGAAATTTAAAAAATATCTAAAAGAGAAAAGGATCAGAATGTATAAAACACGTATCAAACTAATGTTTATTATCCAAACAATGAACTTAGAAGCGTTATTTAATAAATAGTACAACATTTTTGTCTATAAGTAAAAGAGAGCAAAAATTTATCTACCCCTCCCCCCAAATATTTGAAGTTAAAAATTTTTGATGTCTTTCAAGAACTAGTCCCAAGAAAAAAACTATTCTAACAAGAAAATGCACTATAAATCAAAGAACAAGATCTTAAAATAAAAAATTCACCATATTTTAATATTTTGAAAACCTATGTGTCAAAAACCGGTTGCCATGGCAACATGGTTAATCACACTGACATGTTATTGATACCAAAATGTCCCTAGATAAATTCTAGGAAAAGTCAGAAAATTTCGGCCTCATAGCTATTTCGGTGTAAGAGTTATCACAATTTTACTGGAGGGGGGGTTCGAAAAGCCCCCCCCCCCCCCAGTCTGAATAGGGTTAATGTGAATTCATTTTGTAAAAATGCCCAGTTGACAGGGTTTTTTTTAGTTGCGAGTTTCACTGAATTTTTTTTTGCCAACCTCAACCACAGTTTAAGAGTAGGGACATTTCATGGTCAGCATTTCTCAGGTGGGAACTAAGAAACTGGACACAAGACATCAACAAATAACATACAACATGCACAACTACTGCCAGTCCCCAACTACATCTAAGGATGAAAAAGTGCAAAAATTCAGTCCTGTGGGACTCAAATGACATTAAAAAGGCCATGGCAGCAATGTTGGTGCACATAACAAAAGAAGTTCATTAGAATTCTTTTGTAGGTGTGCACCAACATGGCTGCCGTGACGTAACGTGAAAAACACCTACAGACGGAGCACTGATCTAACTGAAATAAGAAAATCCAAGATGGTTGCTCTACAAAAAAACTATTGATATCATGAAGCCATCATTAAACAACCACCTTATTTTACTTGTAGAGGATATTCATATAGTGGGCTGTAAATTGTAAAGCATGGTAATAAGGGGGGGGGGGGGGGGCGGTGAGGTTGGAATTTGGGGAAAGTGGGTAATATGCATTAAACTTGGCCTTTCGGCCAACCTTGTCCTCAGGGCCGGGCCTTTTTAATGTTGGCGACAGAAGATCTTGGTAAACAGCAGGTTATGTATGTGACTTGAATTGAAGTTTGGCAAGAAATATTTTCTTGTAAAATCAATATTACCATGACATTGATAAACAAGAAACTTTGAAATCAGTAAAAGTGAAAATTTGCACATTTAAGATTTCGTATTGAAAATCCCACAAAGACATCTTGAAATATGGTATTAATAGTATATAAATTATGCAAGAATAAAAAAATTCTGTATGTTTGATTTCAAATAAATGGCAATAATATTTCAAACCTAACTCTTTGTATGCTCAGGGTTCTCCCTAAATTTCAGCTCAGCAGGTAAGGGATTTTTGCTAAGCGGTAAAGGGAAAACTGTGTCTCTTAAAAATTTTCAGGGGGCAAGCGGTTACGGGCGGTAATAAGTGCTGCTTCAAGCGGTAAATTTTACTGGTTACCGCCTGATAAGGAGAACCCTGTATGCTGGCAATAAATTGAAAACCTATTTGGACCCTCTTGGTCCGTTTATTACTACTATATTCCTGCAAAATTTATTTGTCATCTATCATATCATATCTATCATGTCTCTGTGGGATTTTCAATGTGAAATCCTAAATGCGCAAAATTTCACTTTCACTGATTTCGAAGTTTATCATCAACATGATAATCTTGATTTTACCAGAAAATACATCTTGCCAAACTTCAATTCAAAACCAGTAAGTGGTAAAAAAAAATGTTGACCTGACTTGGCGAAGACCGCTTAAAAGCCGATTGAAAAATGTAGGTATGGTCTCAAGAAAACTGTATTGAAACACCTTAGAAATCTTGAAATACACTGTATCTTCAGTTATAGAGATTTTAACACATGATCTGCTATTTGGTGGGGGGGGGGGGGGGGGGGGGGTGTGGGGCATCTTCTCATATTGCCATTTTGAATACAGACTAAGATATTGGAAGGCCATACATACCAAGAAATCATTACACATACAATCGTTTCATTTTCTGTTCAACAGTCAACCACCACAGTACGACGTGTTTGCAGTCAGTGCCTGACTCGTCCCCAGTCGTCTCTCAATTACCGAGAGGAGCGCGAGGTGTGATGGGAAGGATAGCAGGGATATTTTGTGGCAAGTGAGCACTGAATATTTCAGAGATTCCAACCCTTTGAAATAAAAAAGCTGGGGGTTTGGGTGCGGCAAAAGCGCTACCACGAGCGCCGAAGGCACGAGCCTTTAGGGGGGTAAGGGGGCATGCTTCCCTATCCCGGAAAAATACAAAAATGGCCTCTAATGCCATTTCCTGCATTTTGAGATCATATTCGATGGAAAATTGTCTTGGATGATCTGGGAGAATTTTAAACGGGGGAATACTGAGCGATAACGGGAGGGTTGGAATCTCTGAATTATCTTGGAGGTCCCACAATCCACGCGCAAGCGCGCTAAAGTAAGGAGGGAGCCTGGGGACAAGGCAGAGGGGACGAAAATGTGCTGAGCTACGTTTTTTTTTTTGCCCTACTTTTTTAACAAATAATTATCTTGAGTTTTGGTTTCCAAATTTTACATAATGGCCATAGATCTCTCATCAGAACCTATCACTGAGACTGACATGCATCAATTTTGTGTGGAAATGATGAAACGCCTCGATATTCACCGAAGGAACGAACATTTCTGTGATGTAATTCTAGAAGTCGGCTCCGGTGACGATCAAGCTCGTTTGAAAGCTCACAGAAACGTGTTATGTGCAGCAAGTCCGTTCTTTTACAACGCTCTTAACAGTGACATGAAAGAAAAGAAAGAAGGAGTGATCCGATTGGAAGAAACGAGCAAAGCTGTGATGGAAGAAATTTTGGAGTATCTGTACACAGGACATGTTGATATCAATGAACACAATGTTTATGATTTGATGCCAATGGCAGACTACTTTCTCCTATCAAGCTTGAAAACATTATGCGATAACGTTATTCAAGAGGCATTGTCTCCATCCAACTGTATCATGGGTTATTATTTTGTCAGCCAGCATCAGTGGAAAGCACTAGAGAAATTGATCAGAAATTTTATTCTGAAAAACTTTGAGGTTGTGACAAAATCTGATGATTTCCTGAATTTGAGCATTGATCAAGTTGAAGAGTGGATTACCAGTGACGAAATAACCGTGGAGGGCGAAGAAAACATCTTTGAAGTAATTGTGAGATGGGCTGAAAGAGACGAGGGCAGAAAACACCAAAATTTCCCGGATTTGTTTCGTCACATTCGTTGTGTTTACATGGCACGTGACTATTTATTCAATGTCGTTCTGCCACACCCCTTGGTGAGAGAAAATTCCAAATGCATGGCTTTAGTCTTAGATGCTATGAAGGTGGCCTTTGATGGTACACAAGAGTGCTTTTTCTCACAATCACCGAGAAATTGCCTTAAGACCTATGAAGATGTCATTGTTGCCTGCGGTGAAAAGAAAGTGTTGTGTTACCTACCTTCCAACAAAAAGTGGCGTGAGTTGAGTTTCACGAGAAACAGACGGCTCCATCTCTCTCAAGCCGTTAGTGCATGTCATGGTAAATTGTATGTCATTGGTGGGCATGTGCATAGTGCTTTTGGTGGCAGCTATGTGGAATGCTATGAACCATTGTTTAACACATGGGCTAATGCAAAGGCTCCAGAAACAATAAAATGCACCCATCAGTTGGCAGCTGTCACACTTCAGGGTTATTTGTATGTCATTGGCGGAAGAAATGCATTCAACAGGCCAGAAAGCACTGTGCAGAGATACAATCCTGACATGAATCTGTGGCAGGAAGTTGCACCCTTAAGTAGTCCCAGATTCAAAGTGTGTGCGGTCGCTGATGGAAGCTATTTATATGCCATTGGAGGCAGCGATGCCAGTAATCAGTTCCTTGATACCGTTGAAAGGTTTGATCCCAGAAATAACATTTGGGACAAACTTCCTTCAACTCTTGCAGGTCGATCCGAAGCTGGTGGTGCAGCCATCAAACAAAAACTGTTTGTATTTGGAGGCCTTCCTAAAGAGTCAACTGATGGTGAGCCCTTTGAAATGTATGATCCCACTACAAGAGCATGGAGTGGAATTCCAAGTCTGGTTGCCCCAAGAAGTTTTATTGCAAGTGCTGTAAGTCTCAGAGGTCAAATATTTGTCTTCGGTACTTTTCGAAATGAACAGGGTGAGGAAAACAAGTCATTGCAAGTTTACGATGTTCAACAAAACCAGTGGGAAGCATGTACAAGTCTTTCATTATATCCCAACGATTTTTTCAAAATTTCTCGTCTCAGAATATTTAAAGATGTGTTAGCTGGATCCAGATTAATCTCACAGTAATAAAGCTTACAAGTACATTATTTTAACCCTTGATTCCCAGTAGTGCCAAAAATCAAAATTTGAGAAAAATCTCAAATTTCATTTTGTGAAATTTTAAAAAACAAATGGTACCATGCAAAAGTACTGCTGAAGAGGTTTCACTTGAATGTTTACACCATAGGATTTCATCCACAGACTCAAAAGTTAGAACTACATTACACTGATGTCTCCATAATCGACTCTGGGAGTGAAAGGGTTTAATGACAGTTGCTGTCTAGAAGGAACGCAGAAGCCTGGGCAACCAGTTTTTTGATGTAGTACCTAACATTTGAAGGGCCGAGAGTATAACCGACCTATATGGAATTTAAGACCTTTTTTTTATTTTTTCTTGCTCAGATTTGCCTCATTTTATCGTACAATGAATAATATCACAAACCCTTGTCGAATTTTCACTAACCCTAAGGAATTTGACTAATTTCACCTAAAAAAAGCTGAGTTCTGGCCCTCCAGTGCTTTGACTGTACATTCAGAGCCCAATTTCAATGCCATTTCAAAGCAGTTTGGCCGTGAGATACTCCTGACCAGTGCCAACAACCTGAACAAAAATACCGTTATTTACGCACGCCTGGCTCGCTTACATGTATCTATCGTGAGCTCACTACGGTAACACATCAGCTGTGACATGTGTATAAGCCAATTGCATAAGGCCTTTCGGTGATTCAAAGACATCATTAAGTCCGGAAATCCTTAAGTCTTTAGCATCTTTCAAAGAAATGAGTCGTGTTTCTTGTCATACCTTGTGTCTAAAGCGCTCATGGTGAAAAATGGACCTTGGTGGACAAGACGAGCTGGCAGGAAAGTCTGGAATCACTTCAGATCAGAAAAGGGACAGCATTGTGAGTTGGGCCATTTCCCATCCCGTTCCATAGTCAAACTGCCCGATATCTAAAGTGTTTCCAGAATTATAATATTTTGCAATAATTTTCGGGTGGGAACTCCATTTCGGTTTTGCCGTAGGATTTCCGGACATACTTTGCGACAGTGGCAGATGGGTCTGCTGTGCGTCGGGCAACTTGAATACAGCTTTGGGTAGCTGGAAGTGAGTTTTCGCTGGCCAGCCAAAAGATGTTTCTCATTTGGAGTCTTTAATGCAACATTAAAATCGATCTAAAAGGATTTTCAAATCGATATATGCGTTTTGATGCGTAGCTTCCTTAAATAATAAAACTTAGTCTGAACTGAGCATGTGTTCTTCGGTGGTCTGGGATTTGCACTCGGACGGCTCTGGGTTCTATTCACCCTCAGCATCCTTTTTTTTTACGAACTGGACATTATGAAAGTGATTTACCTTTTTTTGTTTTTTGCATTGCCCAAAATCCTTACATTTAACTTCAAAAAAATTTCAAATTGTGCCAGTGTGAAAACAGAAGCTTACTGTGTTACAATAGGAGCCTTTGATTTTTTTTTTTGTATACGGAATTTCTTGAAAACGACGGAAAAAAACAACAGAAAATATTCTGAACAGTGTTTTGCAACTAATTTGTAGTTCACATGCCAAAAATGGACAAATCTGAGCGAGAAAAAAGTAAAAAAGGCCT
>JAJGOT010000450.1:132500-317500 GCA_022457155.1 Cladopsammia gracilis | reverse complement strand
CTTAATACAGGTTCGACTGTAATCATAATCGTTGAGCATGTCGCTCCTCTTATGCGGCCCTAAAAAATACATTATGCAAAAGAGCCATTGGCAACGATGAATTTTGACATTAGCACCGTTGTCAATGTATAGAAAAATATCTAGTAAAAATCGTTACAAAACCTTTTCTATTGTTAAACATTAACAGTGGAAATTCCGTTTTTAATGGGTTATTGACATTCTAAACTCTGATATATACATTATTTAACACCTAGTTCACTTTTGAATCATTTATAATGTACAACTGCGCTTCTTCTTGACAGAAATTCAATTTTTCGAAGTTACGGAGGGATACAGGGAAAACCACACCTCCCGATCGCTTAATTTGTACAGACGGTTATATCACCATGAACAACTCGACTTTTTTCTTCAGCCATCTCGACGAAATAACACACGTTTCTTATCCATTTAAAGCCACTCTTTCTGTAGCCATCGGTTTTGTTGCGCTGCTATCCGCAATCGGCAATATTCTTGTAATCGTCTCTTTTCTACAAACAAACAACCTTCGGAGCGCCGCTAACTACTACATCACAAGCATGGCAGTCTCCGATCTTCTTTATGTTGGTACCGATTCGGCACTGTTCGCAAGCAGCAGACTGTCTGTTTTCGGCGGTTTTGCGTCTCCATTCCAGTGTAAACTTGGGATGTACTTAACGAACCTTTCATATTCTGTTTCTATTGTAAACCTTGTGCTAATTACTGTGGACAGATTCATTGCTACTGTGTTTCCTATGAAGATGACCATGATGACAGGAAGGATAAGAGAAGCCCTTATCTTGCTAAGTTGGGTTATACCAATGGTGATCTTGTCTCCATATTTGTACTTTTCCAGAAGTTCACAAGAAATTGATGGACCGTTCATTTGCGCTGATGACGCGCCAGGCAGGTTACTTAATACCATCTACCCGATACTGGGTGTTGTGTTTCTTTACTTCATCCCTCTCATTGTCATCATCATACTTAATACTCGGATCATGAAATCCTTGAGAAGAACAAATCCTGCTATCGCAGGAAATGGTTTCAGTGGTATAAGAAGACGTAAACAGAATCAACGAATAATGGAGGCTTTAATTACGATCAATGTTATCTTTTTCGCATGCTGGACTCCATACTATCTCTGGATTATTCTTCTCGGGTTTTTCAAAGTTTTAAAAAGGGATAAACAAGAAATACTTGTTATTATATGCCTTTATTTTCTCCCAATAGTCAGCACTGCTGCCAATCCTGTAATTCTCTTTACATTCAGCACAAACTACCGACAATCGCTGAATAATTGTCTTCGTCTGGCTGTTGTCAAGTGTCGTTCATGTTTTAGCCGTTTTACTTTGCCTGAGAGTCATGAGCAATTACCACGTGAAGGAAATATTGAACTAACAGCTTATAATATACAGAGATTTTCATAAGTTTGCAGATTACTTTTTATATTAACAGATCTTTTACGGTCATCCTCGCGGAAGGTACAGGGGTAGTTGGTCGGGGCGAAACGAGGTAAAAACCCGACAGAAATCCGCCCAATCCGCCGATTTTTGTCGGGTTTTTAACTCTAACTGCACCTGGGTCTTAGCCGGAGGATGATCTTTAATGTAGTTTCAGTTAAAACATACACTAAACTCTTAAATATATTATAAAACCACTATAACTTATCATAGTTGCTTTTGCTATTCAATCATGCTGATTGTCATGGCGCTTAAAAATGCAGGTGGCTAGATTGATGGTGAACAATAAAGTGACCCATGAGTAAATTTTAATTGCACGTCCACAAAACCCTAAAACTGTAAATGTTTTTCTCTTATTTTAAATAGTTTAGCGGAAATATGGTTTCTAAGATTACTTTATATCTGGCCGCTGCCAACCTTTTGTTTGAAAAGTAAACGGATCTTCGTTCGGCTATATGTACTATCTATGTATGTTTTCCTACAAATGCGAACAACAGCTATAAAGTGAAACTACTTCAGCGAGGTCCAGTAAGTGTTTCATCACCACAAAATGAAAGCTGTTGTTCCGTCGCCCAATTGTTTATCCCTAGTCTTCTCAAAACAGACATTTCCGAGGAGAAAGATGTCATGTCCATGGTGTCACGAGAGTGCGACAAAGGATATGAACTTATGGCCTTCCGCACACACAACTCCGATCAGTGGTTAGAGCATCCGACCGGACTCGTGGAAAGTTAGGCCATATACTAGGTATAAAAGCATAAAAGGTACTAAGCATTAAAGCATACTAAGCATACTAAGCATAAAAGGTCTACCTTGATAATTAGTCCTATTTACTAGATACAACTGTGACGTGAGATTTTCTCGAGTGTGACAATGAGTTTTGCCTCAGCTTTTGGCGTCCACGACGGGAAATTTGGCGGGAAAATGCACTGACCAAATCTGTGGAAAGCTCTGAGTGAGTCGCTTCTTACGCGGAAAAAGGAACTCGTCAAGTTTCCTCGGTACCAAGATCAACTCCAACTAGATTTTTAACGGACAGCAATGAATCAAACATAAACTAGATCCACACAGTTTAATCTCAACTCAAACTAAAAGTCGTAGACGTACTGTGATCACGGTGAGCTCCGAGAAAAATCAAAGTAACGATTACAAGCAAGGTCTATTTGTAGTCAGTAGTGAGAGCAGTATATGAGTCAAAACACTTTACAACAAAGATAATTATAATGTAAATTAATACAACTTTATATAGAAAATTAATTTAGTTAGATAATTTAAATTAGTTAAGTACTTAATCTATTGTTGTTAAAAACACGGCTCGATGGAAGAGCATGTAGTATGAATTGATACCGTGTCTAAATAAAGTTTACCTACCTACCTACTACATGTACAGCCAAAATTTATGTTGTCATAAAAGCTAATTAAACTAGGAGAAATCTTATTCTATTCCTGATTCATCAGAAAGTAAAGCAGCTAGTCAATACATTTACAAAATTCGTAAAACTAATGTTCCATTATGTAACACGTCATAAAACGAAATTATTAAATTATATTCATAAAGTACAAAACGGCTAGTGCAGCTAGAAACATAGTAAAAAACCGAAAGCTTTCGCTCTATTATACGAAGATAAATGCAGGAGGACTGATTCAAATGAGGGTTTGTTTTCGAGGTAAAGTTTCGTATTATATGTTACAAAATGATCTTAGTCAAACGAACCGATGTCTAAACAGTGACATTTGCTAACAAAACTTAAAACAAGACAAAACATTCAAATAAAGTAAGTCGTAATAAAGTAAATTAAACATAGGCGCCTTTATATACAGTTATTTCAATTAACGTTGTCGGATGAAAAAGCGAAAAGCCACGACCGCAAGGTAGTATGGGATTTTTATGCAATGGCTGTTTACAACTACCCATACTAACTTGCGGTCTTGGCTTTGAGCTTTCATCCGACAACGTTAATTGAAATAGCCGTATCAAGCGTAACACAACATTGTAAGTAAATAATTTGTATGTAATAATATGAAAATAGTTATTTTATTATTAATGAATTCGTAATATCATTTGTATTCGGCAATTCTTAGCTTGTGATAATAACTTTTCCTAAACAACAACAACAACAACAGAACCTCCGGACCAGCACTAACTACTACATCATGCATAGCAGGACAATCTCAGATCTTCTTTCTGTGGCTTCTGGTTTAATTTAATTTATTTTAATTTATTAGCTTCGCCGAGGAACAAATAAGCATAACACAAAAAAATAACATCAGTAGATAAATTGGCGGGTGACCGCAACAGCGTGGGCCCATTACATTAAAAACAATACAATACAATTCTGACTACTATAAACGAACAGACAAAAACTAATTACAACATGACACAAGACGTACGAGGCTACGGGAACTATTAGCTACTATTGCATTTCAAACACACTGTCTTAAAAGTGTGAGGGTTATCGCAGTCAAAGGTTTCAACAGATTTACAATAGTATTGGAGCATAGCAGATTTAAAAGCGGTAAAGCTGTCCATGTTCAAATTAAGTTCATCAGCCAGAGTATTCCATATTCTAATTGAATATGGAATTCATATTCTATGAATATTCCATATTGCAATTGAATATGGTTTAGCACTGCGGTACACACTGGGTAGCAGACTAGCTTAGTTCTCGGAGAATCGGTTTCCTTATGTCAGTGTAAACTCACGATGTATTTAACGACCCTTTCGTATTCAGTTTCTATCAAGAGAAAATCATTTTCTATTGATTTCTATTAAAAGCCTTGTGCTGATTACTGTGGACAGATTTATTGCTATCGTGTTTCCTATAAAGGTGACCATATTAACAGGAACAATTAAAGAAGTTCTTATCTTGCTAACTTGGATTACACCGATGGGGATCTTGGTTCCGTATTTGCATTTTTTCAGAAGTGCAGAAAAAACGGATGCACTATGTACTACACGTTTCTTCTACTGACACGAGCGACTTTGTATAGGCTCTAATACATATAGATAGGCAGAGCCTAACAGCGTCGCACTTTGAACAAGCTTATAAACTAAGGTGAAACTTAACTAAGGTGAAAGGTCGGAAGCACAAGAATTAAGATTGACGACCGGGCTATTTATCAATTTTAGTAATTCTCAAAAAACAGTATTACCCGACCGTCTGCACAGTACATTTAGACCGTACAAAAGTTCACAAAAACAACTTTTCTCTGTCTAGAATAACTTGTACGACTACATTCCGAATAAAATACAGTTTTTGTTTGTCAAAAATTGCCCGAGAAACTGATTTGGAAATCCAAATTGCAAAAATACACAAACATATTTGCATAATAAGGCGACGCGAGTGAAGACAGAAAATCTAAGTCTCGTTTTGTTTACATAAATCGCTTTTCAATCTATGTAATGAATGAACAAACACATAAAAATAGACAACACAATCTTCTTTCGAAAAATTTTATTCAAATCTCCATTGCTTTATGTTTAAAAGCAAAACACGTACCATTTACAGCGCATCAAGGCAGAGCTGTCCTCGATGAAATTCAAGATAACAACACGACTTAATTAAGCGCGTTTCATAAACATGTCTCCAAAACTTAAGAGAACACAAAGGAAAAGTCAATCAAAAATTGATATCAACATAAATTCCCACCGAAAAATGTGATTTATTTTACCTTAAATCCTGGACTGCTTGGAAATTCGTTAAAACTCCGCTTCTTCGGTTCTGAAAACCGTTCCTCGAAAGAAGATTTTATCTCCGAAAGCTCTTCTTTCTCCACTAAAGCGGCTACTGAGTATCCCTTAATTAGTATTCCTGTCTTGAGTAGCAAACCGCGAAAAAATGCAGGGAAATAACGACTTTACTGCTCCTCCTAACACTGCGAAAGATCCAACTTTTTTAAAACTTTACAAAGTGTTTACCGAGCTGACGGCTGTGTAGCCGCGCGTGTGGGGTCATACGCTCATGTTTTGCGACGTCATACGCGCCCGCGAGCAAGTCCGTCGCGACGGACGCCCGGCGGGCACACGACGCGCCCGCAAAACATTCCGCTAGCCATGACCATGAAAAATGACGGGCATAGGTTCTATGAGTGTGGGGCTGCGCAGCCGGGCCTTCGGCCCGGCGAGTGCTCCGCTATTACCAGCCGCTTTTCCGCTCTCCCACTCAATTCTACTTATATACTGGATTTTTTATATCCGTCATTCTCACTACTCGAATCATAAAATCCTTGAGAAGAACAAGTCTTGTAATCCAAGAAAATAGTCATGGCAATAAAAGACAAAATCAACCCAATAAACGAATAATGAGAGTTTAAATTGCAATCATTTTTACCCTTTTTCGCCTGCTGGACTCTCAACTACCTCTAGATAATTTTTCTTGTGTTTTTCGAAAGTTTTGAAAAGGAATACACATGAACTGCTTGTTATAACATGCATTTACGTTGGTCAGCACTGCTGTCAATCGCATTAATTCTTTTTAAATTCAGCACAAACTTTCTTTAAGCGCTGACGTATTGTCTTCATCTTGCCTTTGTCAAGGTCCTTCAAGCGGTTGGTGAAGGAAACACGCAGAACTACAAGAAGTAAAGTGGTTCCAGTTACGTGTTACGTTATTCGATCTTTAGTTCTATTTCACTTAAAACACAAACCGCTCTTGAATGCCTATTATTAATATACACAACCACTATTTCACATATAACTTGCTAATTTTTTATGTCGCGTCTTGTTTGACAGGTTAAAAGCTTTTTCACTCTTTCTTTTTGTTGTCTGTTTTTTTATGATTTAATGAGCTATTAGAACCACAGCGATGATTAAAATTGCATGAGCTTTCTACATGTATGTTCCATTTAATGTAGATGGAGATATTGTTTTTAAACCGACAGTAAAAAATGCCCAATTTCTTACACTTCAAAAAGCCCATGTTCAGTTTACTTTATTTTAAGAAAGACAGTCAGAAAAAACGAAAGAAAAACGAGAGAAAGAAGAAAGAAAGAAAGCAAGAAAGAATGGATGAATGAATGAATGAATGAATGAATGAATGAATGAAAAAATGGACAAGCTAAACGCTAGCTTTCAAGAAGAGTTTGAACTTTTTTTTAGCTTATGAAACAGCCGTAATGTGGCATTTTCTATCGGACTGTGCGCCATCTCTGTTGACATTGTTTAAACAATTATAATCGTCATGTGATCGTCATTCAAGATTTACTAACCATTAACAAAACCTCGCGTGTCTTACTCTTTTTGTTTTTCAAGAAATGTTTAACAATATTAAAACACATTCGTTGGTTGAAAATAACAAGACGGCACCAACAATTTGTAAACTCCGACGTTCGTGTGGGTGCTTTTTCAAATATAGATTGTTTGTCTTTCTCTGTAAATAATATTCCCCCTATTGACTAAATAGGATTAATATTTAAAAAAGGTGGACAGGTATCCTACATCTAAAAACTAAACGAAAATCGGAGTGGTGCTCTGTGTGCGGTATTTTATTATGACTTATTTCAGCAGCAAGTGAATATGTGAATACATTTCATAATTTCAAGTGACAAGATATGAGTTAGCGGGTAACATCACCATTACGTGTTTCGGCAAAAGCGCTATTTGCATTGATAAAATTCATGATTGTCATAAATAAAAAAAAAAAACAAATATAGAACTGAAAATACATTTCTCGCTTGTTTGAACAAAATTCAAACATCAGATCTATTCCCTTGTTACTAAAATTCAGGTTATCTGTGGTCTATTTTTTTAACTTGCAAAAATAGTTTGATTTTTAGAACAATGCCGAACATAAAATTTAGAACATAAATTGATTACCTTTTCAAAACATCCTACGAACACATAATTTTGTTTTTCAATTTAATATCTAAAGATAACCATCAATCGCTTGTTTACTGAGAAAAAAGACAAGAAAAGGCATCAGATGATAACTGACTGTGTGCTTTTAATTGCTGTTCAAATCTTAGGTGTGTTTAACACCTGACTTACTTTGAATTCTCTTGAGTTTCAGTTCCAAATTTAACTCGCGCGGGAAGAGTACAAACGAAAACACAAAACTCGTCACTTCAGCTGCTTCTTGTCATTTCAAAAGACCGTCAAAATGAACACCTCGAATGCTTCATTCGATCATAAAGAACAGAACTTGCTGGTTCCATATCCTTTTAAAGTAGTGTTTTCTGTAGCATCTTCCATCGTAATGTTGGCATCTGTAATGGGAAACATTCTTGTGATTATGACTTTTGTAAAAACACAGAACCTCCGGACCAGCACTAACAACTACATCACTAGCATGGCGCTATCCGATCTTCTTTTCGTTGTCACTGATTTAACTCTGTACGCAAGCAGCAGACTATATGTTCTCGGAGGCTCACTTTCTTCATTTCAGTGTAAATTTGGGAGGTACATGGGGAATGTCTCTTATTCAGTTTCTATCGAAAGCCTTGTTCTGATTACTGTGGATAGATTTATTGCCATTGTGTTTCCTATGAAGGCGAGCATGATAACAAAGAAGATTCGAACGATTGTCATCTTGCTATCTTGGATTATACCAATGGGGATCCTGGCACCGTTTTTGCACTTCACCAACAAAGCACAAGATACGGATGGTCCATTCATTTGCACAATGGGGAATAAGATGCTAAATATCCTTTACACGATAATGGGTTTCGTTCTGCTTTATGTTATACCACTCGCTATCATCATCACCCTCAACAGTCGGATCATGACATCCTTGATAAGAACAAGTCCTGTTATTCAGGAAAACAGTCGCAGAAATTCAAGAAGACATCAACAGAATAAACGAATAATGAAAGTTTTAATTACGATCAACGTTACGTTTTTCACCTGCTGGACTCTGTACTACTTCTCGATAATTTTTCTCGTGTTTTTCGAAAATGTTTTAAAAAGGGATTCACAGGAAATGCTTGTTATTGTATGTCTTTACTTTCCTTCATTAGTTAGTACTGCTGTTAATCCTGTAATTCTTTTTACAACGGGCACAAACTACCGACAAGCGCTGAAGAATTGTTTTCAACTGGCTGTTGTGAAGTGTGGTTCATGTTTTGTGCGTCAAGAAGAGACAGGTGTAGAAATCATTGTACTACCAGAACTACAGTAACTTACAGTAAGGTCTATACTTACTTACTTACTTATCCTCTTCGGGCCCACGAGGACTCTTGAGGCCGGACAGTAAGGTCTATAGCGGGGATTAATTGCATTACTTGCGTTCAGGCTCAATTTTCTTTCCGGGCGGGTTAAAAATTTCATGTTACAACAAAAATATAGCCAGGTTTAATTAATAACGAAGTTAACATAAAGAAATGTATATTAGACTTAGCTTATTAAGATGAACAAAGAAGCTTGCTGTATAAACCCAGCGTTTAACCGCTCATATTTAGTTTTTCTTTTATGCAAAACTAATGAAGAAACACACGGGCAGCCAAAATTAAAATTCATGAAAAATAACAAATTATATTTTGTAAAATATACTGAAAAACAAACAGCACTATAAAAGAGTTCACTTCAGCAGCTTTCATTTGAATGGTCACACTGAAGCACTTCATCTACATACTCAAAAGTTAGAACCACCTTGTACAGCATGATAAACAGTACCACAGGAACGTATACTGCTCAATAGCATTCATTTGAATGGTCACACTTTAGGATTTAATCCACAGACTCAAAAGTTAGAACCACCTTGTACAGCATAATAAACAGTACCGCAGGAAAGTACTGCTCAATAGCTTTCATTTGAAGGGTCACACTTTCGGATTTCATCCCAGACTCAAAAGTAAGAAACGCCTTGTACAGCATAATAAACAGTACCACAGGAAAGTACTGCTCAATAGCTTCCATTTTAACGGTCACATTGTAGGATTTTATCCACAGATTTAACAGAATGTAGTTCATCATACGAATCAAGGTTTGTCTCTGACACTGAAAGGATTAAAAACAAATTAAACGGTAGTTTTTTTTTTCACACTAAACAATAACCACACCCAAGAGATTATAATTGGACAGAGAGGGAATCTAGGGGCCTTGGCTGGGATATCTTAATTGCAAAAAAGTTATTTTTAGTAACAATGCGGACCAATGCGGAAACATTTTCCGGTGAGCTGGTTGACTTCCGGAAGACTCGCTTTCATGAATCAGCGCGAAAAGCCAGGCGGAGTCAGCAAATTAAAAAAATGGCGACCATCGCGGTGGTAATTTCGCATGTGAAAAAGAAAGTAAAATGGTCCTGTTTGACCAAAGAAAGTTACTTACAAAAACAGTAAAAACATATAGAAATAAATTAAAACAACTTTCTTCTTCGTTTTAACAGATGTTCTAATTGCATTTAATTCCCATTTCATCTTAAATTCATTTTCCCATTATTTTAAAATAAAAAAGAAATTTAAGCAATAGAATGGCCAAAATCCATGCTAGACCGAGTTTCTAAACCACCGTTACGATAATTTTTTTCCCTGGACATTCCAAGTGACCATGTGAATATCGCTATAATGAGCGGTAATACATTCATGACTACCGTCACGAATATAGAACAGTGCATGTACTACTCTAAACGGTATTTAATGTATTTACTGTAGTTAGCATAGTTACTGTAGTTGGTGTAGTTAGTGTAGTTACTGTAGTTGTTGTAGTTACTGTAGTTCATGTAGTTGCTGTAGTTGGTGTAGTTCGTGTAGTTCGTGTAGTTGCTGTAGTTCGTGAAGTTGGTGTAGTTGCTGTAGTTGGTGTAGCTGCTGTAGTTGGTGTAGTTCCTGTAGTTGCTGTAGTTCGTGTAGTTACTGTAGTTGCTGTAGTTCGTGTAGTTGCTGTAGTTGGTGTAGTTCGTGTAGTTCGTGTAGTTGCTGTAGTTCGTGTAGTTGCTGTAGTTGGTGTAGCTGCTGCAGTTGGTGTAGTTGGTGTAGTTGCTGTAGTTCGTGTAGTTACTGTAGTTGGTGTAGTTACTATAGTTCGTGTAGTTGGTGTAGTTGCTGTAGTTGGTGTAGTTGCTATAGTTGGTGTAGCTGCTGTAATTGGTGTAGTTCGTGTAGTTCGTGTTAGTTCGTGTAGTTGCTGTAGTTACTGTAGTTAGTGTAGTTCGTGTAGTTCGTGTAGTACTGTAGTTGGTGTAGTTGCTGTAGTTGGTGTAGTTACTGTAGTTGGTGTAGTTGTTGTAGTTACTGTAGTTGCTGTAGTTGCTGTAGTTGCTGTAGTTCGTGTAGTTACTGTAGTTGGTGTAGTTACTGTAGTTCGTGTAGTTGGTGTAGTTGGTGTAGTTGGTGTAGCTGCTGTAGTTGGTGTAGTTCGTGTAGTTGCTGTAGTTCGTGTAGTTACTGGAGTCCGTGTAGTTGCTGTAGTTCGTGTAGTTGCTGTAGTTCGTGTAGTTGCTGTAGTTACTGTAGTTGGTGTAGTTGTTGTAGTTACTGTAGTTGGTGTAGTTGCTGTAGTTGCTGTAGATCGCGTAGTTACTGTAGTTGGTTTAGTTACTATAGTTCATGTAGTTGCTGTAGTTGCTGTAGTTGGTGTAGTTGGTGTAGTTGCTATAGTTCGTGTAGTTACTGTAGTTGGTGTAGTTCGTGTAGTTGGTGTAGTTGCTGTAGTTGGTGTAGTTGCTATAGTTGGTGTAGCTGCTGTAATTGGTGTAGTTCGTGTAGTTCGTGTAGTTGCTGTAGTTAATGTAGTTAGTGTAGTTCGTGTAGTTACTGTAGTTCGTGTAGTTGGTGTAGTTGGTGTAGTTGGTGTAGTTGGTGTAGTTACTGTAGTTGGTGTAGTTGTTGTAGTTACTGTAGTTGGTGTAGTTCGTGTAGTTCGTGTAGTTGGTGTAGCTGCTGTAGTTGGTGTAGTTGGTGTAGTTGTTGTAGTTACTGTAGTTGGTGTAGTTACTGTAGTTCGTGTAGTTGGTGTAGTTGCTGTAGTTGGTGTAGCTGCTGTAGTTGGTGTAGTTCGTGTAGTTGGTGTAGTTGGTGTAGTTACTGGAGTTCGTGTAGTTGCTGTAGTTCGTGTAGTTGCTGTAGTTCGTGTAGTTGCTGCAGTTACTGTAGTTGCTGTAGTTGGTGTAGTTACTGTAGTTGGTGTAGTTGTTGTAGTTACTGTAGTTGGTGTAGTTGCTGTAGTTAGCGTAGTTACTGTAGTTGGTGTAGTTACTGTAGTTCATGTAGTTGCTGTAGTTGCTGTAGTTGGTGTAGTTGCTGTAGTTCGTGTAGTTGCTGTAGTTCGTGTAGTTGCTGTAGTTAGTGTAGTTGGTGTAGTTACTGTAGTTGGTGTAGTTACTGTAGTTCGTGTGGTTGCTGTAGTTGGTGTAGTTCGTGTAGTTGCTGTAGTTCGTGTAGTTGGTGTAGTTCGTGTAGTTGCTGTAGTTCGTGTAGTTGCTGTAGTTACTGTAGTTAGTGTAGTTGCTGTAGTTGGTGTAGTTACTGTAGTTGGCGTGGTTACTGTCAATGGTGTAGTTGTTGTAGTTACTGTAGTTGGTGTAGTTGGTGTAGTTGGTGTAGTTGGTGTAGCTGCTGTAGTTGGTGTGGTTCGTGTAGTTCGTGTAGTTGCTGTAGTTCGTGTAGTTACTGTAGTTGGTGTAGTTACTGTAGTTCGTGTAGTTGGTGTAGTTGCTGTAGTTGGTGTAGTTGCTGTAGTTCGTGTAGTTGCTGTAGTTCGTGTAGTTGCTGTAGTTACTGTAGTTAGTGTAGTTGCTGTAGTTACTGTAGTTACTGTAGTTACTGTAGTTGGTGTAGTTACTGTAGTTGGTGTAGTTGCTGTAGTTCGTGTAGTTACTGTAGTTGGTGTAGTTACTGTAGTTCGTGTAGTTGCTGTAGTTGCTGTAGTTGTAGTTGTTGTAGTTCAAGTAGTTGCTGTAATTCGTGTAGTTGCTGTAGTTCGTGTAGTTGCTGTAGTTCGTGTAGTTGCTGTAGTTCGTGTAGTTGCTGTAGGTCGTGTAGTTGCTGTAGTTGGTGTAGTTGCTGTAGTTGTTGTAGTTGGTGTAGTTACTGTAGTTGGTGTAGTTACTGTAGTTGTTGTAGTTACTGTAGTTGGTGTAGTTGCTGTAGTTGGTGTAGTTGCTGTAGTTGCTGTAGTTCCTGTAGTTGCTGTAGTTCGTGTAGTTGGTGTAGTTCGTGTAGTTGCTGTAGTTCGTGTAGTTGCTGTAGTTCGTGTAGTTGCTGTAGTTCGTGTAGTTGCTGTAGTTACTGTAGTTAGTGTAGTTGCTGTAGTTACTGTAGTTGGTGTAGTTACTGTAGTTGGTGTAGTTCGTGTAGTTGCTGTAGTTCGTGTAGTTGCTGTAGTTAGTGTAGTTGCTGTAGTTGGTGTAGTTACTGTAGTTGGTGTAGTTGTTGTAGTTACTGTAGTTGGTGTAGTTGGTGTAGCTGCTGTAGTTGGTGTGGTTCGTGTAGTTCGTGTAGTTCCTGTAGTTCGTGTAGTTACTGTAGTTGGTGTAGTTCGTGTAGTTCGTTTAGTTGGTGTAGTTGCTGTAGTTGGTGTAGTTGGTGTAGTTGCTGTAGTTCGTGTAGTTGCTGTAGTTCGTGTAGTTGCTGTAGTTACTGTAGTTAGTGTAGTTGCTGTAGTTACTGTAGTTGGTGTAGTTACTGTAGTTACTGTAGTTGGTGTAGTTACTGTAGTTGGTGTAGTTGCTGTAGTTCGTGTAGTTACTGTAGTTGGTGTAGTTACTGTAGTTCGTGTAGTTGGTGTAGTTGGTGTTGTTGGTGTAGTTGCTGTAGTTGTAGTTGGTGTAGTTCAACTAGTTGCTGTAATTCGTGTAGTTGCTGTAGTTCGTGTAGTTGCTGTGGTTCGTGTAGTTGCTGTAGGTCGTGTAGTTGCTGTAGTTGGTGTAGTTACTGTAGTTGGTGTAGTTACTGTAGTTGGTGTAGTTGCTGTAGTTGGTGTAGTTACTGTAGTTATTGTAGTTGGTTGGTTGTAGTTGGTGTAGTTGCTGTAGTTGGTGTAGTTACTGTAGTTGGTGTAGTTACTGCAGTTCGTGTAGTTGGTGTAGTTGCTGTAGTTGGTGTAGTTGCTGTAGTTTGTGTAGTCGCTGTAGTTGGTGTAGTTCGTGTAGTTACTGTAGTTGGTGTAGTTACTGTAGTTGGTGTAGTTGGTGTAGTTGGTGTAGTTGGTGTAGTTGGTGTAGTTGCTGTAGTTCGTGTAGTTGCTGTAGTTCGTGTAGTTGCTGTAGTTTGTGTAGTTGCTGTAGTTCGTGTAGTTGCTGTAGTTGGTGTACTTGGTGTAGTTAGTGTAGTTACTGTAGTTGTAGTTACTGTAGTTGTTGTAGTTACTGTAGTTGGTGTAGTTCGTGTAGTTACTGTAGTTCGTGTAGTTCGTGTAGTTGCTGTAGTTGGTGTAGTTGGTGTAGTTGCTGTAGTTGGTGTAGTCGCTGTAGTTGGTGTAGCTGCTGTAGTTCGTGTAGTTGGTGTACTTGGTTTAGTTGGTGTAGTTCGTGTAGTTGGTGTAGTTACTGTTTTCGTGTAGTTGGTGTAGTTGCTTTAAAACTCCGCTTCTTCGGTACTGACGTGCGGAGAAATATCGCCCTGCATTGATATAAACATATGAAGTTCCTCGAAACAGAATTTCATCGCTTGAAGTTTCTCTTTGTTCACTATAGTGGCAACTTAGTATTCTTGAAACTTTTTCTTTCTATTTTATATCTTTTACATGCGTGCTATTACTCCGATAACCCGAAACTACGGCTTTAAAAACCAAGTACACGGCGACAGCGGTAACCAACTCTGATATTCTCGAGCTTATGACGCAGTTCAGGAATTGCTTGTTCATTTGACAATATGCTTCTTACGTTACCGGTGGAAAAATCCAAAGGTACATATTTCCCGCGCTGCAAGTGCGACAAGTCCCTTCCAACGAAGAACCTAACTAGGCGAAATTTGACATTGGAAGGGACTTGTGACAAGTCTACACCCACAGCAACTACAGTAACTACACCAACTACAGCAACTACACGAACTACAGCAACTACACGAACTCAAGCAACTACAGCAACTACACCAACTACAGCAACTACACGACCTACAGCAACTACACGAACTACAGCAACTACACGAACTACAGCAACTACACGAATTACAGCAACTACTTGAACTACAACAACTACAACTACAGCAACTACACCAACTACACGAACTACAGTAACTACACCAACTACAGTAACTACACGAACTACAGCAACTACAGTAACTACAGCAACTACAGTAAATACTGCAACTACACGAACTACACCAACTACAGTAACTACACCAACTACAGCAACTACAGCAACTACAGCAACTACAGTAACTACAGCAACTACAGTAACTACAACAACTACAGTAACTACACCAACTACACCAACTACAGCAACCACAGCAACTACAGCAACTACAGCAACTACAGTAACTACAGCAACTACAACAACTACAGTAACTACACCAACTACAGCAACTACAGTAACTACACCAACTACACCAACTACACCAACTACACGAACTACAGTAACTACACCAACTACAGTAACTACATGAACTACAGCAACTACACGAACTACACGAACTACACCAACTACAGCTACTACACCAACTACACGAACTACACCAACTACAGCAACTACATGAACTACAGTAACTACACGAACTACAACAACTACAGCAACTACACCAACTACAGTAACTACACGAACTACACCAACTACACGAACTACATCAACTACACCAACTACAGCAACTACACCAACTACACGAACTACAGTAACTACACCAACTACAGCAACTACACCAACTACAGCAACTACAGTAGCTACACCAACTACAGTAACTACACGAACTACAGCAACTACACGAACTACACGAACTACAGCAACTACACCAACTACACGAACTACACCAACTACAGCAACTACACCAACTACACGAACTACAGTAACTACACCAACTACAGTAACTACACGAACTACAGCAATTACAGCAACTACACCAACTACAGTAATTAACTACAACAACTACACCAACTACAGTAACTATAGCAACTACAAGAACTACAACAACTACAGCAACTACAGCAACTACACCAACTACGGCAACTACAGTAACTACACCAACTACAGTAACTACACCAACTACACCAACTACAGTAACTACTGTAACTACAGCAACTACACGAACTACAACAACTACACGAACTACACCAACTACACGAACTACACCAACTACACGTACTACACCAACTACACGAACTACAGCAGCTACACCAACTACAGCAACTACACCAACTACATCAACTACAGTAACTACACCAACTACAGTAACTACTGTAACTACAGCAACTACACGAACTACAGCAACTACACCAAGTACAGTAACTATACCAACTACACGAACTACACCAACTACACTAACTACACCAACTACAGCAACTACACCAACTACAGCAACTACAGCAACTACAGTAACTACACCAACTACAGTAACTACACGAACTACACCAACTACAGCAACTACACCAACTACAGCAACTACAGCAACTACATGAACTACAGTAACTACACCAACTACAGTAACTACGCGAACTACAGCAACTACAGCAACTACAGTAACTACAACAACTACACCAACTACAGTAACTACACCAACTACAGTAACTACACCAACTACAGCAACTACACTAACTACAGTAACTACAGCAACTACACGAACTACAGCAACTACACGAACTACACCAACTACACGAACTACACCAACTACACGAACTACAGTAACTACACCAACTACAGTAACTACACCAAGTACACTAACTACAGTAACTACAGCAACTACACGAACTACAGCAACTACACGAACTACAGCAACTACATGAACTACACCAACTACAGCAACTACACCAACTACAGCAACTACAGCAACTACATGAACTACAGTAACTACACCAACTACAGTAACTACGCGAACTACAGCAACTACAGCAACTACAGTAACTACAACAACTACACCAACTACAGTAACTACACCAACTACAGTAACTACACCAACTACAGCAACTACACGAACTACAGCAACTACACGAACTCCAGTAACTACACCAACTACACGAACTACAGCAACTACACGAACTACACGAACTACACCGACTACAGCAGCTACACCAACTACAGCAACTACAGCAACTACACCAACTACACCAACTACACGAACTACAGTAACTACACCAACTACAGTAACTACGCGAACTACAGCAACAACTCCAACTACAGTAACTACAACAACTACACCAACTACAGTAACTACACCAACTACACGAACTACAGTAACTACACGAACTACACTAACTACAGTAACTACAGCAACTACACGAACTACACCAACTACACGAACTACGGTAACTACACGAACTACACGAACTACACCAACTACAGCAACTACACCAACTACACGAACTACAGTAACTACACCAACTACAGTAACTACACGAACTACAACAACTACACCAACTACACCAACTACAGCAGCTACACCAACTACAGCAACTACAGCAACTACACTAACTACAGCAACTACACGAACTACACCAACTACAGCAACTACACGAACTACAGCAACTACAGCAACTACAGTAACTACACGAACTACAGCAACTACACGAACTACACCAACTACAGCAGCTACACCAACTACAGCAACTACACCAACTACACGAACTACAGCAACTACACGAACTACACCAACTACACCAACTACAGCAACTACACGAACTACAGTAACTACAACAACTACAGTAACTACACTAACTACACCAACTACAGTAACTATGCTAACTACAGTAAATACATTAAATACTGTTTAGAGTAGTACAAGCACTGTTCTATATTCGTGACGGTAGTCATGAATGTATTACCTAATGAGCCATCAACACGTTTTACAAGAGTTCCATTGACATTTGATGTCTTTTTCCATTATTGACGATCGCGTCACGAAAATATTCAAAAGAATTCCTCGTAAAGAATTTGAATTAATCTAGTTTACTAAATTATGGGGTACGGGCGGGGTCCTATTTTCTTACAGTATTGGCGATGGTTCAGAAGGCAATGCTTTTTTTTACATTAAGCACTGTTGCAATGAAAACAACTCAAAGTGAGTTATTGACTTTTAAAAAACCTCTTAAAACTGGTTCACTGTGAATCCTTATATAAATGTGTGATGCTTTCTCTGGACCTTTAATTTACAAAATTACTTCTAAAAGGATACAGAGATCACAACTCCTGCTTGCTATCGAGAACAACTCGACAGCTTTATTCAAAGTTCATGAAGTCTTTGTGATTTTTCCGTGCTGAAAACACAGATTCTTCGGACCAGCACTAACTACTACATCACAAGCATGGCTTTCTCCGATCTACTCTATGCTGCTACTGATTTGATACTGTATGTAAGTGGCAGACTTTTTGTCCTCAAAGGTTCAGTTTCTTCATTTCAGTGTCAACTCGGGAATGGCGATGTACTTTACAGTGGTTTCATATTCGGTTTCTATCGAAAGACTACTTGTAGTCTTGTGCTTATTACTGTAGACAGATACATTGCTACTGTGTTTCCTATGAAGGTGACCATTATAACAGAGAAGATCCGAACGGTTTTCGAGCGGTTATCTTGGATGACACCAATGGCAAACATGATTCCATACTATACTTTTCCAGAAGTGCACAAGAAATTGATGGAAAATTCCTTTGTGCTGATGATGCAGGTAGATTACTTAATACGATCTACCAGAGACTGGGTGTTGTGCTTCTTTCCTTAATACTTCTCAGTCATTGTTATCATGGGTCTTCCATTCTCGAATCATGAACACCTTGAGAAGAACAAAGCCTGTGACCCAAGGCAATGGCCACAACAACACATGAAGACGCAAACAGAATCAGCGAATAATTTATGTTATAATTACTATCACTGTTTTCTTTTTATCTGCTGGACTATATGCAATTCGGTCGGAGGTATCACCGTATAGAAAGATCAATATGGAGGCGCCATGACCAGATTTTGGCAGTGTATCAATGTGTTGAATAATAACTATTCAGGTTTGGATAACAAAATGGAATGGTCAGTTGTATCAAAGGTCTTTCTTTAATTTGAGATCGAGAAAATTGACAGCATCGATGTCCCACCGAAATATCCAAACTCCGCTTGCATGATGTGCATATCATATTGCAGTTCTCAATTGAGTGTCGTAAAACCAAAACCAAAGTAATTACTCTGACCAATCACTTCTGATTGGTCGAGAAAGTGGCGCGAGATTTTTTAGCCAATCACAAAGCGTAGCAATGCAAAACCAAAGCAATTGTGTAATTACTTTTGACACTCAATTGAAAACTGCTCTAAGATAAATATAATGTGTTATGGCACAAAATGATGGTCAAGATGGCCGCCATCTTGGATTTTAGTCAAAATTCAAATTTATCGAAACAATGTCGAAGTTAAACATTTTGCTGCTTTTTAGCATTCTATATGCTTTTTATCCAAAAAAGGTAAAAAAGATTTTTATTCAAAAATAGCTTGACCTCTTGCTACTTATGACGTAATATCTCGTTACCATAGTAACCGACTCTTAATGCTTGCACGTCCAAGGGTTAAAATATAACAGATGTTTAATTTCTAGCCAACGGGATGGGAGGGTGTTCCTTATACTCTGCGATGGGACTGTACTTAATATCTTGATATCCAAACACTGCTGGTCCGACAGTCGCTAATCCCTGCGGGGTGGCCCACTGTGGAGAGCATGGCATGGCGATGGCAGCCACTCGCAAACCATAACGAACTTCCTCTGTTGTGATTGGCTGACCTGTGTCTTCATCAACCAAAGAGATCAGATCAGGAACTGTGGCTACAATTTTGCCTTTGGTTCCGTCAGGTCTGAGGATGAAAGCCACGTAGTTCTCATTCTGGAACTCGATGCCGAGATTTACTCCATTGAATCGAGCCGAGCCCTCAATTTTCAAGCTTCCTTTGTTGAATCCGCCTTCAGTTACTCGGTTTACATCAGCAATCTAAGAACATTTATGTAAAAGTTAAAGATGAAATATAAAAAAGACACGGGTGCTCGCAGATATGAAATGTCTGTTCGAGTGTTCAACTCGAAAAATATGATTTTTATGCAATGGGTAAAATCCTTGTATTTCACTGAAGCTTATGTAATAATTCACGTTTAAAGCAATATGGTCATTTCCTTATAAAAGTGTGTTCTCTGAGCTAGTTGTACCGACATTATGATGATAAAAAAACAGATCTGACTACCGCACTTGAGATTTAAAAGCTTGTAAATTAAAATGAATAAAGTTGCCACTTGTCGAAAAGTAGCTTTTATCAGTTGAAGGCTACATTTTCGTCCATCGGTAGTTTTAGATTAAGTCCGTCGTGACCCTTGGAGGGTTTATCTTTCATGGCTAGCACTTAAAAAGAATCTTGTGAAAATTCTTTGTAACATACCTCAAGGAAAGCGCGCGCCCTGATTGGTTGATGCGCGCCATCCATTTTTTTTTTAAATTTATTTACTCCATTTTTTATTATTACATACGTTTTTTTTTAAGTTAACAAGATAAGAAAAAAAATGGAGAAAGGCAAGATATAGGTAAACTAATTATAAGCCCTATAACTAAATTACATTTTTTTAATAAAAAGGGAAAACACACTACTAAGAAAGGAATATAAACATAGAAGTCATATAGCTGTTACAAGATTGGTGAGACAGTGCGCGCCATCCATTTACCGCAACGGGCCCCGCCCCCAAGCCAGGGTAAAGGTCCTGGGAACGAGGTTGCCATTTACCGGTGGGTAGCATGCTCACGTCATGCCGATCACGCAGCTTGTTTTGCCGGCAACTTTATAATGTTGTCTTCGTGATATGTTATAAAAGAAATGGTAAACGTCGCATTTGTGCGTACATCGAGTTATTGATGCACTTGGGAGGTTTGCTAATCACTCTTATGCTTCTTTCGTGCTTAGCAACCTCCCGCGTGCATCCATAACTCGATGTTCACACGCTGCACGTTTACCATTCCCTACTCTCAGACGCATAGATTCGTTAAGACAATTTGACTGTTGTAAGCTGCTAACACTATCATTTTCCTATTGGATTAAAATTACATTTTGCATACGCTTGGCATATAATCGATCGATCAGGTAGTAATGTTTTGTAAATTTCTGCTTTTAAAACAGTTTTCTTAGAAACGAATTCCTCACCTTTCCAGTGACGAGTAGTTGTCCATTCTCATGTTGAAGAATGCGGTTCACGGGAATATTGTGTCTTGCACGAAGTACAGAGTTACCCAAACGCCATGTGCGACTCAAGGAATACAAGACACATTTCTGCTTTACATCCTTCCAGTCAAGAACTGAAGCAAAGCCAGAGGTACATCTAAGAACAGAAAAAAAAAAATTAAAAAGATAAATGCTGCTAATAATAAACAAGTCGTTGATTCTTTTCCTAAGCAGTACTACCGCTCTCTCTAATCCTCCTCTGTGTTCGCGCACACTGATAGACAAATTCGGCTAACGCATTGTTGTACCCAATTCAAACCTTTTGGGATTAGAACTCTTTGTTCGTCATATTTCCATATCAATGAAGCATTGATATGGAAATTATATGGAAATATTGTGAACAAAGAATCTCATTCCCAGAAGGTTTGAATTGGGTACAACAATGCGTCAGCCGAATTTGTCTGTTATCTGCGTGCTCCCAACCAATGAAAGAAGAGAACAGGACTTTTGACAGATAAGTAATACGTACCCCATTTCAATTGTTTTCTCTCTGAAGAATTCCTCCAAGCTTTTAGACGACTTCGCAAACGTCACTGCAACAACATTTCCTTTCTCGTTTCCGATCGCCGCAGGGTAGGGTGGACTACCATTAACAAACGGCAACAACATCTGCAGTCCGGGAAAAGCTCTCCCCGCGCCATCTGCGTCCACGATAGGAAGTGCCAGTTCTGCGCCGGCCATGAAGGGTTCCATGGAATTAATTCCTCCAACATCAGCACAAACAATGGCGACTAATTTTCTGTTTGGTTGAGTCTGCTGGAGATTAAAAGTAAAAGAAAGTATTTTGTATTTAAGAGGCACACATAATTCATTTAAAGCATTTTTATTTATTTTATTTTCCCCGCAAAACAATTACTAACTTCGAAGGTAAAATAGAATATAGGAAGTGATTGTGAATCTAACAAACAACAAATCACCGTATTTACTTTATTAAACGCCTACTCTCATATAGACGCCCCCTCTGGAATTAACGCCCCAGTTAACGCCTCCTAAGAGAAATAAACGCCCTAAGCGTTTTATACAGCGAGGGCGTTTATTTGCACATTTGCACCTTTGGTAACAGCACTTAACCTATTCAGAAACAGCCAAAAATGAACGTCCTGTTAGTATTAAACGCTTATCTCGAATAACGCATCTTCTAACACACTGAGTGTGTAATAGACGTCCCGGGCATTTAATTGAATAAATACATAACTAACTAACTAACTAACTAACTAACTCAACTAACTGACAATAAAACAAAAGTAAAAGGTTTCTCTCCCCAAGATCCAAAACTGGGTTGTCGAAGTTATTGCAGAATCTGGAAAACATTATCGTATTAATATATTTTCGTCTTGCTTTATCTTTAATACCTCAAACAAATTGTTTTTTATAAGTTTGTTTTGTTTGGTTTTTAAAAGTTTATATTACTATTCGAATACAGGTATTATAATTTTCATATATTTTATTTACGTGAAAACGTTTGCTTTCGAATATCAACGCTATTTGCTGAAATACAGAAGACAACAATACCTCCGTTTTCCCATATAATAAGTCTTGTACACCTTCGGCTACCCTAATTCTTCCATCCGCAACATATTTCTCCTTAATTTTACCACCGCTTAATAGAATCGCTTGAACTGCCTCAAGCGCTGATGTAGTTTCCCGACCGCTGAACAATTTCTCTAGATCGATCATGGGCGCACCCATCGAAGCTGTTACTCCCACTGGACCAGTCAGTCCTGAAGATGATCCTAACCTGAAAATAAATAAAAAAAAAGTGTATTGCACCCTTTATATTTATTCTTGGGAGGGACTTGGCACAGGTAAAGTAGTAATTGAGGTTATGAATCAAACACAAACATGAGAAAGCCAATTCTTTGTAATCATCATTAGATCTCACCTTTCGGGGTGAATAACACGTATTTCCTTTCCAGTCTTGATGAGCTTCAGGGCCCTTAATCTTCCAAGGTAGTGGCTTCCACCACCCCCGCATCCTAAAATACCTGCACCAGTGGAGATACATTCGATATCAAACTCGTTCAAAATCCAGTCCCCGGACGCTGGATCTAAATAAGGATCTCTGAACTCAATGGCGTCTTGTTCTTCATTGGCCCGCTCTACCGCGGCAGGAGCCTGCACCTCGACAGAAGCAGACTCCTTTGTTGATTCACTGTCGCTTAATTTGTGACCTGCTGTGAAGTGTAGAAAAGAATAATTACACTGAGCACTAACGGCGTACTTTATAAGTAGATGATTGTGAGTAATTTATGTGTTAACAGAGTTACTGTAATAATAGTAATAAGTAATATTAGTAGTATAATTATAAGTAACATTATTATATAATTTTATGTAGTATTGTCCTTATGATACTATTGTATGTAGCATTGTTGAAATGCAATAAAAAAGGTTGTGTTTGCTGTGTTTTTTTAGCATCATGTTGGATCACAGACCTGTATTTCAACTCACACTGCAAGGGTGACAACAATTTAATGGATTAGTATGAGAATTCAATGGATATATTCTAGAAGCGGGAAATCAGTGATATTTTACAATAGTGGATGAACGCGGTACCAAAGAACAAAGCTACTCTATGGACACCTTGCTTGCGGAGTGAGCCTGAGTCATTCTATCAGTTGTCCACGACATCGGAAGGTCGATTGTTAGAGCCATATATATTTACAACTCAAGCATATATTGAATCCTTCGAACTGGCATTACCCAAATAGTCTCTATTCACCTACGGAGGTGTATTAATGAGCCCCAAAAAAAGTGCTGGGAGAGCATGACACAATTCTGCCTGTAACATAGTTCGACAACCCTTCGATGGACTTCATTAAAAAAAATCCAAGCAAGTTAGTGCTACTGAAAACCATGTAGAAATGCGAGCAAGATAATCCAATATACTTTGAGACGGATTTTATTTTACATAATCAGTTTTTCATCCTTTTCTTTCCCCACTGACCGAGTATAGCACTCAGTCATTAACTAATGAGCCGTTACGTCTCTTTTTTACCTGAGAATTCCTCTGGACTCCCCTCGACCTTTTTCAAGTCTCCAACAACTTTCAGATAATAGCGCACAGCATTTCCGGGCAGGTAAGCCAGCGGTACTTCCATCATGTCAATCACTTCCAAGGTTTGTTCGTCAGCACCGGCCTCGACAGCATTTTTGCGTGCCTCTTTCTCGGCGTACTCACGGGCATTTGCACGTGTTGTGTTGTCCATGGAAATAACCTGATCAAAGGTTCCACTGACTTTACTTAAAGCAGCACCAACAGCATTGGCAACCTAGCACATTGACACGGTATAAATGAGCAATGAGCCCTTCAGAATGTAGTATGTTTCTCATTGCACTTTAAATAAACTGCAAAGCAGCGATAATAACAAGAAGCTCCAAGCAGCCTATACTCATGCGCATGCGTAAGAAAGTTTTATGATATATTTTAAACATGATAATAAGATGTCCGACATGGCGAAGAGTACTCCTTTCGTTTAGTCATCGTTCCTGCAAATCACGTTGTTTACTATTGATTGTTTTAGAAATGAAGGCTGCACCACAAAGCCAGTGATTCTTCTAAGTCATATATATACCAAACGTGAAGGGTTGTAGGAGACGCTGTCGTGACACTTAAGTAACACTCTTTTACCGGAAGTGAGAGTAGCCGGAAGTCACTAAACAAGAAGTGTAGTGGCAAAGCTATGAACCGGAAGTGCACAAAAATAAGAAGAAGAAAAACGGAGCCGAAACCTTACCTCATGCCGCTTCGCGCATGAGTAATAATGATAACTGTCAATAGAAAACCTTGATGTGCCAATGAACACGATTACTTACGCTTAAAGATACACATTCAATTGGCTTGAATATGCCAAAACTATGTATATCGAGGCACGACCTCGCGACCTCTGAATTAGCTATTATTTTTCCTCTATCCCCTATCAGTCGATGCATAGCATATCCCGCTCCACAACGGAAGTCAAAGAAATAGGTTTTGGCTACATGTCTAGTAACAAAGATAACAGGGACGGTTTGCATGATTGGAGTGATGAATGTTAAAAGTCAAGTAAAAATTTAATTTTGCAAACTTTTCAATTTATCATAAATTAGTTAAAATACTCGAGATAATTACCTGATAATAGTCAGGACAAACGACATGTTCAGCTCCTTTTAAGGTATGTGACTTTTTTGGGTTTACAAGAATACTACCTCCTCCAACAAGAATAACTTTTTGGTCTTCATCGTTTAGCTGTTGGGAAGACAGATGGTCAAAAATAAAGTTTTCTTCACTGTTTTTAAAATTCATGGATCGTTTTAGTTTAATCATGGTTCCCTGGGTAAATTGATCCCCAGAAACGTCTATATTAAATTTCTTCACCTTTAATTACACTGCTTACTTAGGCTGCGTTGTTTGGGAGAGTCAGAATCCGGATTCTTGAATTCAAAAAAGGATTTTACGTTCTTTTACTAAAATCCAAAAACGAATCATGTATCCGTCGAATCCATACGGTGAGATTCTTCAAATCAAATCTAAATCTGGATTTTAAGATTCGTCATCAAAGCGATTTTTTGGAATGGATTCGACAAGCGGTCTTTCGTGCAACTTTACTCGTTCCGTTAGTTGGTTCGGTTTCTTTCACGATTTCATATGATGGGCAATTCAGGAAAGAGTTTATTACATATATATTTTGAAAATTATTTGTTAAAGCAGAGAGAAAAACACAAGCGAGTTCAAAATAGGTTAATTTGCATACGTACGGTATGTTTTACGTTATATTTAAATTATCCGGTTTTTGGTCATGAAGAATCCATATGATCTGATGTCACAAATCCAATTTCGGATTCTCTCAAAAAAGCAGTCTTAGACAACTTAGAGAATTTCTAACTAGAAAATGGAACAATGAAATGACATCAGAGATCGCCATAAAAATGCCAATTTTCTGTATATTGATTGCAGAGGACAATGACTTCCCGATTATTACAGACGAACACCGATAGAAGACTGTCCAAAGACCCAAAGTTGAGGAACAATGCGCCACATGCCCCCCCCCCCAAAAAAAAAAAATAAATAAATAAGCAAAAATAATAATAATAATAATAATAATAATAATAATAATAATAATAATAGTAATAGTAATAATACCTTAACCCGATCTATTGCTGCTTCAATCTTTCTTTTGATAGAATTCAGTGCTCCAACCCTTACGTCTTCTGGGATTACCACTCTTTCCTTGTCTCCAATATTGTAACAAAAACCAGACGCGACAGCAATATCAGTGGACGTTAACTTTTCTCCTCCGAACACAAGTGCTTCATAAGTCAACTTGTAGCCAACACTTTTAGGACCAACTCTTATTTCTCCCTAATGTATGATATGTCATACGTAAAATAACGTATCAAAAGTTATTTTACTCATCACACCAATTAAAGAAATAAAACACACGTTGGCTTTAACATTTGCTTAATATGCTGTTTCCTATTTTCTTAGGGAAATATTAAAGGGGCTATATCACCATTTTTAGCGTTACTTTAAGAAGCCAAAATACATCTTTATTTCAGTGAAATTCCAAAAATAAGAATTCAGTTTTGTTTAAAATTATTCTACTAGTGCTCTAAGAGCAAAAATAAGTGACTTGGGCTGCAGATGGCCAGGATGGAAATGGATTGCATCTTGAAAAAATTGGGCCAATTTTTTCAAGTTTATCGCTTGGGTCTTAGAAAATTCGCTAAAACTCTGATTATGGTTTATTTTCTCTACTAAAATTCACTTGATATCTTCCTGTTAGTGTTCTTTAAGCATTTCGTGTTCTTTAAGCATTTCGTGTACGACAAAGGTGACAGCTCCTTTAAAGAAATTTTATATGCATGGAAATGCACCTGTTGTGGTGCAATTTTGTCCTTAGTGCAAATTTTATTTTCACTTGTTCAAAAGTCATTATCATACATTTCCATACGCAAAAACAAAGGAAAATAATATTTGCACCAAGGACAAAATTGCACCACAACATACCCATGTCTTCACCAAACTATTTCTTTGCTAGCGGGAGTATTCGTTCTCGTAATGCTACTCAGGGAAGTAGTTGCTCCAGTAATGAAAAATATATGAAAATCATCTCTGGGATACTTGCATTTTTTTGCACTATGGATCCACCACCAAGGCTGACGCTCAGTACATCAGGCATCCGGAAGTTGGTGTTGACACCTCCAATCTATATTCAACAGGGTGCAGTAAGATAGATATCATATGCTGTTTTTTTTTCTGCAGGTTTTGTTTTCCGCGATTTTTTGCAGCTTTGCAGGTTTTATCGCAGGTTAGAGTGCATGAAGTTTATACTTGATCTGAATATGTTGATTTCTGATGCCTAAACCGTTGCTAGGACACAAACACAAGACAAGAACGCACTACAGATCAGATCAGACGAGAGTTACGGAAAAGACGAAACTACAACCATAATGAGAACAATTGTCTGCGCCAAGATACAAGAATTTGCAAAGGCACTATTTATTTAAACAGTTATTGACAAATAAATTACTTTCAAATATTATTTATATTCACAGTTGGGAAATGAAAATATAGAAACCGAAAAGGTTTTGTATTAAATTAGATATTTTCTTATAATTGGATGGAATATAAACATAATGAAATAGAGCGATTTTTAATCGAGTTTCGAAAGTAATTTCACAGTTGCTTTGGTTTTGCATTGCTACGCTTTGTGCAGTGATTGGCCAAAAAATCTTGCGCCACTTTCTCAACCAATCAGAAGTAAAACCAAAAACCAACCGTGACTTGCTCTTACGTGTTTTCCCGCGTTTGGCGCCGGCAACCTGTATTTGCTTCGAGTTCTGATTGGTTCAGTGGGTTGTCTGCGGCTGTTTTGATTGGTCAGAGTAATTACTTTGGTTTTGGTTTCACGACACTCATCTGAAAAGCGCTCTACTATGTTATTGTAATCAATATTGAAATCAAGGATCACACATGGGTGTACTTCACGTGATTTTTGGTGACCCTAAATAAAAACCAAAGAATTCGACTCACCTTAACCCTTGTAGACGCTTGCCTTGGAAATCCTTCCTTGATTACCCCCACGTCCGTGGTTGTTCCTCCAATGTCAATCACGACTGCATCTTGCACTCCCGACAGAAAGGCTGCGCCCCTTATGCTGTTTGTTGGACCAGATGCAAGCGTGTAAACTGGAAGATGTCTTGTTCGTTCCGCACTGCGGAATACCAGTACAAAGAAGAAACATTACATAGAGTTTTATAATAAAGATCGTCAAGAGAAACAATAGCGAGCACTGAGGAAATAAATATTGTCTTCATAAGTTTACTTATCGCAAACATATCTTGGAAGATTAAAGAAAACGGCAGATCGAGATCATTCGCCTACAAAAATGCAAATTCCAAACCTGATGTATTTCTAATTCAAATAAATTGTCATTGTTAGCTAATAACATTTATATACCTTATTATCGTGCCATCATTTTGCGTCAGGTACAAAGGACACTTCAAATCAAGTTCATTCAAAGCCACACAGAATGCCTTCACTGTTCGATAACAAAGTGGCTTCAGGCTCTCATTAAGAACAGCAGCATTTTCCCGTTCGAGAAGTCCAATGAGGCCAACTTCATGCGAAAGCGTCACACTAATGTCTGGACACTCGGATTTGATGATGTCTGCCACTTGGTCTTCTTGTTTCCCAGAAACAGGAGAAAATACTCCAACGATGACAACATTCTTGATACCTAGGAATTTTTAGCATCACAGAAAAAAATTAGGTTCAAATACCCATCTTTTGAGTTATAATATTTATTATTACTATAATAAAATGTAAACTTATACAGCGCTTAAATTATTATAAAATATTCGAAAGCGCTTAACAAAATGCAACACTAGAATAATTAACTGCAGAAAAGATATTACTACTAAAAGTTAAAATCAAATTTATTATGATCTAACTACTCAGTGCAGCAAAGGAATCGATAATGGTCGAAATGGTTATCACGTTATTTCATAAAAAAAAACAATAGTAATTATGAGCTAGAAGGCGTTATAGGCCTACTTGACCGATGTTAGAAGAACACAAGTGCACTCCTAACATTTCCTTGATAAGCTTTCTTAGAAAAATGCGGCTTATTGATTACACCTGCTTTCTGCACTTCCTTGATCGTCCTCTTCACTTCCTCTTCATCAACATCAGTAATACAAGAGCCATCATATTGGTATCCTCCATTGAGGAAATAATGCACTTCACCAATCACATCCTTCAGATCAGCAGGAAAATCGCACAAAGGTGGTATTGCTGTTGTAGCTGGTCCACATAACCTCAACACAGCAACTTTTACCAGGCCCTTTCTCTGGACAATGGCGTTCACGAAATGGGTTGTGCCAATGTTGACCCTTGAAACATATTGAGCAGGATTTGGTTGAAATCCTCTTGGAAGCTGCCTCAGTACTGATCTGATAGCTTCAATGACACCTGATGTAATGTCTCCAGTTGTTAACACTTTAGATGAGCAGCACATGAACTCCTTATTTATTAAGATTACGGCATCAGTGTTTGTTTCACCAACGTCTACTCCAACACAAAGCCAATTTCTATGGGTATGGATCAACAACAAAAAATAAGTGGAATATGCAGACTAATCCTAGTTAACGTTTTCATACGTTTTATTCATTTAATTGAATACAAACATAAACCATAGATAATATAATGAATATACCAGGTAGATCTAGATTTCGACAGACTAATCGCATAAATTGTAGAACACTTTGTTTTATTTGATTGCGCCGAGTCTAACTGACATGCCATACAGCTCCTTTTGTTTGACAACCATTGGTCGCTAACAATTGCCGTAAAATACCTGATATATTTTTCTAAGAGTGTTAACTGAAGACGGTTATGCATGTTCTTTATTCAGTTATCAAAAGGAACGATGACAAAGAAAAGCACGGAGGAATTTATCAATAACAACAACCACCACCCCCACAACTCCATCTCCCCTCTTGTCACGGGTTTTGTTGAGTATAAATTTGTTTGTATTCCGAGAGTTAAATATGTAAGATATTCATTCCTAAAAAGCTTCATTCAGGCATGCTGTGTTATGTGAACATTATCTGAAATCCAAGCGTTGATCGGTTTTCCCTATAGCTTTTCAGAAAACCATTGGGAATAAAACACAAGGAAATGAGACTAAACGTCTACAGTATAAGTGAGTCGTTCCAATTATTTTAACTGGCATAGAATATCACTACCTTATCTGGTCAACTTTTTCGTATACTTCTTTGGAATTTTCGAGTGTCACTTCTAATTCCTCTTGAAACTCTTTTTCCAGTCTTTGTTTTATTTTCTCTTTTTCAAAGTCCTTTACAAATAGCAGAAAACTCTCCACTCTATCACATTGCAGTCCAACACGAATCGAACTAGTTGAGATGCTTCCAACTTGAAGCCCTGGTGCTTCCAATGCGCTTCTCACTGCACTTCCGACTAGCTCCGGATGTTTTAAAAGAAACGCTGCCAACGTCAAACCGCCAGCTAATGCGCCTGCAGCCAACCACTTGTTAGAAATTTTAAGAGAGAATGAAAAAGAAAACAAAGGAGTTCTGCCTGAAAATTTAACTTTTAATGCATCCCTGGCTCCAGCCTGTTCGTCGTCTCTCTCGGGTACCCCTGCCATTAAAATTGAAGACACTTGGGACTTTTCAAAACCCACTGTTTTCTTGATGGTCACGATCCGATTTTACGTAATTATCGTAACTGTAAGAGCGGTGTGTCTAGTACAGTTGTTTGATCATAGCCGCCCTGCAAGATATAATAAGTACGCGTTACTTATAACCTATAATTCGTGGAATTTTTGCTTGGATATGATGATTCAAAAAGCATCACACGAAGCAATTTACCTAAGCAGTAAAACTGTCCCAGTTGATAACCCCTGCAGTGGCAGTAGTAGATAGCCATTAGATTTAAGCCCCGCAAATGCATTCCCCTGCATTCCCTGCCTTCCCGCCTACCTTTCCCTGTTCAATAAATAATTAATATTAATAAACGGATTCCCTTTCCATGACGTCACCTACCTATCCCTTTTGTGTTATTCTGCATACTAATAAGTGTCTTCCTGCATACTAACGTGGATTTCCGAGTCCTTTTCAAACCATAAGACAGGTCTAAACATGCTTGCTTTATACTAATACTGAAAGTAATGAAAGGAACCGAAAACGAGGGAAAAAGAGATAATTTTTTAAGAAGCTATTTTTTGGAATGGTTTAACGAAATGGGTTTTAGCTCAATTGGTAGAGCAAGCGAGAGATATCGGTTCGAGTCCGCGTCGCTCCGTTGTTTATTTTCCTTGCTATATTTTTGAAATGCTTCTTATTCTTATTTAACGCAACATTCTTATAACCGCTACATCGCTAGACTCTGTCGATTTTCAGTTTGCCAGCCATTACCCACTTTAAAACTTTTACGCATCGTTAATAAACTTACACTGAACTAAATTTGCATGAAAGTTTATCACCTTGGAAAAAATAAAGAAAACAGCCAATTACATGCACGTGCTAAAACAATAAACCCACACTTTGTTTAAGTTCAAAATATATTTATTGATAACAAACGATTACATAATTATACAGGCTATTTAAAGCTTAGATGGAAAGGAAGAAAAATATTTTTTTTTAGTCTCTTTCATCGGATTTTTACAAAGTGGTGGTGGTGCAAACTCATGCACTCCTCCTGTAACCCTCCTGTACCCTTCCTATATCCCTCCTGTACCCTTCCTATACACTTCTGTACCCATTTCTGTACCCTTCCTGTACCCTCCTGTACCCCTCCTGTACCCTTTCTGTACCCCTATCATTTGATCACAACAGTAAACACGGTTATCTGGTTATTTTTTTATATATATGATCAAGGATTTGCGAAAACATCCTCGAAAAATAAATTTCTTGGGTAATAAACGTAAAAGGTGAACTCGGCGTTATAGAAATAAAGCCGAACCTTAGAAGTATTCTGAGAATCAAGACGATTAATTTCACCCCAAACGATGATTTCAGTGTGCTGAGACACAAAGCCAAAGAGTACCATTATATAATCGTTTGTTATCATTAAATTTATTTTGAACTTAAACAAAGATATAAGATAGCTCAAGGTATACAAGCAGCTGTAACGAACTTTACATTTTTGTTAGTCAACTTGGCAGAAGAGAGAAAGATTGAAAAGGGGCAATTACGTAAGTTCCCCAAACTGAATGCGTGCGACAGTGAGCGTGATAACATTAGCTTTATAAATATGCACAGATATTCCTCGAAGCAAACAGTTTTCCTCAAGCCTCGCTTTTGGAAAACGCCAACAATACGCCATTTTTATGTCACGGTCGAAATCTTTATCTTAATTTGCAAAGTGTACTGTTTACAAATGTTAAGGTTATACTTAAAGTTATTAAAATATTTTGTAACCTACCTCCCACCTACATGTATAGTTTTATTCTATACAAGGCTGAGACACAAAATAATATAAATTATTTTGAACATGTTACTGTAGACCCATTAACAGTCGCTTTTCGAACATGAGTGAGCAGCGGAAATGGAGTCTATCTGAAGCACGTTCTTCAGATTGGCTTTATTGGTGCACCACTAAAGCCAATATCGCCTTCCCAGTAACTTGAATTCCCAAATACTAATTCCACGAGGGTAACCAATCTACCATGATTTTTCTCCCTTAAATGGTAAATAGTTGTTTGAATATGACATAGTAATCGGTTTTGATATTTCCTAAGATTGGAACGGTTAAACAACAGAGAATAGAACGAAAAGGAAGAATGCGCTAACTGTTTCCCATAAGTCAGGCATCTTTTGCAAATTTTACATCTTTAAACCTGGGGGTAATGACAGAATCGATAGAATGTTGACAAGTGGATAACTGTGTAGTGAATATTCATAGTTTAGTGAAGATTACCTGTGATTTCAATTTGTGCAGCCGTGGTTAATCGTGGTCGCACTCAGAGTAGGCTTTCACGCAGTCGTCAGTCAGCTCCGACCTATCAATATAAAATATTACATTCATACAAACTCAAGGAGCGAATCACGCTGATTCTTAAGTATTGCTAGGCAGCCAATATTCCCGATGATTACCCGTCTTTCAAATCGTATGTTACAAAATGGATTGGCATATTCGACGTAGCAGTACAGATGGAATGGAGGAATAACATGTAAGAAAATTGCCGTTCAGTTTGAAGTTGTTCTTGACAGTTCAGTACCAGGTTTTTCTTTAACGTTCAGAACGCAATTAATAATTTCGTTTTTTATTTGCATATACAAGTGTTTTGAGTAATGGGTTGCAGAAAACTAGAGTGTATTATCCATCAAATGTCCAATAGAACGCAGCGTTCACCTGATATGCCCTCCAGGTAAATAATTTTGTTCCGTGTCCGTTTTCCATGAAAACTGCAAAAGCTACCAGTCGGATTTAAAGGTAAGCTTAAACACTAAATGAAGGATAAATTTATTCATTTCTTTGACTTGTTTGGTTTCTACCCATCCATCTCGGCTTCCTTCCCAATCTCATATATGTCTGGCGTCTCAGGATTCCTTATCATGCTAATTCGAGCCACACATCATTTGTCAAGTGTCTTTCTTGAATCAACAATCTTTAATATCCGATATTTTAAATTGCACTTACTGTCTCCCCCTTGTCCCTTACATCCACAGAAACCGTTGATATGTTCTTGTTTGGCTGGTCATTATTTCAATGACTGTTTGCCACTCCAAACATTTTTAACTAAGATCTCATCGATAGATAAAGCAAAGCATTGTATCCAATCAAATGGAAACTGTTGAGCCGAATACGTTTATGTCGTACGTACATTTCAGTTTTTAACATGTTTCAAAGCGACTGTTTTGTTGTTTTAGCTTGTGAACTCAAGGTAGTGATGACAGGCCCAAGGTTTAATGCGAAATGTTATTAATATGACATGCTTCTATTTAAATAACATTCATGAACGGTCTTGCACATCTCAACACGGAACTAGTGGTCATTGTAAACGCATCAATGATTTGTGTGGCTTCAACATCTTCCGTTCAAGGGCTATTTTCACTGGTCTCACCGAAACGAATCACACACTTGTTGATCTGGACCCCTATGTGTTTTTATCCTGCGTTTTTTCTTACGGTTTCCCTCAGCCATCTCATTCTATCTCTATCTCCTTTATTTGCTTTTGAGATGCCATTAGGTCGCATATTCTCCTGGTTCTTTTTACTGCAAAGTAGGAAAGACCAGGGGAAAATATTCTAAATTTTAAGTCTATGAAAAATTTCCCTCCAAGAGAGTGAAAATAAAAGGCTAAGAAAAGTACCTCCATGTGGTACTGTTGTTTTTATTGTTTAGATTTTTGTTCTTTTAAAGAGGTGTTGGACTTTATAACAGATCAGTTTGAAATTGTACTCTGTGCTCTCGTTTCCAAAGGTGCAACAATGAAAGAAACCTCAAAGACGTGGGTTTGTATCGGAGTAGACGTTGGTGGAACAAATACTGACGCTGTAATCGTAGCAAATAACGCAGTACTACCGTACCCAGCAAAAGTCCCAACAACAGGAGACATAACTTCAGGTGTCATTGAAGCTATTAGAGCAGCACTGACACAGCTACCAGGAGAATTTCAACCAAATCCTGCTCAATACGTTTCAAGGGTCAACATAGGCACAACCCATTTCCTGAACGCCATTGTCCAGCGAAAGGGCCTAGTAAAAGTTGCCGTATTGAGGCTATGTGGACCAGCTACAACAGCAATACCACCTTTGTGCGATTTTCCTGCTGATCTGAAGGATGTCATTGGTGGAATGCATTTTTTCCTCAATGGAGGAAACCAGTATGATGGCTCTTGTATTACTGATGTTGACGAAGAGGAAGTGAAGAGGACGATCAAGGAAGTGTACAAATCAGGTGTGATATTAGTCATTTTAATCACGAGCTCAAGTCAGTAAGAGCTAAATAAATGTTGGGGTATTTAGCTGGACAGCTTATTATGGACACTGCGGTAAAACTAATTTTTTTGTAAATTACCTCGTGTTTCTCTTTTGCTGTCGGAAACGTTTAATCTGGACTATAAGCATAGACAAAAATACCTGAGCAAGTGCTTACCAAAGGGCACTGAAGAAAATCCCCATCTTAAACATTGATAACTTTTGTGAACAATCACTAGTTACTCAATCGCTCAGCCTTTTCATAATCGCACAGACAAATGTAGGGTCTCAACTGCGACCATTATTCAAGTTTTTTTAAACAATATGGTTACCTTTACTGATGTGCTTAAAATTCGTAGGAATAAAGAATGTTGCCATTGTTGGAGTGTTCTCCCCTGCTTATAGAGAACAAGAAGTCCAAGTGGCAGCTATCATCAATTCCGAGTGTCCAGACATTAGTGTGACGCTTTCGTACGAAGTTGGCCTCATTGGACTTCTCGAGCGAGAAAATGCTGCTGTTCTTAATGAGAGCCTGAAGCCACTTTGTCATCGAACAGTGAAGGCATTCTGTGCGGCTTTGAATAAACTTGATTTGAAGTGTCCTTTGTACCTTACGCAAAATGATGGCACCATAATAAGGTATATACAATTTTCTTTTAGCTAGTGACTCGTTTGGTAGAATACGAAAATAGATTATGTTTGAAATTTCATTTTGGTGGGCGAATGATCTTTCCACCAACAGTTTTCTGGATCTTCCGAGACATTTTTTGCAACGTGTAACATAACAAGTCTCCTCGAAAGTGTTACGTTTTGTGTTGTGTGGTTTTCCTGATCAAAAAAACCAACTGGCTGAAGAGCAAAAGACTACAATAGACGTGACGACGTAAAGACGTGATCGCCGCGAGTTACCCAGAAAAATCTGAGAGACGTAAAAAACCTCCATGTTGGGTGTAGAAGATAAATATCTTTCCCGGGGTTATTGAACAACATTTTTGGCCTGGTAGAAGGGAATTTGAACAAGCCAAAATTCAAAATTTCGAATGCCCAGAAAGCATGCACTGGGTGATGTTGGAGGTTTGATTTGATCGGTATATAACACGTTATGCAGCGTACTATAGTGGTGCCAAGTCTATTAGTCTATTTATGAACAACCCATATGCCAAGTTCTAGTGTGTTGTTCTATTGGCAAGAGTCTATTGTTCTTTACCAAGTCTTTATTTTTTTTTTCATTCCATTGTGTTTGTGACGTGACTCGGGACTTGGTATATGGTGCTCTACTCCGAGTTTCGGACCCAGGACACATTGGTAGGAGCCGCGGCAAAATAAGCTCTAACTAATTCACCAACCTCGCTCATCAGAGCGTTTTGAACTTAACCTCTGGAGTTCATAAAGGTCCTTTTAAACCACTTTCTTCTACTTGGCCTGCAAAGTGCGGCCTATAATGTACCAACGGCCATACAGATGGTTCCAGAGATATCCAGTTGGCAAAGTGTGGGGTCGTTCCCATTAGTAAATAATTCTGTTGTCGGTGACTGACAGGAATAAGAGAAGTGACTGATCAGTTGTTGCCATTCCGATCTAAATTATCATGCTTTTTCTGTGTCTATTGACGGCTCGTTGAACGTATTTACTTTTCGCAGTGCGGAGAGAATTCGACAACTTCCCGTCTACGCAATTGCTTCAGGTCCAACAAACAGTATGCGTGGAGCAGGGTTTTTGTCTGGAGTCCAAGATGCAGTAGTGATTGACATCGGAGGAACAACCACGGATGTGGGAGTAATCAAGGGAGGATTTCCAAGACAAGCGTCTACAAGGGTTAAAGTGAGTTGCGCTTTGTGGTCATTACCCGTTTCTCTTCATGACATCGATTCGTTGTTCCAGATATGCAGCCCAGCTCAAAAGATCTTGGTTGGCGTAGCTGACTTGACTTTTCGATGAAATGTTAGATAAGATAAGATAAGATAACTTTATTTATACACGGTATTTCCATCAGCTTAAATTATCATAATCAGCTAACTACCTAACTTCCTAACTACAAATAAGAGGTACAATATAAAAAATAAAAACTGCTTTTCATGGAGGCCGTGTTCAAAAATATTATTTAAAACTTTACTTAAAAACTATGGCGACTTAGTTTTGTCTTAAATTCGCTTAAGGAAGACGCTAGTCTTAATTCTGTGGGTAAGTTGTTCCACAACTGAGCTCCACTGTATGAAAAACTTCTTTTCAGATAATCAGTGCGAGGTTGTGGAAGAACTAGTTTGTTTTCGGTATTCCTTAAACGATAAGCATTCACGTTATCGCGATAAACAAATCTTGATAGTAGATAATCTGGTGTCATCCCATGTAGGGTCTTATACATCATGATAGATTTCATTTCTAATCTTTGATGACATAGTTTACGCCACCCTAATGCCCGGAACACATCATCCAAATTACTATCGTAGCTCGCAGACATTAAAATGCGGGCTGCGCGATTTTGAAGCCTTTGAAGCTTTTCAGAAAGGCCCTTGTTACAGTTTCCCCACACCACACTGCAATAATCAAAGTGAGGCTGAGCAAGGCTATTATAAACTTTGATTAAAATGTTAAATGGGATAAGATGCCGTATCCGTTTAATTGCACCAATGACGGAAGCAATCTTTTTACAGACATTTTCAATATGGCATTCCCAGTTTAAGGTTTGGTCGATGTAGACTCCAAGGGATTTAGCTGATGCTACTTGTTCTACAGCGTTACTATTTATAGTAAGAGAAGGGCTTTCTGAAAATTGTGACAACTTCTGCCTTGATGCAATAAGTATAAACTCAGTTTTTGTCAAATTCAGGGTAAGCTTGTTAGCCGATAACCATGTGTATACATTACTTAAGTCATAATTAAGGCAATCATTTATATGCTTAACGTCTGCACTAGCAAACGTCAAGCTGGTATCATCAGCGTACATCCTGGTTTGTGAATACATCAGGCAATTTGGTAAGTCGTTAATATATAACAAAAACAGAAGAGGTCCTAAAATTGTTCCTTGAGGAACACCGCATCTCAACAATTTCGGGGTTGACTTACAGGAGTTGATGTGACAAATTTGAGTTCTATTATCTAAGTAAGAAGCAAACCATTTATAACTGGACCGACGAATCCCATAGTATTGCAATTTCTTTAACAAAATATCGTGATCAACTGTATCAAAGGCCTTTTTGAGGTCCAGAAAGACGACAGCGTTGACAAAACCACGATCAATGTTCATGGCCCAACTATCAGTAGCTTCAATTAGTGCCGTAAGTGTGGAGTGCAAGGAACGAAAACCAGATTGATAACCAGTAAGAAAGCTATTCCTAGTTAGATACTGATATAATTGGTCGTAGATTATCCGTTCGAAAACTTTGGCCACGACTGGAATTATTGATATCGGTCGGTAATTTGTCGGATCAGAACGCTTCCCGGAATTTTTATACAACGGAGTGACTCTAGCAGATTTCCATTCATCAGGGAAGATGCCGGTTATTAAGGATTGATTAAATATATGAGAGAGAGGTTCTGCTAGTAAATCGGGGCATTCCCTTAAAAGTTTCGCTGAAATATTATCTAATCCAGTTGCCTTTGACTTACAAAGTTTTGATAGTAGTGTAAAAACGTGTGTTGGTGTTGTTTTTTCAAATATGAATTCTTTATCAGTTTCAGTAATAAATTCTTCGAAGGATTTATCAACTTCAAATACATGTCTACTAAGATTTGGCCCAATTTCCGTAAAAAAGGAATTTAACATTTCTGCAACATCTGTTTGGTCCTTAGAATTTAACCCATTGTATTCCATTTCATTGATAACGGTTTTATTCGACTTACGCGAGGTCAGTTCGTTAATAGTTTTCCATGTTTTGCGTTGATCTCCCGAGCAATTACTGAAGGCATTTTTATAGTAAGCCTGTTTGGCGCTGTTAATTTCCCGATTTACTTGATTTCTCACCATTCGAAATTGTTTCCAAATAGATGGATCATTTGTTTTAATAGCTTTTCTTTGTTGTTCCAAGATAGCAACAACATTGCCATTTTGGAACAAGCATTTTTTTTATTTTTGCACTAAAACAACTATAAAGTTTTTATTAATAAATGTTTGTTAATTGTAAGCGAGTAAAGGCTTTCTGTGATTACAAGCAAATTTTGCAATCGTTATGGGTGGGACTGAAACTGTAGAGAACTAAGAAATTGGGGGGGGGGCACATGACGTAATAAATACAAGTTCCATTGCCATTATTGATCATTATTTCCCTGCGTAGCAGCCGCAAGAGTAAATTGAAACAAAACCGTTTAAGCTTTCCTTGATGCATCTACAGATTGGAGGTGTGAATACCAATTTCCGAATGCCTGATGTACTGAGCGTGGGACTTGGAGGCGGATCAAAAGTGCGACAAGAAAAAGTAGGTAACTTAATCAAATCTTTAAAATCAAGAGCTCTAGTAAGCGAACAAATTTGAGTAAAAAACGATCGAAAACAATTTGGTATCAAGGTCGCTCATCTGATAAGAGATGGCAATAATCAAATGTGCTAGTTAGCCGCTACCTCCTTAATAGTTTGGAAGAGGTTTTATTGTAACTTATATCATATGTATAACCAATATCGTACAATGTGGTTCTTTTATCAAGTCGCAGAAACTTTGGTGTTAAAGTTCAGCTGATTGACCAAAATCATCGAAATTAGAAAACGCGATTACTTAATTAGTTCTATCTTGATGAAGCCTTAGTTAAAGCAGTCATGCATCACTTAGCTAAACAGGCAAACAATATCCGAACACACAGCTGACCTGAACTGAGCGAACATTTGGCTTCGTACGTACTTTGCAGAAAATCATATTCCAGTTGAATGCGCAATATACCGTACATGTACTTTCTAGCTAGTGATTGACTCCCCGCAAACTTGGTTGTGAAAAGTGGCACAACTATGGCACATTTTTAGTTGGGTATAAATTCTAGGACCAAATAAAACAAGGAAAACTACTTACTAAATGTTAAGTTAAAAGAGGCGGTTAAACGCTGAAATATGTATTTTTTCTGTGAAATTGAAAATGTTTCTTCGTTTATCTTGGCCCTCATGCCCTGACATTCAGCACCAGTGAAAATTCAGTCACTAGTAGTATTTATAAGGAGTCAGCGTAGTTGAGTGGTTAGAGCGCCGGATGGAACTGAAATCCGGAGGTCCCGAGTTCAAGTTTCACTCTGGCCACTAGCTGGAGTTGTTTCATGGTAGTCCCAATCTTTCAACTACTCGGTCACGCTTGTAAAATTAAGCCAATAAACTGGTATTCCTCCTGGACAGTTGGAATTTTTAACATGTTATGTTCAATTTGAAGTATTTGTTTCTGTTATTTAAATGCTGGACCCCAGTAGCACTTGTGCTATAAACACCCTTACCGAGGGTAAATGAAGGTCATTTCATTTATTTTTTGTTGATATTCTTTACGTTTTGTTTCTATGTATGATCACCAAGACGGAATAAAAGTTGGACCTGAAAGTGTTGGTTACAAGTTAACTTCTGAAGCCCTTGTGTTTAAGGGAAAAACAATGACATCAACTGATATTGCTGTTGGGTCTGGTTTCTGCAACAACATCGGGGAAAAGCAAAGAGTAAAACACATCCCAGAAGACATCAGGATTGGGGCGCTAAAGGAGATTAAAAGAAAAATTGAATCAGCAGTTGATCGCGTCAAGGTATTTTTATGCCTTTATAAAAGCAATACAGTTTCATTGATTGAAGCAATGCTTATTTTAAAAGATCATGTCAACTGTTGTAATGTTTACTTGCTATTTGACTCCTCACCAGTCCAAAATATGTTTGCATGGCTAGATCACCCGCGATTGCTTAAAGAAAAACAAGATTGATAATTCAGTTTTATTTCCCTTTCCTCCACTGGTCATTGCGCACCATGTAGATCACTTTTCTTTAAATAAAAAGAAAAGTTACTCAACATATACAAAATCCCGGATAATCCCCCAGTTTTAAAATTACATTTGCATATTCCACTTTTAATATAAAACGAGAAGTTATTAAACATGTACAGCCAATACCAGAAACCCCCCCCCCCCCCACTCCCCACCAGTTTTCAAATATACGTTTGCGTATTTTACTTTTGCTCATATTAAAGCCTTTAAATAAAAACAAATTGAAGTTATTCAACTTCAACATAATCCCAGGAAAAATCCCTAGTTTTGAACGTTTTTACTGTCCAGAAGAAACTTAGCTTGAGAACTAATTAAAAACCCAGCGAAAATAATTTGCTTGAATTTGAGCAGAGCTTTGTGCTACAGAAACCGGGTTGAGCTCTGTCTGTGTGGGCCGTTTGTGTCTCTTGTCCAACTACAACTGATGCGGGTCTTCCATCGCTCAACAGCTCAGTGCTGAAGATCAGTTAGTTATCCTTGTTGGAGGAGGTAGCATTCTTGCGAACCCAAAACCAAAACGATCGGAAACTTTTAAAGGAGCTTCGAACGTCGATCGTCCAAGATATTATGAGGTATTTTACTTGTTAATTGCTTAATTTTATACTCTGGTACCCCAAACCCACCAATTTTGCCTCTCATCCTTACCTGGCATATCATTTTTCGCCTGGTCAGTACGATTCGTCGATCTGCGCGTGCTTAACTCTTTGTATCCTGGCATTCTTTAATTTTTCCTCGTCTGGTTTTGGTTGATGCCAAATAGTGATCCTCAAAGTGTTTATATATTGGTTACAACCACATAATTTACCCATCAAATGAAACCTTAAGAGTCCCTCTTTCAAAATAAAGTAATAAACATTGAGTGGAACCGACCTAAACATTTTTCAAAGGAAAACAAATTAGCAATAAAGGCAAATTTTCATTGCAAAAAAATACAATTTTTTAAAGGAAATGTTCTGTAACATTCACATGACACTGAATGACTACAGGACGAACTAAATCTATTAACTAGATTAATTTAGCTTTCATTTGACACCTCAGGCTCAATTCCAGGTCAACTATGAGAGCTACAAGCAGTAAGCACAAACCATACACTCTGGTCGTTATAATGAATATGGCAGACAATGTTAGTCTGAGAGTGTCCACGAAATTCCCCATGTACACAGCACAAACGTTGATTTTTCTCACTCTGCATTGAATATCAAGTGCAAGAATGAAGGGATGATTTGTTTAGCAACATTCTCGCCATTTTCAGCCAAACACACATTCCTCATAAACACACATTCCTCATAAATAAAACAACAGGGTTCCAAGCCTTCGTTTCATCAAGGTCGTCTTCATTCCCATATGAAGAAAATTCAATTTATAGACTGATTTTTGTTCATCATCTCCTCCGATCGAGTAGTTCCACTTCGTCACAACTTTTGTATATGCCTTCTTTGAGCAAATTTGACAAAATCTCTTGAATGGCTGGATCTTCGTGTCCTGATCCTTCTTCCGACAATTTTAAATGGCTGATTCCATCGCTTTCCAAACATTTCTTCGCTGAAAATCGCCTTCAAAAGCTCGCCATTATTTCTACAAGCCAACTACTCTAAAGCTATAACTCTTCATGAATTCAAAGATAAAATATCCTTTAAGTATTGAACCAACAATTAACCTTGGGTCTATGTTCAAATACGTTACTTCCCCTTAACGACGTCCGCGCGAAAATCTTCTAACATTGATTTTTTTTATAAAACTTTTGCTACAGCTAGGTTATGAGTTGTTCGTGTCAGAAATGCAAAAAAAATGAGGGGGTCACAGACTTGGTTTCCGAGATAAGAAAACTAAAAGGCGTCCCTTATTTTGAAAAATCGATCTTCCTTACGGGATGAGACCCTAATGTCTGTTAGTCTAAAAATATTGCAAATAAATCTCTAAAACGCAACTTTCTTTCTTTCGGGGGTCACCGACTTCGTTTCCGAGACAAGATAGCTGAAGGGCGGCCCTTATTTTGAAAAATTGGTCTTCCTTACGAGATGAGACCCCAATGTCTTTTAGTCTAAAAACTATTGCAAATAAATCCCCAAAATGCAACTTTCTTTCCCAAATTTTATGTGAGTAGGTCTGTTCGGCAAATTCATTCAACTGGTGACGTTTCTAAAAGTAAATTTAATCTTCGAACAACAGCATTTGCAAATTCTGACAGCCGCAAATTGGCAGGATTCGATGTCGCGCGGGTAGAAAAATGGAAAAAAAAATTAAACTTCCTACATTGATTTTTTGTTCATTTTTTCACAATCTGTCGAGCAGTGGCAAAGAAAATTATCTATCAAAAAAAAAATTGAGGGTCACCGACCATCCAAGCGAGTTAAAGGCCCACTATCACCCAAACTGCATTGCGAATTTAACGCAGTCGAAAATTCCCGAAAGAGCCAATCACGAGCGAGCTCGTCATTTGAAAACAAAAGCAAACGACCGCAAAGCCGAATGGGTGACAGTGGGCCTTTAAATCTAAGCAAAGTTAACGCAACGGCTGCCATAGATTTCTTTTCTTGCGCGCGCGTTCGTGCATGACGTAGCATGGCGTTGCAACATGAATTGCGTGCGCAGTAAGGATGCGCATAAACAATTAGCGCGAACGTCCTTAAAACCGTGTGGCACTAAATTTTTGCGTTTTCTTTTTTCACGATCCGAAAAAAGAATAATATTCCCGCAAAAGTTTACTCCACTGTTCAGTGAAATTGTCTACAAATATCACCTTTTACACTTAATGTAAAATCGTGTTGGTGCTCATTTATCGACATTTCTTAAAACGTCTCTTTCGTTTACATGCAATAGCCCTTTTCACGGTTGATTTTTCTCATTTGCATTACAATGTTATCCAACGTGGATGCGAGGCAATTTCGGGCTAAAACTACAAAATAGCCCGAAATTGCCTCACATACATGCTAGATTTCATTGTAATGCAAATGAGCAGAGTTAACCGTGAAAAGAGCTACAGTAAAAACCCGCGTATAAGAACCTACTTTTTTAGAGTTTGGCAAAGCAGGTTCTTATATTTTGGGGTATTAAAGTAGCATAATATATGGTATGTTCATCATTATAAACTGTTATTTTATAGAATAAATGCTTATAATCAAGAACAAATCAGTTTCAAAAAATAAAACCAGTTTTTAAAAAAATAAACCAGTATTAAAGTAGCAAATTTCTGCCAGGAGGTTCTTAATTTCTAGGTTCTTATACGCGGGTTTTTACTGTATTGTAGTAGAGTGGCACTGACTAACGTGTTTCACATCTGCATGTTGTTTCACCTGTATTTCGATTGCATGTACTCTAATAAAATCGAAAATGTTGTAAACCCAATTGAATATGAGTTCCTGTAAATCACAAAAATTAATTCTCAGCAAGAAAAAGCCTGTCGAATTCGTTCCCGCAAAACACAAAAAAATCGCCCATTCACAAAATTAAACTCCCGCAAACATTTCGTGCCGCACGGTACCCTTAATTCCACGCTCATCACGTGATATTTTGGAATAATTATAATGCAATTATGCACTAATGAAAATGCACTGTAATAGCGAAACATTGTAGATAAATGTTAATGCAAAAAAAGCTATGTGAGTGTAACACAAAATTGGTCTCACTCATCCAGTGTTAACACACACCAGTCATCCTTTAGCTTAAATTTAGAATATGGGAGAAACTTTGTTTTGATCAATCTTGTAGGCTGCAAATGCTGTTGGTGCTGCCTTAAGCAAAGTAAGTGGGACGTTTGATCAAGTGATTTCTACAGTGAATTCACGTGTAGTGAATTACACTACACGTGCAATTGAACTCGAGAAAGCGGAAAGAGGGGCGCGCGAAAAAGCTGTCGAAGCAGGGGCTGATGAGCAAACTTTGGAAGTAGTTGACGTAATGGAAGTACCGCTGACCTACCTGTCTGGAAATGCGGTACGCTATTATCTGAAAGTTGTTGGAGACCTGGCCGAGCCCGACGAAGATATTTCTGAGGAAGTAGCAGAGCCAGGTAAAACAGAACCATAGTACTAAAATAAGTCCTGGGCTTTTTGATTTTTTTTTTTTTTAATTTTATTTTATTTTGAAACAATACATTTGTTACATCACTGCATTACAATATGATACTACATTTTTACATCACTGCATTACAATATGATACTACATTTTTACATCACTGCATTACAATATGATACTACATTTTTTACATTACTGCATTACAATAAGATACTACACGAACTACGCAAACGTAGGGTTACATTTACAAATTTACCAATATTAATTAAAGAACAACTAGTTATAGAAGAACTATCCACTTTCGGCGAAAAGCAGGCAAGCATTTCTTTGCAATTTCAGTTTCCTTAATTATTTCAATTTTTTCTTGGATTCGCAGCAGGAAGTTACAGAAGTATAGTTCACCTTGGCGCCTGTTTGACGTGCAGAATATATAGTATTTTGCTATTAGAATTGAGTAGTTTAATGCCTGCCAGTATTTTGTATTGTCAAAATAGCCGTATAATATGCTACCGTGTTTTAAAGAAAGTCTTTCACCTGCTTTTTCAAACCACCACTCTTGAAACGTATTCCAGAAGGAGAGTGGTTTACTACATTGGATTAACATATGTTTTAAAGTTTGCTTCTCCCACCCACATAACGGACAAAGATCACTTTCAGAGATACCGTCACGGAAAAGGCTCGTTTGAGTAGGGAGTATGTTGTGTATAATTTTGTATTGAAACATTATGAGTTTAACTTCTTTTGTAACTATGAAAGGCATTTGGTAAACTTTATGAACATTATTTTCTAAAAAGCCGTGTCGTAAAATTTTGGTTTGAGAGGTTGGTGGTACGAAAGTGTTTTTTAAGATTGCAGAATAAATAGAACTTGTGATTAGGGGTGTGGTAGAAGTATCGTTGAGGTTGTTTTGACCATGCGGTTTTAAAGCATTTTTCCACGCGCGAGGAATGGCGTTGATAAGACCATAAAACTTCGTAAAGGGTACATCTAAATTAAACTTTGTTTTGAATTCTAAAAAACTACAGAGGTTGCCTTGTTCATTCAGTAAATCTTGCACATGAATAACATTTTTTGCAAACCATTTTCTATAAAAAACTTGCTTCTTATCAATTAAAATATTACAGTTGTTCCATATAATTTCATTTTTTATATTGGTAGTAGTACGATCAGGTAAGTTTTTGAAGTCGCGCCAATAATCGAGAATCATGGGATAAAAAATAGGGAGGCTCTCTAGCTTAAGTAATTCGGTTTTGTAGTTACATTTTGTCAGAAAAGAGAAATTTCCGAGGTGATTTACACACTGGTTAGGAATAATTTTCCAAGAAGCAGAAGATTGACTTTGAATTCTACTAATCCAAGCAATTTTCAAAGCTTTTTCCATAATTTCAAAATCGCACATTTTGAGGCCACCTTCTTTTTTTTCTGCGATGACCGTTCTTTTTTTAATTTTTGGGGGTTTGCCGTCCCAAATGAAACTGAAAATAATTTTATTTATTTGTTTTATAAAATGTTTTGGCACATTTAAAACAGAAGCGTTAAAAGTCAGTTTAGAGAGTCCTAATGTTAAACATTGGGCTTTTTGATAAGTGTCTAAACATGTTAGGGTTTGAATAACAACCACGCTATGAAGCAACATTGCTACACAGACGTTAGCAATCCTGAATGGGTATGAAACAGCTCAAAGCAGTTGTTTGGTAAATCAAATAAGAGACGGACAATCGAATGATCCAATAAGAATTCGAAGCAAATACATGTCGTCGGCGCCAAACGCGGAAAAATACGTGTGAGGTCCCTGTGAGTAAGTCACGATTGTTTTTGGTTTTACCACTGATAAAGTGGCGCGAGAGTTTTTTAGCCAATCACAAGCGTAGCAATGCAAAACCGAAGTAATCGAGAAAATACTTCCGACATTCAATTGGAAACCGCTAGCTCTATTATTGAGTCAAAAGGCCTTCGGAAGGCTTTGAATGTCTCCTTTGCTCCAGTCCTCAAACGTTACATCATTCCTGTGTAGTTAAAATGTGTCGTTTATGAAATTTTGTTTGTTAAACTTCCATGCAGCTGAGGAATTAAAAGACAGCGAGTCGACCGATGAGCCTGCTTCGTCTGTTGAGCAAGACCCTGCCTGGACAGAATGGGCCAAGGATGGAGAAGAAGAAACCATTGTGTTCAGAGATCCGTATGTAGATCCTAAGACTGGGGACTGGATCCTGAACGAATTTGATATCGAATGTATCTCCATTGGAGCAGGTATTTTAGGATGTGGGGGTGGTGGAAGCCCCTACCTTGGCAGATTAAGAGCCTTGCAGCTTATAAAGGCTGGAAAGGAAATCCGTGTTATTCACCCCGATAGGTATGTTTGTATGTAAAATGTATGTAAACTTTACTTGAAATCATACTAGCTCCAACAGCAATCGCAAAGATGTTGCTTTCCATTAGGGGCGTGAAGATTACAAATATTTAAAAAGTAGAGCTAATGATTTTAACAATCATAAAAGTAGTTATGACTAAGGAGAGTGAAATCGGTGATGAAGGCGACGATCAATTTAACAACGCCGCAACACTGTGGTTTCTGAGTCCAGATTTGAAGCACAGCTGAAAGTTCAATGATTTGAAAACGGAGGTCCTGCTATTTTTCTTTTGTCTGTTTTTGAAATGAAAGCGTTTCTAAAGTTTGGATCGTAATGCTCGAATCCAAAATAAGGGAAGAGAGAATCGTTTTTCCACAGACCTAAGAATGAACCGTCTGGCGTCTAGTATTTTAATTGTATACCACAAAGAGTTATAAGTCCAAAATGAAACTGAAATAAAAAGCTTGAAAAAACATGAGGCGCCAGATACGTCTCGGAATGCCTTACATGATTGGCTGAGAAAACAATAGAAGAAAAAAAAACAACATTACATCTGCGGGATACCCAGGTCTAGAGGTCCTGAAGAGATGCATTGTATCTGAAAAAAATTGTGTTCTAAAACCTATGATGGTGATTGACTTCCAGATTAGGATCCATTCCAGAGCTTACTGGTCCAATAGGAATACCAGATAGTATGGGTGCGCCTGTGATCGATCTCGAGAGACTGTTCAGTCGGGAAACTGCTTCAGCCCTGGAGGCAGTTCAAGCCATTAACATTGTACTCGATGGTGGTAACGTAAAGGAATTAGATGTCGAAAAGGGGATAAAAGTAGTAGAAGTCCAAGATTTGCTTACCTTGAATGTCGAGGTACGGGTGCTTTCTACCCTTCTACTGACATAAACGGGTGAGACAGAGCCTGTCCCCTATACAGACAGGCTTGTGTTTGATGCAAATAGCAGTGTTAAACCAATCAGAGAGTGGTCAGGGGAACGCATACCATTTGCACTTGGGTTTATGACTTGCATGCATGATAAAGTATATTAAAATGACTTTGAAAAGAGGGGTTAAACAACAACTACTAAAATGGACTTTGAGTGGCAAAATAGTACAGTTGTATCTAAAAAAGCTTTATTCTAATAACTCGTGGCGTTACACCAATGAATTATAAAATGAGTAGATTTGAGGGTAAGGTTTTTTCGGGTTACGCTAGATAGCCGAAGTGCCTTCTTATGCTTCTCGAAAGTTCTGATTGCGAGTCCCTCAATAAGGATAGTGGGTTCACATTAGATCTATTTCATTGATTAAACAAACCGTTGTTTATATAAAGCCTATTTGTTTATAAAAAGCCAAATCTGGTTATAAAGTGTATCATTATATAGGTTGCACGACAAAGGTTAAGAGTTAACCATTCTATCGAGGTATGTTTTTATACGTGATATCAAACACGAAATGATTATAGAGCACCAAGAGGAAGATACGAAATGACGTTTCGAAGAGAAATTCAACCATAATTAGTTTTTAGCGACAGAAGCTGGAAAACTTCAATTCAGACAAATTAACTTAACACAGATCTTCGGCGAATCATCTAGAAAGTTCGCTTATCGACTTATTTTAAATTTAAGCGACGATTCTTCTCAATGCCTGTGTTTTTTAAGGGACACTACTTACAAAGATCCAGCATTTTAAATCACGCTATCAATTGATATTGCTATTTCATTAAAGTGCCCCTGTGATCAAATTTTTGATTTTCATTTTTTTACATTTTAGTGTACAATTAGACTTTCTTACTCATCTTGCCAAATTTCAATTCATTGCGAAAATCAGAAGTCATTTTATTTTAACATTTATTTTGTAAAATTTATGGCCGCCATTAATCAATCTTGTTCCAAGGCTTGGTTGCGAATGGGAGAAAGTGACGTCAAAGACTCAAACATACCTCACGGGTTGAAATTATAATAACAATAAGTATTTAAAATCACGCGAAAAGCAACAAAAACTTTGGACTTGTTCTTCGTGCAATTTTCTATGCTGATTGTTATTATAATTTCAACCCGTGAGGTATGTTTGAGTCTTTGACGTCACTTTCTCCCATCCGCAACCAAGCCTTCGAACAAGGTTGATTAATGGCGGCCGTAAATTCTTGGAAATAAATGTTAAAATAAAATGACTTCTGATGTTCGTAATGGATTGAAATTTGGCAAGATACGTAAGAAAGTCTAATAGTACACGAAAGTGTAAAAAAATGAAAATCAAAAATTTGATCACAGGGGCACTTTAAATTAAAATACATTCTCTTGATTTTGCTACACAGCATTCTCAATCAAACAAGAAGTTTGTCGCTCTCGCTTGTTCTGAGATAGGAGGCGTTAACAGTCTTGAACCTCTGATAGCCGGCGCAGAGTTGGGACTTCCCATAGTGGACGCGGATGGCATGGGGAGAGCCTTCCCTGAGCTGCAGATGTTTTTGCCGTATGTTTATGGTAGTCCGTCGTACCCTGCGGCGATCGCAGACGAGAAAGGAAATGTTGTTGCAGTGACGTTTGCTGAATCACCAAAACGTTTGGAGGACTTCTTCAGAGAGAAAACAATTGAAATGGGGCATGTATAATGTCGTGTGTAAAATATGAAAAGTAAATTAATTATTTATTAATCGGCTTTGCGTTTGTTTGCACATAAAATTAGTCGGGCGTTTTTCAAGCGTTCAGAGCTAGAACGTTTTAGTATTAGCCAATCACGCTGTAAGACAAAACTCGCAGCGAGAACAAATGAATTAAAACTTTTTCACATGAATAATCGTTAGGCTTCGAGACGAGACGGCATTATTGCTTTTCTGAGAGGCATTCGGTTACAACGCGGGCTCAAGCACTCGCGTGTGAAAATGGTCCCCAAAGCCTTGTGTGTTTTAGAAAATAAGGTCGTTGTGGAGGAACTAAGAATTTTGCTACCGTCTTTGAAAAGAAAAATACTTTTCCATGGACTCATGACAACAGACCATTTTTCAGTTGTGTACTTGGTACCCTATTCTTTGAGTGAAAGTGTGGTTGGAGTTGACTTTGTTTCGATTCAAACCCATAAAAATATCAAGTAAACCAAAACGAGGCTGGAGGTACAAAAATTTTTTTTTAACTTTTTTTTTGAGGCTGGAGGTACAAAAAAGTTTAGGGATTTCACGAGTTGAAGTATATAAAAAGGGCCTTTCAAAATATTTCAAACAGACCGGCACGTAACGGCTGCTGGGATGTTTTTTTCTGTGAAGAATATCGTTCCATAAGTTTATTTCAAGCGTATAGTAAAGAGATGCAGTGTTTCTTCTGTAGGTAAATGAAAGGAGTACCATTTTCTATGGACAGTATATGAAAAAGGTACCTTTTCTGCCAAAAAAGGTGCATAAAAGGTTAAGGGTTGCATTTTCTTTGTTATGTTCACTTTTTAGATGCGCATCTGGTCTCGCTTCAGTTCTTGACTGGAGTGATGTTAAGGAAAAATGCGTCCTGTATTCCTTGAGTCGCATATGGCGTCTCGGTAACTCTGTACTTCATGCAAGAGACGACAAGGTGTCTCCCGTAGACAGCATCCTTCAACTTGAGAACGGCAGACTACTAATAACTGGAAAGGTTCGGAAATTTGTGTTTGTGTTTCGATCGAGATCGACATCGAGATCGAGATCGAGAGAAAGAGAGAGATCTCAGCCGTTCTTACACCCAATGACTTGCCTGCAAAGGAAGCTAATCTTTTTATTTGCTAACACACTTTCTTTGAAGTTCATATAGATAAAAAAGACCATAGTTTTAGCCGATTTTTTTACCACTATCCTTACGCAAACATAGCGAAAAACAATTTCTTTTTTTAAAGATAATTTAATAACTTTAAGAGCGCTTTTCAATTGAATGTCGAAAGTAATTTAGTGACATTTTTCATTGCTACGCTTTGTGATTGGCTCAAAAATCTTGCGACATTTTCTCAACCAATCACAGGTAAAACCAAAACCAATCGTGATTTATTCGCACGCATTTTCCCGCGCTTGGCGCCGACGACATGTATTTACTTTAAGTTCTGATTGGTTCATTGGATTGTCTGTGTCTGCTGTGATTGGCCAGAATGATGACTTTGCTTTTGGTTTTACGACACTCAATTGAAAACCGTTCTATTATTTTTTGAGACACTTAGACAAATTTTGAGCATTTCTCAGCATTTAAAAGGAATTATCATATCTACAGCTGTACCTCCCCCTACCCCCCCACAAAACAATGTTGTACATACTCAAAAAGCATCCCTGGTCTCTGAGCAACCCCTCTATGCAACATTGAACGGAGGTGGAGGGGAGGGCTTCGATAAATGTGTTTTTTGACAGGACATTAGACTGACGATTGTCTTGCGCGCGGAAACACTACTGACTCAACGAGTTGTGTCCAAGACTGTAACTTGCTGTAAAGAGAAGTATACAAACCAGTAAGTTGAATGTTCAAGCTGAGCTGGAAATATCTTTTGTTTCAGATCGCTGATACACGCCGAGTAACTGAAGGTGGATTCGACAGAGGAACATTAACAATTGAGGGCTCGGCGCCGCGATTCAATGGAGTAAATCTTGGCATCGAGTTCCAGAATGAGAACTACGTGGCTTTCATCCTCAGACCTGACGGAACCAAAGGCAGAATTGTAGCCACAGTTCCTGATCTGATCTCTTTGGTTGATGAAGACACAGGTCAGCCAATCACAACAGAGGAAGTTCGTTATGGTTTGCGAGTGGCTGCCATCGCCATGCCCTGTTATCCACAGTGGGCCACCCCGCAGGGATTAGCGACTGTCGGACCAGCAGTGTTTGGATATAAAGATATTAAGTACAGTCCCATCGCCGAGTACAAGGAACACCCTCCCATCCCTGAAGCAAGAATTGACAAAACATTTTATTGTAAACAAGGAGAAAAATAAGCTTAACGGGATTGTATCTTTATTGTAATGAAGTCTTTTAACAAACCATAAAGTAACCTTCTTGGCAGGTGCAAGAACGAGGAAAGGAATAGGGAAATCAGGCGCGCGTGCGAAGCGCGTGGACAGCCTCGGAGAGCGCGGAAGTGCAAGCTCCACCGCTGTCAAAAGTCCGACGCGTTTTTCGTTTTAGTGGGATTATATTTAATATTAAATGGAAATATGGGCAAGGATGAATAAAAAAATTAGTTGACGTTTCATATCTTATAATTTGTTCTCAAAATGATGAGTTTTTTTCCGTTTAAAACTGACCAAAACTCTTTGCGCCTGATCAAAATTACCTGTTGGCAAATAGCGCCAATTCTGCAGTTCATAGTATTTAAACGCTTAGAACTTTTTTAGTAAACTTTAAAAACGTTTGGTTAATTGTCAGTGTATTGGCAATATATTAAATTTTAAACAGTGAAAATGACAACCTTAACTTTTAAGTATACTCTGCTTAACTTTTGCAAATTTCTCTCGTTTGACCGCGGTTAAGGCGGAAGGAAACTTCCTTCGCGCTCCCTTTACGCGCTTCGCGCGCGCCGGAATCCCCTTCACCCTCCCCTTTCTAGCGCCTGCGCACAGGCCACCCACCAAGTTTTCTGTCTTGTTTTCTATTTTTTGTATGATTATGTTCTGTGACTAACTTTCTTATTTATTAGAATGTATATTTTTCATGCCCAGGCTGGATGGATATTCTATTTTTTGCCGACTTTAGGCTGAAAATATTCTTTTTACATTCTTTGATTGCAGAGTATAGTATTTCAGTTAAATAAAAGGGATGTGACCAAGTAGTGCATATAATTGTCATTCATGGACGTCTACAAACTTCCTATAGAATATTATTAAAACGACCAACTGTTATGGATATCTTTTGTACCTTTTATCCGAATTGTCGATCATATGTCTAGTACTAGTTTCCATCGTTTTGTTATCATACTTTTATACAACACAATACAATAATACAATACAATACAATACTCTATTTTCACATTTCCATGACATTTTTTGTTACAAGAAAATATATATCTAGCTAAACTAAAATTACTAAAATCACATGGTATAATTAAATTCATTTAAAATATTATGTGATTTTATTGTACAGTAAAACCTGTATCAAGCGGACCCCATATTAAGCGGACACCATCTATTAAGCGGACAGCAGCTGCTTGAGTCCCTAAATTTTCTTCCCATATTTGCTGTGAAACGGACCTGTATTCAGCGGACCCCTCTATTAAGGGGACACTAGCGTGAGTCCCGAGGGTGTCCGCTTAATACAGGTTTCACTGTATTTTATTTGTCATCAGCATGCAAAGAATGTTTTTAACAAAATCTCAGCCTTGGGTATATTCTTAACATATTCTTAAGATTTCGCCAAGTTCAGCTTCAATAGTCTTATGGAAGAGTGTATGTGACTAAACAGCAGCTCTGTACTCACGACTTTTAGCAACACGTTCTTGCTTTCCGTTCTTTTCATAATTAAGTTACGGTGACCAGATTGCAGCTAAGAAAGTTGCCTGCAAAAGAACCTTTTTTTATAAGAACGTCGAGGCATTTTAAGAACGTGCTAACAACATACCCCGGCCTGGGCAACATACCCAAGCTGAGATTTTGTTACGAACAATTTCTTTTTTGCCCCCTTATTTTTACAGTTAGTCAGACAAAGGTTACCCTCCAACTGATCGTAAAATGCCTGAATTGTCAACCTCGTTCCCAGGGTCTCTCATCTTCATCTTCCCCTGGGCCCCAGAGGGCGGGAAGATGAGAGACCCTGGGAACGAGGTTGCTGAATAGTTTGCAACATTGTGGGTCGTTTTCCTTTCTAAAATTAAGCAAATTTGTATAACAATTAGAAAATTGGTAGAACTTGGTCTATTGTTCTTTCTTTTCATTTAGAACTGATTTACTAAATTACTATACAATTTAGAGTGGTTTTACTCAACCCGTGAAACACTATCTAACAATTAGTGTGTGATAGTCCAAATTAAACGAAAGAAAACAATGGAATTATTGTCTGATAGAGCAGTTTTCAATTGAGTGTCGTAAAACCAAAACCAAAGACCAATCACATGACCAATCACAGAACTCGCAGACAATCTGATGAACCAATCAGAAGTCGAAGCAATTACATGTCTGCGGCGCCAAGCGCGGGAAAACGCATGCGAGCAAGTCACGATTGGTTTTGGTTTTACTTCTGATTGATCGAGAAAGTGGCGCGAGATTTTTTAGCCAATCACAAAGCGTAGCAATGCAAAACCAAAGCAGTTGTGTAATTACTTTCGAACACTCAATTGAAAACTGCTCTAGTGCGTACTATTCTACTAACTGTTTCACGGTCAAAGTAAAATCACTCTACCTTAAGAACATTGTACACGTAAGAACGTTTCCAGGCTCAAATAACAATGTTCAGTCCCAGCTCAGCCTGAAGTCAAAATGGGATGTTCTTAATATAAAGAATGTACTAAATAACACTTTTCATTGGATAAATAGATAGCTAATAAATAGATTAGTACATCAATCAAACAGTAAATGAATAAGAGTTCAGCTGGAGACAGATCAGTTTATATTGGATCGGTGTGAAGGAGACTTGGGGCGGGGTGGGGGGAGGGGGTCATGAGTGCTTTGACTACAAGGTGGAGTATTAACAATTACTGGGACCCTAGCATTTCAGTAATGCATTTATCGATGTTTTCGCCTGAGTGGGGTGGGGGACAGGAAACGGGTGGAGATTTTGCCATTTTTCTTACTCTCTCAGTGACACGTGATTTGTAAAAGAATATACACCGAATGCAAATATGGCCGTCAGGCAGTTTTCTGTTTAGCCAAGCTTTCAGCGAAATTAATGATATCACGGAAACAAGTGTGGCTAAATGTGTCATCTTGCAAAGTTTGAGTGTTTTTGGTTAAACAGTTGCAAAGTTATGGCTCACTGAAATTTTTAGCATTTGTATGAGAAAAAACATTCTAGCCTCACTAGCCTCGCTTTCATGTTTTTCCCAACATTTGATTGGCTAAAACGTCTCCTAAAATAAGACTATGGCCTTGAAAATGCACACAATGACTTATTTTGACCTGATCTTTATCATTATACAATTGTTTTTTTTTCTTGAGAACTGGTCCAAACAAAAAATTATTGGACGGCCATATTTGCATTCGGTGTATACCGGTACCCTAAATGGTATATGTACATGTACCTGATAGCTATCACTCCAGAGCTTAATTACAAGTCAGGGGCGGATCCAGGAATTTCTGAAAGGGGGGGGGGGGGGGGGGGGGGGTGGTCTGGGTGCATGCCCCCCGGAAATTCTTTCCGATTTTACCCTCTAAAACGCCATTTCCAGCATTCCTGAGAGTCGAAAAGCATTTGTTAAGTCAAAAACTTGACAATCAGTCACTTGGTGAAGGGTAAAACAACTACGTATAAAACAATTTTATTCTATTATTTTTATAAACCACATGGGAGACACAGGCCTGATGGGGGGGGGGGGGGGGTCCGGACCCGCCCGACCCTCCCCCTGGATCCGCCACTGCAAGTACTCTAGACATTTTACACTACGTTTTGGTAATCCATATCATTTTCTTTATTCTTGCTCTATTGTGCTGTGCCAGAAGATATCCATACCCCCACCCTCTGCCAGCCAGGGAAGGTCATTGGAAATTAAAGGAACACTGTCCGGATTGAAATATCCTGTTTCAAGATTATGACCAGGAGCTTGCTTTAAGCTTGCTTTACTATCTTGAAATTGAAATAAAAAAAAACATTGCCAAAAGCAATAGAAGCAAAGAAATATCAAAGAAATATGAACTAAACAGACAAAATAACGGCTAGAAATGTTAAGATTTCACAAGAATGGCAAAGTTTGATTTCTTGACCTCCTGTCAATAAATTAAATGTTATGAACTATAATCCCCTTCAATCCTGTACTTTATCTCCAAACTACATGTACTGCTTTTGTTTTGCTCTATAGAATCTTTTTATCCAATACAGTTGTATGTTTGGTGGCATTTGGCAATGAAACATGGAAATAAGATAAGCGAAATTTTGCTATTTCTGCAGGGCAGTGTCCCTTAAAGGGAAGTTGATAAGATTTTCCTTTACCAGGTCCTGTTCCTACCCTTTTCATGGCCTGATTGATCATAACCTAATCCATTTTATCCCTAATACCAAAAAAGTAGCAATGTCATTCTGCACCATGTGCCCACCCAGGGAAAGTCATTGAAAATCCAGAGTGGGTCAGGGGTCTCAAAAGCCAATGTTTTTAAAGAACAGAATGAAGGTTAACTGGAATTTTCAGGGGGGGGGGAGGGGGGTTCAAACCAAAAAAACTTCAATGGGGGTGGGGAGGAATGCATATTTTCTGCAACATCACATTATTAATTCAATCCACTGAACTCTATTTTTGCTTTTCTGTAACTGATGACAGATGAATCTGTTGAAACATTTCTTGTTTTATAAATGAAAGTGCTGAAAAATAATAGGCCAGATTGCTTATACAGTCAATGTTCTAAAAATGTCTTTTGGGATTCTTAGAGAAGCCAAGGATGCCCATGCCAATTCGCGAGCAATATCACCTCGGATAATTGCACAAGGTTTCCATTCATTGTTATCGATATCATAACTTTGCAAGGAAAAACAAAAGGTGTCACCTTGTTTTCCAAAGCTTGTCACAAAAACATCTTCTTTAAAATTCACAGCACCACAAATTGGTTTTGGTCCATCAATACTCTGAATGCTGGTCCACACATTTGATGCTGGGTCATACATTTCAACACGACTTGAAGGTGTAACAGGTGCTACATTGATAAATCCTCCAAACAAAAACACTTTCCCTTTGACAAATACACCACTTGAAAACATTTTTTTCTCAACAGTTGAAGCAACTCTATTCCAGAAGTTTCTTTCAAGGTCAAATCTTTCCACCACATCAAGAACTTCATTGTTTGACTGGCCTCCTATTGCATAGAGAGAGTTTCCGCCAGCCACAGCACATACACCATGCCTTGCAACACACAGGGGGGCTACTTGCTGCCAAAGGTTTGTATCAGGGTTGTACTTATGCACACTATCACTTTCTCCATTCTTTCTTCCACCAATAAAATAAAGACATCCTTGAAAGTTGATAACAGCTGGAAAAAAACTGTTTGTAGTGCATGTCACCCCAGGGAGTGAGCTCACAGGGGACCAGGTATTTCCTAATGGGTCGAAACGCTCCAGTGTACAAATATTAGTATTATTCGTTCTTAGAAGGTACAATTTACCATGACAAGCAGTCATGTTTGATCTATGTATTTCTTCTGATGTCCTGTCTGCCATCTTATACCACTTGTTCTCCGAAGGAAGGTAAGAGAAGGTTTTATTCTTTCCGCGCACAACAAGGGCATCTTCATAGCTCTTCAGACAGCCTCTTGGTGGCTGGGCGAAAAAGCACTCTTCTGTGCCATCAGAAACCGCTTTCATTGCATCTAATACCAACTCTGTACATGCTTCACTGTCTTTCACTAAAGGATGATGCAGAATAACATTGAACACAAAGTTGCGTGAAATGTAAACAATGCGAACATGACGAAACAATTCGAAAAATCTTTCATGTTCTTTATGATCACTCTCTTCCATCCACTTCACAATCACTCGAAAAACTTCTTCCTCGCTGTTCACTTTGATTTCATCGCTTGAAATCCACTCTTCTACTTGTTCCACGCTCAACTTCAGAAAATCTTCCGATTCCGTTACACTCATAAAGTTTGCAAAGATGAAATCCGTCACTTGTTTTTGCAAGTCAGGGCATTGATACCTCACGGCAGAATAATAGGCCATAACACAGTTTGAGGAAGACAATGTTCGCGATATGAATTCAGCTGATGCCAATTTGAGACTTGGAACGATAACAAAATCTGCCATTTCCAGCAAATCGAATGCATTGTGTTCATTGATATCAACATGGCCTGTGTACAGATACTTCAAAACTTCTTCCATCACAGCTTTGCTCGTTTCTTCCAATCGGATCACTCCTTCTTTCTTTTCTTTCATGTCACTGTTAAGAGCGTTGTCAAAGAACGGACTTGCTGCACATAACACGTTTCTGTGAGCTTTCAAACGAGCTTGATCATCACCGGAGCCAACTTCTAGAATCACATCACAGAAATGTTCGCTCCTTCGTTGAATATCGAGGCGTTTCATAATTTCCACACAAAATAATTGTTGCTTTTCGGTCCCTGTTACTTGTTGAAGAAGTGAATCCATGAGCAGATTGATAAATGCTGATTAATAAACAAGAAAATGTGGAAGATCGATGAGTTTCCTAGCGTGTTCCAGGCGGGGATATTTGTGGCGCGCGAAAGAAAAAACGTTACAAGAGAAAAAACGAGGGGAGGCTGGGGAGAGAGGCGAAAGACTGTGAAATTTATTTTAACAAGAGGCTGCAAGCAGCGACACAGCGGCAAAATGGGTGCGCATGCTCGGCTGTTTTGGTGGTGGCTGTACACAGCACAGGGAGCCCACACAAACTGTGTGAAGATTGTATGGAAAAATACGGTAAGGTTCGCATAATCGTAAAATATCGGAAAAATGTGTATAAATATGTTCAGAATAAGCGTAATCTTACCTCAGTTGTTGTGTTTTGTCGTCCTTGTGGCTCAAAACGGCGAATATTGGCGATTTGGAAGGTTTTGAGTTCGCCGCTATCTACTTTCGTCATACCCCCACAAGGAGGCCTGTTCACGGGCTAGGCTTCCCAAGACGTGTACCCGGGGTTCACTTTGGGAGGCTTCATAATTTACCTTATCCGTACTAATTTTCGCGAGGCTTTAATTTCGCGATTTTCGCGATTTGAAAAAATCGCGAAATTAAAGACTCGCCAAAATTAGGATACGCGAAAATTAAACACGCGAAATTTAATACACTTCTATAATTGCTTTAATCAATGATTAACTGCGTTTATAGCTACATGGTAATTGTTATCAGTCTATTTATCTTCTACTTCAGCACTTTCTTCATCCGAATCACTCATTTCTTCTTCTTGTACATGTAGCTCTTTTAAAACATCTTTCGTGCAGTCATCAAAATGTCCATTTAGGTCAGGCTTTTTATAATTAGCCAACACAAGCTCTTAGCTCCGTCTGAGGACCCATTTAAAGATATAGACAGTGCACCACAGTAATAATATAGACATTGCACAAGGCTGTATCGGAAGACATACTTAAATTGTATTTCATTATTATTCATCTATAGTTTTGTTCTGTTTCAAGGGTGTTAAGCATTTATAATCATTACAGAACTGTATGCATAGGTATTTAAAATCATATTTTTACAATTGACTTTTATTAAGTACAATATTGCATTAGCATTTGATTGATTTGCAGTATTTGCTTGATTAGTCTGATTATAAACGCTATTTATATTACCAAATTGCAAATCATGATTGCAAATCAATCGTCATTTAAGTGATCATTCAATAATACACGGTTTTCTAAGTCTGTCTTTTGTCAATTTTCGCGAAATTAAATGCCCAAAATTTATCATTTTTTGCAAAATCGCGAAAATTAATGCTTGCGAAATATTCGTGTTCCAAATTCGCGAAATTAAGTGCCCGCGAAAATTAGTACGAATAAGATATGTAGAGGGGGGGAAGGGGGGCTATGTCGATTTTTAGGGGGGCCATGATTTTTTCCTGTTAGGTTTTAGGGGGGCTATCGAAAATTTCTCACAATGTGAGAGAAGGTATAGAGAGGGAGGGGGGGGGGGGGGCATCAAAAAAGATTCAATAAAAACTGCCATCATCAGTTCACTCATATTTAGCAGGAGGATCTGTAAATGAAATTTTAGTATAGCTGGAGCATATAAATAGCAGTCCATGTCAATGAATATTAATAAACTCACACTAATGCTTGCTTTCTCACAACATTTATTTCTAATTCCGTGTTCCTCTCTCCTCCACAGAGGTCTCTTTGCACGTCACTAGGAGGCTGGGGAGAGGGGAAAAGAAGCACGCAGGGGATGATTGGACGGAGAAAGAGAGGATGGAGACTGCCTTGTTCGCTCTTCCCATCGTCCCCCGTGCACTTATTAATTTTTATTTAAAATTTTATTAATGGGATACCAGTGGGAGCCTCTGCGAAGGAGAGAGTCTGTGTTCTAAAGTTTATATTCCAATTGGTGGTGAAGCTAGACGGCCTCAAAATGTGCCAACTTGTACAAGACTCAGCGGAATGCAAAACTTATGGCACTCCGTCCACTTCTGGTACTACACCTTCTTTTAGCTGGTGATAATGGAAGTTCAGTGTCAGTACTATCACTCTCATTAACACCCACACTGTCACTATCTATCGTCATCAGGGTATTTGTGGTGGTGGTGGTGGAGGTGGGGGGGGGGGGGGGGGGGGGGGGGTAGCATGGAATTTGGCCCATGGTTGTGGGATATGTAATGAGGAGGGCCAGGAAAAAAAACACACCAAATAATAGGGGGGGGGGGGCTTCCAAAAATTGCAAGGGAAAAAATCTGAAATCGACATAGCCCCCCTCTATGTAACCATAAAGTAACCTGTGTGGCAAGTGCAAGAACGAGGAAAGGAATAGGGAAATCAGACGCGCGTGCGAAGCGCGTAGACAGCCTCGGAGAGCGCGGAAATGGAAGCTCCACCGCGGTCAAACGTCCGATTAACTGATTAAATGGAAATATGGTCAAGGATGAATAAAAAAGTTAGTTGACGTTACTATCTTTTAATTTTTCTCAAAATGATGAGCTTTTTTTCCGTTGAAAACTGACCAAAACTCTTTGCCCCTGATCAAAATTATGTTGGCGAATTGCGCCGACAATTCTGCAGTTCATAGTATTTAAACGCTTAGAACTTTTTTTAAGTAAACTTTTAAAACGTTTGGTAAATTGTCAGTGTATTGGCAATATATTAAATAACTTTAAACAGTGAAAATGACAACCTTAACTTTTAAGCACTTTGCTTAACTTTTGCAAATTTCTCTCGTTTGACCACGGTTAAGGCGGAAGCAGGCGGAAGGAAACTTTTTTCGCGCTCTCTTTACGCGCTTCGCGCGCGCCGGAATACCCTTCATCCTGCCCTTTCTTGCGTCTGCCGCACAGGCTACCCACCAAGTTTTCTGTCTTGTTTTCTATTTTTTGTATGATTATGTTCTGTGACTAACTTTCTTATTTATAAGAATGTATATTTTTCATGCCAAGGCTGGATGGATATTCTATTTTTTGCCGACTAATATTCTTTATGATATTCTTTGATTGCAGAGTATAGTATTTCAGTTAAATAAAAGGGATGTGACCAAGTAGTGCATATAATTGTCATTCATTAGGGACTTTCATACCGGGAAGTCTGGGTACTAGTTTAGCGGCTTGTAGGGACAAAATTTCGCGGGAAAATTCAATAACATGGCGGTCCTTCGGAAGGTGACATAGTTTTACAAACATTTTCATCTGAAATTCAGATGAAAATGTTTGTAACACCATGCCACCATGTGAAAGTTAAGAAAATACACGCTTTCAAGTTCAGGGGGCCGTTTCTCGAAAGACCCGGTAATTACCGGGCCCGGAAAGCTGTTTTATTTTCATTGAAGATCGAGGTTTCAAATACAATACAATACAATACTTTATTTTCACATTTCCATGACATTTTCGTACAAGAATATATATATCTAGCTAAACTAAAATTACTAAAACAATAGGACGAATAACTAAATATAAATAACATTTGAGAAAATGCCTAGCATCTAAAGTTTTGCAGATAATACGATAAAACTATCAGTTAGCAAAACAAAATGGACTGGTTTGTTCGCTAGGACCTGCGCTTTTATTCTTTAGATTTGATTTCAATATTTGACTTCGGGCCCGAAAAGTTACCGGGAGTTTCGAGAAACGGGCCCCTGGTGAGAAAGAAATTCAAGAAATATGGAGAAAGGTGTAGAATTTAACAAGGAAGATTGCGTAAAATGGCTGACAGATATCGTAGCCTCTACATCAGGTTCAAAACAAGAACTAACAATCAGGATAAATCGGTTATCAAGGTATCCAAGACTAGTCCAGAAACTCAAAGCAAGTCAGAAAGAGTCTATGTTTTTCCTTGTAGTCTTGATTCCGTGGATATTCCACCAGCCACAGCCAAATGGAGGGCAGCTAGCGACTTTATTAAAAATAAAATATCAGCAAGACCACAGCGACAAACCGTTGAGTGGTGCCGGATCTCCCAGTTGTAGACCCGGATCAGTACAATAAGGGGCGAACCATTTGATTTTTGAGCGGGGGGGGGTTAGAGGATTTAAAAAAATTCCCTGCAGCCACCCAAGCAAGGAAAAAAAGTTCATGCAATCTCCAGACTTGTCTATAGCAACGACTAGTATAGAAGCAGAATTGCCTGCTTATACAAGCAATGGTTCGAAATCATCTTGTTCTAAAGCCGCGAAAACATTTAAAAAGTTCGCCATTTTAATGTCACTTCGGCCCGGTATGCCCTTGGAATAGAGCACGCGATTTCCAAGTGTTCTATAAAACCCGTTCCGTCCGTTCCATTCGACCACCGAAAATTCCGAAAACACGAACCGGAAATTTCTGCCGAATGGAAAGCGCCCATTGTTTCATTTCACAAGTACGATAAAATATTCGCATCCGATCTGTATGGGCTTTACAATGACTCGCCTTCGGCTCCCGCTCATATTTTATCCACTACTTACACTGCCTTGTCGAGCTTAGCCGGTTTTTTCCAAATAATCGGCGAATTTTAAAGTCAACAAGTCCTTTTTGCGTTGTTATTTTGAAGGCGATATCTATGTATTATAGATAATCTTAAGCGAGTCCATACAATATTTAATTCGTTTCACATCTTTGTACAGTAGAACTCGCTTTGCTACTTGCTAGTCCTAACTAAAGGGAAATAGGCAATTGTAGAGCTAGCCATTTTATGGTATTAAACACCAGAATTTAATGCCGGTATAATGTGATGAACAACTGTGCTAACTGGCTTTATAACGTTTGCTTTCTAGCCACGGTAAATGAAACAATTTCGAAGTTGTGGACTTTTCACACCAGGGAATTTCCTAAAATATTTTAGTAGGGATGTGTGGCCCGGTTGTTGAAACGCACATTCAATATCCAACCCATCCATTTTCAGACCTATTAAAAATACATAATACAGTTTTCAGCACTTCTGGCATACAAATTTCATAATATATGTCAATCAAAGAAAAGCCTTTGAAAATATTTTGAATTGTGACAGGACTACAAGACAACAGAGGCAGAAGATCATCGAAAACTTTACCCGCTAAAAGAAGGTAAAAAATATTATTAAATTGACGTCCAAGCCCGTTAAAATTAAGAGATAAGTTTTTTTTTCACAGTTACTGGGCTTAAGCTTGTTACTTTCAAATCTTGTCACAATTCAGTTTAATCAGGAGGCAGCTTTTCTTTGATTGACTTCCACCAAATCTCATCTTTATCCGCCTCTTTTGAAGGCGATGGGTTGTGTATGAAAGTCCCTAATGAAATGTAATTACCGGTAATTACCGATAATTACCGGGTCTTTCGAGAAACGGCCCCCTGAACTTGAAAGCGTGTATTTTCTTAACGTTCACATGGTGGCATGGTGTTACAAACATTTTCATCTGAATTTCAGATGAAAATGTTTGTAAAACTATATCACCTTCCGAAGGACCGCCATGTTATTGAATTTTCCCGCGAAATTTTGTCCCTACAAGCCGCTAAACTAGTACCCAGACTTCCCGGTATGAAAGTCCCTAATGGACGTCTAGAAACTTCCTATAGAATATTATTAAAACGACCAACTGTCATGGATATCTTTTGTACCTTTTATCCGAATTGCCGATCATATGTCTAGTACTAGTTTCCATCGTTTTGTTATCATACTTTTATACAATACAATACAATACTCTATTTTCACATTTCCATGACATTTTTTGTTTCAAGAAAATATATATCTAGCTAAACTAAAATTACTAAAATCACATGGTATAATTAAATTCATTTAAAATATTATGTGATTTTATTGTATTTTATTTGTCATCAGCATGCAAAGAATGTTTTTAACAAAATCTCAGCCTTGGGTATATTCTTAACATATTCTTAAGATTTCGCCAAGTTCAGCTTCAATAGTCTTATAGAAGAGTGTATGTGACTAAACAGCAGCTCTGTACTCACGACTTTTAGCAACACGTTCTTGCTTTCCGTTCTTTTCGTAATTAAGTTACGGTGACCAGATTGCAGCTAAGAAAGTTGCCTGCAAAAGAACCTTTTTTTATAAGAACGTCGAGGCATTTTAAGAACGTGCTAACAACATATCCCGGCCCGGGCAACATACCCAAGCTGAGATTTTGTTACGAACAATTTCTTTTTTGTCCCCTTATTTTTACAGTTAGTCAGACAAAGGTTACCCTCCAACTGATCGTAAAATGCCTGAATTGTCAACCTCGTTCCCAGGGTCTCTCATCTTCATCTTCCCGCCCCCTAGGGCTTGTATAACAATTAGAAAATTGGTAGAACGTGGTCTATTGTTCTTTCTTTTCATTTAGAACTATGATTTATTAAATTACTATACAATTTAGAGTGGTTTTACTCAACCCGTGAAACACTATCTAACAATTAGTGTGTGATAGTCCAAATTAAACAAAAGAAAACAATGGAATTGTCTAATAGAGTGGTTTTCAATTGAGTGTCGTAAAACCAAAACCAAAGTAATTACTCTAACCAATCACAGAACTCGCAGACAATCTGATGAACCAATCAGAAGTCGAAGCAATTACATGTCTGCGGCGCCAAGCGCGAGAAAACGCATGCGAGCAAGTCACGATTGGTTTTGGTTTTACTTCTGATTGGTCGAGAAAGTGGCGCGAGATTTTTTAGCCAATCACAAAGCATAGCAATGCAAAACCAAAGCAATTGTGTAATTACTTTCGACACTCAATTGAAAACTGCTCTAGTGCGTGCTATTCTACTAACTATTTCACGGTCAAAGTAAAATCACTCAACCTTAAGAACATTGTACATGTAAGAACGTTTCCAGGCTCAAATAACAATGTTCAGTCCCAGCTCAGCCTGAAGTCAAAATGGGATGTTCTTAATATAAAGAGTGTACTAAATAACACTTTTCATTGGATAAATAGATAGCTAATAAATAGATTAGTACATCAAACAAACAGTAAATGAATAAAAGAGTTCAGCTGGAGACAGATCAGTTTATATTGAGATCGCTGTGAAGGAGACTTGGGGCGGCATGGGGCGAGGGGGTCATGAGTGCTTTGACTACAAGGTGGAGTATTAACAATTACTGGGACCCTAGCATTTCAGTAATGCATTTATCAATGTTTAGCCTTAGTGGGGTGGGGGACAGGAAACGGGTGGAGATTTTGCCATTTTTCTTACTCTCTCAGTGACAACGTGATTTGTAAAAGAATATACACCGAATGCAAATATGGCCGTCAGGCAGTTTTTTGTTTAGCCAAGCTTTCAGCGAAATTAATGATATCACGGAAACAAGTGTGGCTAAATGTATCATCTTGCAAAGTTTGAGTGTTTGTGGTTAAACTGTTGCAAAGTTATGGCTCACTGAAATTTTAAGCATTTGTATGAGAAAAGACATTCTAGCCTCACTAGCCTCGCTTTCATGTTTTTCCCAACATTTGATTGGCTAAAACGTCTCCTAAAATAAGACTATGACCTTGAAAATGCACACAATGACTTATTTTGGCCTGATCTTTATCATTATACAATTGCTTTTTTTTTCTTGAGAACCGGTCCAAACAAAAAATTATTGGACGGCCATATTTGCATTCGGTGTATACCGGTACCCTAAATGGTATATGTACATGTACCTGATAGCTATCACTCCAGAGCTTAATTACAAGTCAGGGGCGGATCCAGGAATTTCTGAAAGGGGGGGGGGGGGGGGGGGGGTGGTGGTCCGGGTGCATGTCCCCCGGAAATTCTTTCCGATTTTACCCCCTAAAACGCCATTTCCAGCATTCCTGAGAGTCGAAAAGCGTTTGTTAAGTCAAAAACTTGACAATCAGTCACTTGGTGAAGGGTAAAACAACTACGTATAAAACAATTTTATTCTATTATTTTTATGAACCACATGGGAGACACAGGCCTGATGGGGGGGGGGGGGGTCTGGACCCCCCCGACCCTCCCCCTGGATCCGCCACTGCAAGTACTCTAGACATTTTACACTACGTTTTGGTAATCCATATCATTTTCTTTATTCTTGCTCTATTTTGCTGTGCCAGAAGATATCCATACCCCCACCCTCTGCCAGCCAGGGAAGGTCATTGGAAATTAAAGGAACACTGTCCGGATTGAAATATCCTGTTTTCAAGATTATGACCAGGAGCTTGCTTTAAGCTTGCTTTACTATCTTATTGCCAAAAGCAATAGAAGCAAAGAAATATCAAAGAAATATGAACTAAACAGACAAAATAACACCTAGAAATGTTAAGATTTCACAAGAATGGCAAAGTTTGATTTCTTGACCTCCTGTCAATAAATTAAATGTTATGAACTATAATCCTCTTCAATCCTGTACTTTATCTCCAAACTACATGTACTGCTTTTGTTTTGCTCTATAGAATCTTTTTATCCAATACAGTTGTATGTTTGGTGGCATTTGGCAATGAAACATGGAAATAAGATAAGCGAAATTTTGCTATTTCTGCAGGGCAGTGTCCCTTAAAGGGAAGTTGATAAGATTTTCCTTTACCAGGTCCCTGTTCCCACCCTTTTCATGGCCTGATTGATCATAACCTAATCCATTTTACCCCTTATACCAAAAAAGTAGCAATGTCATTCTGCACCGTGTGCCCACCCAGGGAAGGTCATTGAAAATCCAGAGTGGGTCAGGGGTCTCAAAAGCCAATGTTTTTAAAGAATAGAATGAAGGTTAACTGGAATTTTCAGGGGGGGGAGGAGGTTCAAACCAAAAAAACTTCAATGGGGGTGGGGAGGAATGCATATTTTCTGCAACATCACATTATAAATTCAATCCACTGAACTCTATTTTTGCTTTTCTGTAACTGATGACAGATGAATCTGTTGAAACATTTCTTGTTTTACAAATGAAAGTGCTGAAAAATAATAGGCCAGATTGCTTATACAGTCAATGTTCTAAAAATGTCTTTTGGGATTCTTAGAGAAGCCAAGGATGCCCATGCCAATTCGCGAGCAATATCACCTCGGATAATTGCACAAGGTTTCCATTCATTGTTATCGATATCATAACTTTGCAAGGAAACACAAAAGGTGTCACCTTGTTTTCCATAGCTTGTCACAAAAACATCTTCTTTAAAATTCACAGCACCACAAATTAGTTTTGGTCCATCAATACTCCGAATGCTGGTCCACACATTTGATGCTGGGTCATACATTTCAACACGACTTGAAGGTGTAACAGGTGCTACATTGATAAATCCTCCAAACAAAAACACTTTCCCTTTGACAAATACACCACTTGAAAACATTTTTTTCTCAACAGTTGAAGCAACTCTATTCCAGAAGTTTCTTTCAAGGTCAAATCTTTCCACCACATCAAGAACTTCATTGTTTGACTGGCCTCCTATTGCATAGAGAGAGTTTCCGCCAGCCACAGCACATACACCATGCCTTGCAACACACAGGGGGGCTACTTGCTGCCAAAGGTTTGTATCAGGGTTGTACTTATGCACACTATCACTTTCTCCATTCTTTCTGCCACCAATAAAATAAAGACATCCTTGAAAGTTGATAACAGCTGGAAAAAAATTTTTTGTAGTGCATGTCACCCCAGGGAGTGAGCTCACAGGGGACCAGGTATTTCCTAATGGGTCGAAACGCTCCAGTGTACAAATATTAGTATTATTCGTTCTTAGAAGGTACAATTTACCATGACAAGCAGTCATGTTTGATCTATATATTTCTTCTGATGTCCTGTCTGCCATCTTATACCACTTGTTCTCCGAAGGAAGGTAAGAGAAGGTTTTATTCTTTCCGCGCACAACAAGGGTATCTTCATAGCTCTTCAGACAGCCTCTTGGTGGCTGGGCGAAAAAGCACTCTTCTGTGCCATCAGAAACCGCTTTCATTGCATCTAATACCAACTCTGTACATGCTTCACTGTCTTTCACTAAAGGATGATGCAGAATAACATTGAACACAAAGTTGCGTGAAATGTAAACAATGCGAACATGACGAAACAATTCGAAAAATCTCTCATGTTCTTTATGATCACTCTCTTCCATCCACTTCACAATCACTCGAAAAACTTCTTCCTCGCTGTTCACTTTGATTTCATCGCTTGAAATCCACTCTTCTACTTGTTCCACGCTCAACTTCAGAAAATCTTCCGATTCCGTTACACTCATAAAGTTTGCAAAGATGAAATCCGTCACTTGTGTTTGCAAGTCAGGGCATTGATACCTCACGGCAGAATTATAGGCCATAACACAGTTTGAGGAAGACAATGTTCGCGATATGAATTCAGCTGATGCCAATTTGAGACTTGGAACAATAACAAAATCTGCCATTTCCAGCAAATCGAATGCATTGTGTTCATTGATATCAACATGGCCTGTGTACAGATACTTCAAAACTTCTTCCATCACAGCTTTGCTCGTTTCTTCCAATCGGATCACTCCTTCTTTCTTTTCTTTCATGTCACTGTTAAGAGCGTTGTCAAAGAACGGACTTGCTGCACATAACACGTTTCTGTGAGCTTTCAAACGAGCTTGATCATCACCGGAGCCAACTTCTAGAATCACATCACAGAAATGTTCGCTCCTTCGTTGAATATCGAGGCGTTTCATAATTTCCACACAAAATAATTGTTGCTTTTCGGTCCCTGTTACTTGTTGAAGAAGTGAATCCATGAGCAGATTGATAAATGCTGATTAATAAACAAGAAAATGTGGAAGATCGATGAGTTTCCTAGCGTGTTCCAGGCGGGAAAATTTGTGGCGCGCGAAAGAAAAAACGTTACAAAAGAAAAAACGTTACAAGAGAAAAAACGAGGGGAGGCTGGGGAGAGAGGCGAAATTTATTTTTACAAGAGGCTGCAAGCAGCGACACAGCGGCAAAATAGGTGCGCATGCTCGGCTGCTTTGGTGGTAGCTGTACACAGCACAGGGAGCCCACACAAACTGTGTGACCGTTGGCCGTTTCATATTTTAAAGGATTGTATGGAAAAATACGGTACATAATCGTAAAATATCGGAAAAATGTGTATAAATATGTTCAGAATAAGCGTAATCTTACCTCAGTTGTTGTGTTTTGTCGTCCTTGTGGCTCAAAACGGCGAATATTGGCGATTTGGAAGGTTTTGAGTTCGCCGCTATCTACTTTCGTCATACCCCCACAAGGAGGCCTGTTCACGGGCTAGGCTTCCCAAGACGTGTACCCGGGGTTCACATAGGGAGGGTTCATAATTTACCTTATCCGTACTAATTTTCGCGAGGCTTTAATTTCGCTGATTTTCGCGATTTTTAAATTAAAGACTCGCCAAAATTAGGATACGCGAAAATTAAACACGCGAAATTTAATACACTTCTATAATTGCTTTAATCAATGATTAACTGCGTTTATAGCTACATGGTAATTGTTATCAGTCTATTTATCTTCTACTTCAGCACTTTCTTAATCCGAATCACTCATTTCTTCTTCTTGTACATGTAGCTCTTTTAAAACATCTTTCGTGCAGTCATCAAAATGTCCATTTAGGTCAGGCTTTTTATAATTAGCCAACACAAGCTCTTAGCTCCGTCTGAGGACCCATTTAAAGATATAGACAGTGCACCACAGTAATAATATAGACATTACACACGGCTGTATCGGAAGACATACTTAAATTGTATTTCATTATTATTCATCTATAGTTTTGTTCTGTTTCAAGGGTGTTAAGCATTTATAATCATTACAGAACTGTATGGCATAGGTATTTAAAACCATATTTTTACAATTGACTTTTATTAAGTACAATATTGCATTAGCATTTGATTGATTTGCAGTATTTGCTTGATTAGTCTGATTATAAACTCTATTTATATTACCAAATTGCAAATCATGATTGCAAATCAATCGTCATTTAAGTGATCATTCAATAATACACGGTTTTCTAAGTCTGTCTTTTGTCAATTTTCGCGAAATTAAATGCCCAAAATTTATCATTTTTTGCAAAATCGCGAAAATTAATGCTTGCGAAATATTCATGTCCCAAATTCGCGAAATTAAGTGCCCGCGAAAATTAGTACGAATAAGATATGTAGAGGGGGGGGGGCTATGTCGATTTTTAGGGGGGCCATGATTTTTTTCCTGTTAGGTTTTAGGGGGGCTATCGAAAATTTCTCACAATGTGAGAGAAGGTATAGGGAGGGGGGAGGGGGGGCATCAAAAGATTCAATAAAAACTGCCACTATCAGTTCACTCATATTTAGCAGGAGGATCTGTAAATGAAATTTTAGTATAGCTGGAGCATATAAATAGCAGTCCATGTCAATGAATATTAATAAACTCACACTAATGCTTGCTTTCTCAGAACATTTATTTCTAATTCCGTGTTCCTCTCTCCTCGACAGAGGTCTCTTTGCACGTCACTAGGAGGCTGGGGAGAGGGGAAAAGAAGCACGCAGGGGATGATTGGACGGAGAAAGAGAGGATGGAGACTGCCCTGTTCGCTCTTCCCATCGTCCCCCGTGCACTTATTAATTTTTATTTAAAATTTTATTAATGAGATACCAGTGGGAGCCTCTGCGGAGGAGAGAGTCTGTGTTCTAAAGTTTATATTCCAATTGGTGGTGAAGCTAGACGGCCTCAAAATCTGCCAACTTGTACAAGACTCAACGGAATGCAAAACTTATGGCACTCCGTCCACTTCAGGTACTACACCTTCTTTTAGCTGGTGATAATGGAAGTTCAGTGTCACTACTATCACTCTCATTAACACCCACACTGTCACTATCTATCGTCATCAGGGTATTTTTGGTGGTGGTGGTGGAGCTGGTGGTTGAAGGGGGGGGGGGGCATGGTATTTTGCCCATGGTTGTGGGATGTGTAATGAGGGGGGCCAGGAAAAAAAACACACCAAATAATAGGGAGGGGGGGCTTCCAAAAATTGCAAGGGAAAAAATCTGAAATCGACATAGCCCCTCCTCTACATAAATTATGAACCCTCCCTAAAAATCGACTAAAACCTGGCTCACAAATAACTCTTATTGTGGTGAATTTTGATGTATTTTAAAGTGAGTTTACTGTAGCTATTATGTCTACATTTCTTCCATTTACAACCTTTGGTCTGGGAGTGTGTAGCTCGCTCGACAACGAACGAAGCTTGTACGTGTTTACAACTTTCATTTCTGGGTTAGGTGGAAAATGATGAGTGCGGAGTGCGGAGTGTGGAAAATGAGTAGTGTGGAAAATGAGGAGTGTGGAAAATGAGGAGTGTGGAAAACGTGGAGTGTGGAAAACGCGGAGTGTGGAAAATGAGGAGTGTGGAAAACGTGGAGTGTGGAAAACGCGGAGTGTGGAAAATGAGGAGTGTGGAAAACGCCAAAAAAAAAAACACTTGTAAGGTTATAAATGGGGTTGACAGACCTACACGACTCCTGTTGTGTGACCATTGTATTGTTTTAAGCCTTCAAGCATGTCTTTAAGCAATTCTCTGTAAAAATAGACAGGCTAAACACTACTACCGCTCGTCGCTAAAAAGTACTTTAAAAGCATAAAGCTTTCCCAGTAAGACTTAAGAGAGAAATGCGCCTTTAGATCAGTTATGAATTTGAACTCTTCGTTGGCGTGTATCAGATCGCTGATACACGCCGAGTAACTGAAGGTGGATTCGACAGAGGAACATTAACAATTAAAGGCTCGGTGCCGCGATTCAATGGAGTAAATCTCGGCATCAAGTTCCAGAATGAGAACTACGTGGCTTACATCCTCAGACCTGACGGAACCAAAGGCAAAATTGTAGCTACAGTTCCTGATCTGATCTCTTTGGTGGATGAAGACACAGGTCAGCCAATCACAACAGAGGAAGTTCGTTATGGTTTGTGAGTGGCTGCCATCGCCATTCCCTGCTCTCCAAAGTGGGACACTCCGCAGGGATTAACGACTGTCGGACCAGCAGTGTTTGGATATAAAGATATTGAGTACAGTCGCATCGCCGAGTACAAGGAACACCCTCCCATCCCTGAAGCAAAAATTGACAAAACATTTGATTGTAAACAAGGAGAAAAATAAGCTTAACGGGATTGTATCTTTATTGTAATGTAGTCTTTTAACAAACCATAAAGTAACCTGTGTGGCAAGTGCAAGAACGAGGAAAGGAATAGGGAAATCAGGCGCGCGTGCGAAGCGCGTAGACAGCCTCGGAGAGCGCGGAAATGCAAGCTCCACCGAGCTCAAACGTCCGACGCGTTTTTCGTTTTATTTAGTGGGATTTTATTTAACTGATTAAATGGAAATATGGGCAAGGATGAATAAAAACAATTTGTTGACGTAACTATCTTTTAATTTTTCTCAAAATGATGAGCTTTTTTCCGATGAAAACTGACCAAAAATCTTTGCGCCTGATCAAAATTATGTTGGCGAATTGCGCCGAGTGGGGGACAGTTCTGCAGTTTATAGTATTTAAACGCTCAGAACTTTTTTTAGTAAACTATTAAAACGTTTGGTAAATTGTTAGTGTATTGGCAACATATTAAATTTTAAACAGTTAAAATGACAACCTCAACTCAGGGGCGGATCGTGCGATGGTGCGCACGCCCTCCCACCCCCCCCCCCCCCCCCCCCCCCCCGCCCCCGCCTCATATTATGTTATTGCCTAGTCTGCGTTGTTCCCTTTTAAAATTTGTTTACGTCACCCTTCAGTTACGTCATGCTTAGAGGTGTACCCCCTCCTAAGAAAAATCCTGGATCCGCCACTTATGTCCAGGATTGCATGCAGGCTGCGAAATTTACTAGTTTTACGATTTTTCGTTACAGCTTGCGAATTTTACAAAATTTACGATTTGTCGTTACAGACCTTGCGAGCAACGAAATTTACTATTTTTACGATTTTTCGTTACAGCTTGCGAATTCTACAAAATTTACGATTTTTCGTTACAGATCTTGCTGAATTTTACAAAATTTGCAAAAATTACGAAAACTCGCTACCTCAACGATTTTTCGGTAGTGTGTGATGCTAATTAACTCGCAATCCCACACACAGCTTGCGGATTTTACAAAATTTGCGAAAAATCGCCAGCTCCACGATTTTTCGGCGGCGTGTTGCGAAATTTTGCATTTCTTTGTGATGCTAATGAACACACAACCCCACGTCACTGCCAGCTTGAAAGGACCGAGACGCATGTATACTTCGTTCTTAAAACGTATTCCCATAAAAATACACGAAGCTGGACACACAAATTAACACACGACAACAAACAAGGACCGTATACGCATGTATACTTCGTTCTTAAAACGTATTCCCATAAAAATACACGAAGCTGGACACACAAATTAACACACGACAACAAACAAGGACCGTACACGCATGTATACTTCGTTCTTAAAACGTGTTCCGATAAAAATACACGAAGCTGGACACACAAATTAACACACGACAACAAATAAGGACCGTACACGTATGTATACTTCGTTCTTAAAACGTGTTCCGATAAAAATACACGAAGCTGGACACACAAATTAACACACGTCGGACGATAAAAATACACGAAGCTGGACACCCAAATTAAAACACGACAACAAACAAGGACCGTACACGCATGTATACTTCGTTCTTAAAACGTGTTCCGATAAAAATACACGAAGCTGGACACACAAATTAAAACACGACAACAAACAAGGACCGTACACGCATGCAACCTCGTTCCAAGGGTCTCTCTTCTTCCCGTCCCCTGCTCCAGGGGGCGGGAAGAAGAGAGACCCTGGGAACGAGGTTGACACGCATGTATACTTCGTTCTTTAAACGGGGTCGGTACATTTCGCTGACCCTAGTCCATGGACTACACCTATATGGACTACCAAATGGACTACCCTAGCTAGTTTTGTTGGACAAAGAAACGAATTTATCATACTTTTCAATGGTGTAATGAAATTCATTTAAAATATTATGTGATTTTATTGTATTTTATTTGCCATCAGTATGCAAAAAATGTTTTTAACAAAATCTCAGCCTTGGGTATATTCTTAACATATTCTTAAAATTTCGCCAAGTTCAGCTTCAATATTCTTATAAAAAGAGTCATAAAAAAAGAGTGTACAGTATGTGACTAAACAGCAGTTCTGTACTCACGACTTGTGTCACTTACTTTTTTCGTATTTTTACTGAATAGTTTGCAACATTGTGGGTCGTTTTCTTTCCTAAAATTTAGAAAAATTTGTATAACAATTAGAAAATTGGTAGAACTTGGTCTATTGTTCTTTCTTTTCATTTAGAACTGTGATTTACTAAATTACTATACCATTTACATTTACCATTTATCTTAACAACATTGTATGAAGGTTTTCAGGTTCAAAGCGCCAAAGAAATAAGAATGTTCAGTCCCAACTCAGCCTGAAGTCAAAACGTGGACGTTCTTTAATATAAAGAGCAGTGCAGTAAATAACACTTTTCAATATGAAGTAAATTGGCTAAATAAATGGTAAACACCAGTGGATAAATAGATAGCTAATAAATAGATAAGTACATCAAACAGTAAATGAATAAAAGAGTTCAGCTGGAGATCAGTTTATATTGAGGTCGCTGTGAAGGAGATTAGGGGGGCGGGGTGGGGTCATGAGTGCTTTGACTACAAGGTGGAGTATTAAAACAATTTTTAAGAGCATAACATCTTAAAATCGGCAAATGGTGCTGGGACTCTAGTATTTCAGTAATGCATTAATCATTGTTTAGCCTGAGCAGGGTGGGGGACAGGAACAGGGTGGGGATTTTGCCATTTTTCTTAAACTCCCCGTGACAACATGATTTGTAAAAGAATATCAAAAGTAACCACCCTGAGGCAAGTACAGGTAACCAAATATCCTCCCCCTAAAAAAACACCGCTGAAACTTGCAAAAAAAACATGTGTACATCTAAGTTCTTAAACTTTGAACAATGACATATGAAAAAAACGATGGGAAAAGTTGAATTTTGAGCATCTTATTAGGGGTTTGTTTGCGCATTTAATGGCATTTACGCCTCACTGACGCTGCAGTAACCCTTGCCCGGGCCCAAGTGAAAAAGCTAGAAATTTTGTGTGTATAGGCAGGCTGTGTTTCAAAGGAATGATACAAACCTCTTCCATTTATACAGTAAAAGGTACATGTATATGACTGTACATGTACCTGATAGCTTTCACTTCAGAGCTTAAAGGCCCAGTATCACCCATTCGGCTTTGCAGCCGATTGTTTCTGTTTTCAAATGACGAGCTCACTCGTGATTGGCTCTTTTGGGAATTTTTGACTGCATTAAATTCAATCGTCGAGGCATTGGGCACACAATGCATTTTGGGTCATACTGGCCCTTTTATTACAAGTACAGTCGGACCTCTATTAAGCGGCCACCCTCGGGACTTTGAAAACTGGCCGCTTAATAGAGGTTGGCCGTTTAATAGAGGTACAATATAAATTGGATAGAAATGGCAGTCAACGTAATTTTATTGTCTCTATATAGCAAAAGGCTTGTCGAAAAGTGAACATATGTTAATTAAATGCAAAAATCATTGAAACAAAAAATTAAGTGCCCCGTATTTGCGCATTTCAAGTCCGTGCAAAGTTCTAGCTCTAACACAGAGAGCATGTAGTCGATAAGTACAGTATTTTTTGGTGTTGAGTCGGTAGAGAAAAATATGCAAATCTGTGTAACAAAACATCAAGTTTCTTGGGCCTTTTTTGCACCAACAGTCTGTAAAAATTTTAGCTCAAAATATTTCACGGACGATTTATTTAAAATAATCCGTCACTGCTGTTTGCCGTTGTGGAGCTCGGAGTTGTAACGAGAAGATCAAGTCATTTGCCTTTCCGATAGATAGGGCAAGGTCCTGGTAACCGTGAAACTGGGTAAGTGGCGATTAAATTGCAGTTTTTATTGTTATCAGTTATCACCATATTATGTCACCATTTCACTTGAAAAGATGATTTGCTGACCGCTTAATAGAGGTAAAAATACAATAAATACTAAACTTGCAACAGCAAAAAGGTGGCCGCGGCCGCTTAATAGAGGTGGCCGTTGAATAGAGGTATCGAATACAGCACTTTACTGACAAATAATTCGGGACTTTGGAAAGTGGCCGCTTAATGGAGGGTGGCCGCTTAATAGGTGGCCGCTTAATAGAGGTCCGACTGTATTCTAGACATTTTACTCTAATTTTTTGTAATCCATATCATTTTCTTTTTTCATTTGCTCTATTGTGCTGTGCCAGAAGATATCCATACCCCCACCCTCTGCCAGCCAGGGAAGGTCAATGGAAATTTAAGGTACAGTCTGTCCTGGCTGAAATATTGTAGTCTCATGTTTATGACCAGGAGCTTGCTTTATAATAAAGCTGACTTTATTATCTTGAAATTGGAAAAAAAAACATTGCAAAAAGCAACAGAAGCAAAGAAATATGAACTAAACAGACAAAATAATGGCTAGAAAAGTTACAAAATGGCAAAGTTTGATTTCTTGACTGCCTGTCAATAAATCAAATTTTATGAACTGTAACCATCTTCACTCCTTGCAATCCTGCACTCATGCGCAGTTATCTCCAAACTACTGCTTTTGTTTTGCTCTATAGAATCTTTTTTTAAATTTAGCTAACTATTAAGTTGTATATTTGGTGGCATTTGGCAATAAAACGTGGAAATAAGCTGAACGAAATTTTGCTATTTCTGCAGGACAGTGTCCCTTAACCCTTTAAACTCTAAGAGTGATCAGCATCAAATTTCTCCTTGTAATACTAATGCCTTATCAATCAAAAAGGTCATGGGAATTAAGGACAGGGTCACACAATATGAATTCTCTTGATATCCAAACAATTTCTCCCCTCTACTTCTATGGGAAATGTATAGGACTAGAAATGAGAATTTAAATTTTGATATCAGGGCTTAAAGAGTTAAAGGTTCAAACCAAAAAAAATTGGGGGTGGGGGTGGGGAGGAATGGATATTTTCTGCAACAGCACATTATTAATTATATCCACTCACCTCTATTTTTGCTTTTCTGTAACTGAAGATGACAGATGAATCTGTTGAAACATGTCTTGTTTTACAAAAAGAAATGTAACTTTTTATTTAAAGGATCACAACCATCCATGTTTGCTTTAGCAGCAATCATTATTTGGGGACTGGTTGCTGGTTCCAAAATATTAGTCACCATGGTGTCTAAAAATTGGTTGCAACTCAAAGGGTTGAATCATCGTCATCATCAGTTTGTTGCTCTTTGTACCATATTGATCAATTAAACAGTTGTTGCAGGAAGGAAAATACGTGCATATGCTTACAAATCAAACTGACAAGCAAAATATAAATGAAAGTGCTGAAAAATAAAAGGCCAGATTACTTATAATACAACAGTCAATGTTCTACTGTAAAAATGTCTTTTGGGATTCTTAGACAAGCCAAGGATGCCCGTGCCAATTCACGAGCAACATCATCTCGGATAATTGCACAATGTTTCCAATCATTGTTATCAACATCATACCTTTGCAAGGAACAAATTAAGGTGCCACCTTGTTTTTCATAGCATGTCACAAAAACATCCTCTTTAAAATTCACAGCACCAGAAATTAGTTTTGGTCCATCAATACTCTGAATGCTAGTCCACACATTTGATGTTGGGTCATACATTTCAATGCGACTTGAAGGTGTAACAGGTGCTACATTGATAAATCCTCCAAACAGAAACACTTTCCCTTTGACAAATACACAACTTGAAAACATTTTTTTCTCAACAGTTGAAGCAACTCTATACCAGAAGTTTTTTTCAAGGTCAAATCTTTCCACCACATCAAGAACTTCATTGTTTGACCGGCCTCCTATCGCATAGAGAGAGTTTCCGCCAGCCACAGCACATACACCATGCCTTGCAACACACAGGGGGGCTACCTCCTGCCAAAGGTTTGTATCAGGGTTGTACTTATGCACACTATCACTTTCTTCATTCTTTCTTCCACCAATAAAATAAAGACATCCTTGAAAGTTGATAACAGTTGGAAAAAATTTGATTGTAGTGCATGTCACCCCAGGGAGTGAGCTCACAGAGGACCAGGTTTTTCCCAATGGGTCAAAACGTTCCAGTGTACAAATATTAGTATTATTTGCTCTTAGAAGGTACAATTTACCATGACAAGCAGTCATGTTTGAGCTATGTATTTCTTCTGACATCATGTTTGCAATCTTATACCACTTGTTCTCTGAAGGAAGGTAAGACAATAAGGTATTATTCTTTATGCACACAACAAGGGCATCTTCATAGCTCTTCAGACAGCCTCTTGGTGGCTGGGCGAAAAAGCACTCTTCTGTGCCATCAGAAACCGCTTTCATTGCATCTAATATCAACTCTGTACATGCTTCACTGTCTTTCACTAAAGGATGATGCAGAATAACATTGAACACAAAGTTGCGTGAAATGTAAACAATGCGAACATGACGAAACAATTCGAAAAATCTTTCATGTTCTTTATGATCACCCCCTTCCATCCACTTCACAATCACTCGAAAAACTTCTTCCTCGCTGTTCACTTTGATTTCATCGCTTGAAATCCACTCTTCTACTTGTTCCACGTTCAACTTCAGAAAATCTTCCGATTCCGTTACACTCATAAAGTTTGCAAAGATGAAATCCGTCACTTGTTTTTGCAAGTCAGGGCATTGATACCTCACGGCAGAATAATAGGCCATAACACAGTTTGAGGAAGACAATGTTCGCGATATGAATTCAGCTGATGCCAATTTGAGACTTGGAACAATAACAAAATCTGCCATTTCCAGCAAATCGAATGCATTGTGTTCATTGATATCAACATGGCCTGTGTACAGATACTTCAAAACTTCTTCCATCACAGCTTTGCTCGTTTCTTCCAATCGGATCACTCCTTCTTTCTTTTCTTTCATGTCACTGTTAAGAGCGTTGTCAAAGAACGGACTTGCTGCACATAACACGTTTCTGTGAGCTTTCAAACGAGCTTGATCATCACCGGAGCCAACTTCTAGAATCACATCACAGAAATGTTCGTTCCTTCGTTGAATATCGAGGCGTTTCATAATTTCCACACAAAATAATTGTTGCTTTTCGGTCCCTGTTACTTGTTGAAGAAGTGAATCCATGAGCAGATTGATAAATGCTGATTAATAAACAAGAAAATGTGGAAGATCGATGAGTTTCCTAGCCTGTTTTGTCGCGCGCGAAAGAAAAAACGTTCCAAGAGAAAAAACGAGGGGAGGCTGGGGAGAGAGGCGAAAGAATTTTAACAAGAGGCTGCAAGCAGCGACACAGCGGCAAAATGAGTGCGCATGCTAGCCTGTTTTGCTGGCGGCTGTACACAGCACAGGGCGCCCACACAAACTGTGTGAACGTTGGCCGTTTCATATTTTAAAGGATTGTATGGAAAAATACGGTGAGGTTCGCATAATCGTAAAATATCGGAAAAATGTGTATAAATATGTTCAGAATAAGCGTGATCTTACCTCAGTTGTTGTGTTTTGTCGTCCTTGTGGCTCAAAACGGCGAATATTGGCGATTTGGAAGGTTTTGAGTTCGCCGCTACTGTAAGTTATAGTAGACTGACAAGTCAGTCTACTATAGCTTACAGTAGCGAACTCAAAACCTTCCAAATCCCATAAAAACCCATAAAACCGTGAACGCCTAAAATTATTTCTGAAATGTTTATTGTTCTGCGACCAATCAGATTCGAGACGTAACAACAAGAGGGTCTATTATAGGGGGTCGCACAGTCCGCAAACCGCCATAGTTTGTTCTTCCTAGACCACAAACCGCTTTCGTATTTTCCTCAAGACCAAAACCGCCGATAATTTCTGGACCGTAAACCGCCAGATAAATACGAATGTACCCGCAAACCGACACTAAAAAATGGCTTAAACCGCCAGCCCGCCAGAGTATAATAGACCCTCCAACAACAAACCGCAAGAGTAATTAGCTGAAAGGTTTCGATCACGAAACGAGTCGGTGGCTGATGACGGAGAGCTTCAAATGGTAAGTGGCATTGCGTAAAAAAGCTTGTATTAATTCATGGCTTCCCATAGCCTGTGAACAGGCTCTCTGGTGGGATATAGGGAAAAAAAAAACGGCACGGGGAGGGGGTGGGTAAAAGGAAATGGGAGGCCTCTTCCCCTCTCCCCAGTTTTCCCGCGGCTCGCTTCGCTCGCCGACTTTTCTTTTCGCCGCTATCTACTTTCGTCATACCCCCACAAGGAGGCCTGGCTTCCCAAGACGTGTACCCGGAGTACTTTGACTACTGCGGTATTGTTTGGGGAAATTGTTTTAAAACACGCACAGATAGATTGCAAAAACTTCAGAACAGAGCAGCTCGAATAATAACTAGAGCAGATTACTCGGTCAGGTCTCATGACCTCCTTGAGGAACTAAACTGGTCAAATCTAAATGAAAGACAACTGTTATAATTGCAGATTATGATGTTCAAAGTCTTTCATAAGATAGCACCAGACTATTTACAAAATTTATTTAAACTGACCTCAGAGGTACATAACTACAATCTTAGAGGCAGTAAATTTGACCTGCAACTACCTAAGCCTAAACTAATTTCATGAAACGATCTTTTTCCTATCGTGGTGCCATTAACTGGAATGAGCTTCCCAATGAAATACGAGAACTCAGTAGTCTAACCGCTTACAAAAGAGCTCTCGAACAAAAATAGAATCTGGTTCTATAACATCTATGATTGTAATTTTTATGTATTTATAGAGGATATTATGATGTAAGATAGTGTTTTTTATTTTTATTAATGTTATTAGTATTATTTAAACCAGTATAGTGTAACAGTTTTTGCCACTATATATATATATACGTATATATATATATATATATATATATATATATATTATATAATTTTTGTTATCATTTAGATTAGATTATATTAAGTGCACGGCATGTCTGAAAAACAGTTTTACTGAGTTGTTTTTCCGTGTTTAAATAATTCCAATTGGTGGTGAAGCTAGACGGCCTCAAAATGTGCCAACTTGTACAAGACTCAGCGGAATGCAAAACTTATGGCACTCCGTCCACTTCTGGTACTGCACCTTCTTTTAGCTGGTGATAATGGAAGTTCAGTGTCAGTACTATCACTCTCATTAACACCCACACTGTCACTATCTATCGTCATCAGGGTATTTGTGGTGGTGGTGGTGTAGGTGGGGGGTGGGGGGGGGGGTGAGGGGGTAGCATGGTATTTTGCCCATGGTTGTGGGATATGTAATGAGGAGGGCCAGGAAAAAAACACACCAAATAATAGGGAGGGGGGGCTTCCAAAAATTGCAAGGGAAAAAATAAGAAATCGACATAGCCCCCCTCTATGTAACCATAAAGTAACCTGTGTGGCAAGTGCAAGAACGAGGAAAGGAATAGGGAAATCAGACGCGCGTGCGAAGCGCGTAGACAGCCTCGGAGAGCGCGGAAATGCAAGCTCCACCGCGGTCAAACGTCCGATTAACTGATTAAATGGAAATATGGGCAAAGATAAATAAAAGTATTAGTTGACGTTACTATCTTTTAATTTTTCTCAAAATGATGGGCTTTTTTTCCGTTGAAAACTGACCAAAACTCTTTGCGCCTGATCAAAATTATGTTGGCGAATTGCGCCGACAATTCTGCAGTTCATAGTATTTAAACGCTTAGAACTTTTTTTTTTAGTAAACTTTTAAAACGTTTGGTAAATTGTCAGTGTATTGGCAATATATTAAATTTGAAACAGTGAAAATGTCAACCTTAACTTTTAAGCACTCTGCTTAACTTTTGCAAATTTCTCTCGTTTGACCGCGGTTAAGGCGGAAGCAGGCGGAAGGAAACTTTTTTCGCGCTCCCTTTACGCGCTTCGCGCGCGCCGGAATCCCCTTCACCCTCCCCTTTCTAGCGCTTGGTGCACAGGCTACCCACCAAGTTTTCTCTCTTGTTTCCTATTTTTTGTATGATTATGTTCTGTGACTAACTTTCTTATTTATAAGAATGTATATTTTTTCATGCCCAGGCTGGATATTCTATTTTTTGCCGACTTTAGGCTGAAAATATTCTTTTTACATTCTTTGATTACAGAGTATAGTATTTCAGTTAAATAAAAGGGATGTGACCAGGAATTGAACTATCAAGTAGCACTGCATCGTGTCTTTGTCGTGTTACATGCGCATATAATACGGGCCATTTTACAGTTTCTACTTAGTAACCTGGTCTTTGTGTGGAAATGAGGCTGAAGTTGACCTTGTTTTGATAGAAACCTTTCTTCTTTACAGATGTAAATCATGTTGTTCTTATACTAACATGATTTACATATGAAAAACAGGAAGGTTTGTATCAAAACAAAGTCAACTCCAGCTTCACTTTCACTCAAAGGCCTATCAAGTTGCATTGCATCGTGTCTTCATCGTGTTACATGCGCATATAATTGTCATTCATGGACGTCTACAAAGTTCTTATAGAATATTATTAAAACGACCAATTATCGTTTTGTTAGCTAGTTTTGTTGGACAAGGGAACGACTTTATCATACTTTTCAATGGTATAATGAAATTCATGTAAAATATGTCATTTTATTGTATTTTATTTGCCATCAGTATGCAAAAAATGTTTTTAACAAAATCTCAGCCTTGGGCTATATTCTTAACATATTCTTAAAATTTCGCCAAGTTCAGCTTCAATATTCTTATAAAGAGTCATAAAAAAGAGTGTACAGTTTGTGACTAAACGGCAGCTCTGTACTCACGACTTGTGTCACTTGCTTTTTTCGTATTTTTACTGAATAGTTTACAACATTGTGGGTCGTTTTCTTTTCTAAAATTAAGCCAAATTTGTAGAGGTATGTCCAGAAATGCACGCTAATGAGATTCATGCTCTTTATGACAGACATCACGAAGTGTCCCCTAGACCTAATTCTCACCTAAACACAAGCAATTCTGTCAAACATGAAGTCATATCAGCTTTGATGACAGGGTGGAGTATTGAAACAATTTTTAAGAGCATTTAAACTCATCACCAATAGATGAGCTTGGGAGCTGGTGCCTACTAAGCTGGTGGAGCCGGGCAATGCTCTAGCATGCAAAGGAGGTATCCATGGCAACCCTGCGAGCGGCCCCCACCAGGCACCGTCACACTGAACTAATCAGTGGAATACTTACCAACCAATACTTACCTAACCCTTACCTCGCAAGGGAGGGAGGGATGGGAACAAACCACAGCACGAAAAGGTAGGCAAACAGCAAGCTATTGCGACAACACTTTGCGAAGAACTGCAAGCAAGCGACTGCGTATACGAGTCACGAGGTGCCCCTGCTAGCGGCGATGGGCCACCCCCAGTATAGCTGGAAAACTGCTGACCACAATTGCTTCGAGGTTAACTTTGCCTAAATTACATTTAGCCACATAACATCTTAAAATCGGCAAAAATTAAAAGCATGGTGCTGGGACTCTAGTATTTCACTAATGCATTTATCATTGTTTAGCCTGAGCAGGGTGGGGGACAGGAACGGGATGGTGATTTTGCCATTTTTCTTAAACTCCCTGTGACAACATGATTTGTAAAAGATTATCCAAAGTAACCACCCTGAGGCAAGTACAGGTAACCAAATATCCTCCCCCTAAAAAAACACCGTTGAAACTTGTAAAAAAAAAACATGTGTACATCTAAGTTCTTAAACTGAACAATGACATGAAAAAAATTGATGGGAAAAGTTGAATTTTGAGCATCTTATTAGGGGTTTGTTTGCGCCATTTAATGGCATTTACGCCTCAGTGATGCTGCAGAAACCCTGGCCCGGGCCCAAGTGAAAGGGCTAGAAATTTTGTGTGTAAAGGTAGGCTGTGTTTAAATTAGCCCAACTGAGTTAATCAATGGGCCTCCCTCCCTTAGTTTTTTTTTAAAGTTGGTTGTAAAATACATGTAGTTTTCACTTGCGTGACAGTTTCAAAGGAATGATACCGATCTCTACCATTTATACCTTAAAAGGTATATGTACGTGTACTTGATAGCTATAACTCCAGAGCTTAATTACAAGTACCCCTGACAATTTACACTACTTTTAGTAATCCATATGATTTTCTTTATTCTTGCTCAATTGTGATGTGCCAGAAGATATCCATATCCCCACCCTCTGCCAGCCAGGGAAGGTCAGTGGAAATTAAAGGGACACTGTCCCGGTTGAAATATCATGTTTTCATGATTATGACCAGGAGCTTGCTTAAGCTTACTTTATTATCTTGAAATTGAAAAAAAAAACATCGCCAAAAGCGATAGAAGCAAAGAAATATTAACTAAACAGACAAAATAACAGCTAGAAAAGTTAAAATTTCACACGAATGGCAAAGTTTGATTTCTTGACCGCCTGTAACCTGTGATCAGGAGCTCTTTTTTTTTCAGAGCGGGAGAGTGCACTCAGGTGCTCTTTTTCCCTCCAAAAAAAAAGAGCGCCTGATCACAGGTTAGACCACCTGTCACTAAATCAAATTTTATGAACCTTAATCCTCTTTAATCCTTGCAATCCTGCACTCAGTTATCTCCAAACTACTGCTTTTGTTTTGCTATACAGAATCATGTTTTAAATTTATCCAACTAAGTTGTATATTTGGTGGCTTTTGGCGATAAAACGTGGAAATAAGCTAAGCATAATTTTGCTATTTCTGCGGGGCAGTGTCCTTTAAAGGGCAGTTGATAAGATTTTCCTGAACCAGGTCCCTGTTCCCACCCTTTTCATGGCCTGATTGATCATAACCTAATCCATTTTACCCCTTATACCGATAAAGTAGCAATGTCATTCTGCACCGTGTGCCCACCCAGGGAAGGTCATTGAAAATCCAGAGTGGGTCAGGGGTCTCAAAAGCCAATGTTTTTAAAGAACAGAATGAAGGTAAACTGGAATTTTCAGGCATAGAGGGGGGGGGGGGGGGTGGGGTCAAATAAAAAAAACCATTAATGGCGGTGGGGAAGAATGGATATTATCTGCAGCATCACATTATAAATTCAATCCACTGAACTCTATTTTCGCTTTTCTGTGAATGAAGATGACAGATGAATTTGTTGAAACATGTTTTGTTTTACAAGCAACAGAAATGTAATTATTTATTTAAAGGATCACAACCATCCATGTTAAATTTTTTCTTTAGCAGCAATAATTATTTGGGGACTGGTTGCTGGTTCCAAAATTTTAGTCGCCATAGTGTCTAAAAATTGGTTGCAACTTAAGGGGTTGAATCATCATCATCATCATCAGTTTGTTGCTCTTTGTACCATATTGATCAATTAAACAGTTGTTGCAGAAGGAAAATACATGTATATGCTTACAAAACACAAACTGACAAGCAAAATATAAATGAAAGTGCTGAAAAATAATAGGCCAGATTGCTTATACAGTCAATGTTCTAAAAATGTCTTTTGGGATTCTTAGAGAAGCTAAGGATGCCCATGCCAATTCGCGAGCAATATCACCTCGGATAATTGCACAAGGTTTCCATTCATTGTTATCAATATCATAACCTTGCAAGGAATAACAAAAGGTGTCACCTTGTTTTCCAAAGCTTGTCACAAAAACATCTTCTTTAAAATTCACAGCACCACAAATTGGTTTTGGTCCATCAATACTCTGAATGCTGGTCCACACATTTGATGCTGGGTCATACATTTCAACACGACTTGAAGGTGTAACAGGTGCTACATTGATATATCCTCCAAACAAAAACACTTTCCCTTTGACAAATACACCACTTGAAAACATTTTTTTCTCAACAGTTGAAGCAACTCTATTCCAGAAGTTTCTTTCAAGGTCAAATCTTTCCACCACATCAAGAACTTCATTGTTTGACTGGCTTCCTATTGCATAGAGAGAGTTTCCGCCAGCCACAGCACATACACCATGCCTTGCAACACACAGGGGGGCTACCTCCTGCCAAAGGTTTGTATCAGGGTTGTACTTATGCACACTATCACTTTCTCCATTCTTTCTTCCACCAATAAAATAAAGACATCCTTGAAAGTTGATAACAGCTGGAAAAAGACTTTTTGTAGTGCATGTCACCCCAGGGAGTGAGCTCACAGGGGACCAGGTATTTCCTAATGGGTCGAAACGCTCCAGTGTACAAATATTAGTATTATTCGTTCTTAGAAGGTACAATTTACCATGACAAGCAGTCATGTTTAAGCTATATATTTCTTCTGATGTCCTGTCTGCCAACTTATACCACTTGTTTTCCGAAGGAAGGTAAGAGAAGGTTTTATTCTTTCCATTCACAACAAGGGCATCTTCATAGCTCTTCAGACAGCGTCTTGGTGGCTGGGCAAAAAAGCACTCTTCTGTGCCATCAGAAACCGCTTTCATTGCATCTAATACCAACTCTGTACATGCTTCACTGTCTTTCACTAAAGGATGATGCAGAATAACATTGAACACAAAGTTGCGTGAAATGTAAACAATGCGAACATGACGAAACAATTCGAAAAATCCTTCATGTTCTTTATGATCACTCCCTTCCATCCACCTCACAATCACTTGAAAAACTTCTTCCTCGCTATTCACTTTGATTTCATCGCTTGAAATCCACTCTTCTACTTGTTCCACGCTCAACTTCAGAAAATCTTCCGATTCCGTTACACTCATAAAGTTTGCAAAGATGAAATCCGTCACTTGTGTTTGCAAGTCAGGGCATTGATACCTCACGGCCGAGTAATAGGCCATAATACAGTTCGAGGAAGACAATGTTCGCGATATGAATTCAGCTGATGCCAATTTGAGACTTGGAACAATAACAAAATCTGCCATTTGCAGCAAATCGAATGCATTGTGTTCATTGATATCAACATGTCCTGTGTACAGATACTCCAAAATTTCTTCCATCACAGCTTTGTTCGTTTCTTCCAATCGGATCACTCCTTCTTTCTTTTCTTTCATGTCACTGTTAAGAGCGTTGTCAAAGAACGGACTTGCTGCACATAACACGTTTCTGTGAGCTTTCAAACGAGCTTGATCATCACCGGAGCCAACTTCTAGAATTACATCACAGAAATGTTCGTTCCTTCGTTGAATATCGAGGCGTTTCATAATGTCCACACAAAAAAATTGTTGCTTTTCGGTCCCTGTCACTTGTTGAAGAAGTGAATCCATAAGTAGAGAGATAAAAGCTGATTAATAAACAAGAAAATGTTGAAGATCGAATATCGACGAGATTCCCTGATCGTTCCTCTGCTGGTCTAATGATGACGCTATACCGCTGTATACCGCTGTACACAATCTGTGGATACCAGGCGTGGCATGAAATCGCCGGAGTAAATTAGGGGAGGGGGAAGGGGGGGGGGGGGGGGGGGGGTTCTTTACCTTTGCCATTTCCCCGCCACTTAAAATGGATTTATTGGAAATATCTCGTTCGCTTTTCAAGCAATCCAAAAACGCCCAGCTCGTCTCTATGTTATGGATTTTTTTGTAAATTTTTGGGTGATTTTTTTTGGGTATGTTTGGGAGTTTTTCTCAAATATATGGGATATGTAAAAAATCTAGTGAAATAAGAAATATCGTAGATTTAAAGGGACACTGTCACCTATTTTTAGTATCACTTTGAAAAGCCAAAAAACATATTTGTTTCAATGGAAACCTTAAAATAATGGTCCAGTTTTGTTAACAAATACTCTACCAGTGCACAGAAACAAGTGTTTCTCCCAAGAGTCGTGGAAAAATCGCAGAAAAACTTATTATGGTTTGATCTTCCTTGAAGAAATCACTTTATATTATTATCTGGGTGTTCTAAAAGCAATTTTATGTTTGATCCAAGGTACTTTGTCATATATTTAGTGTATTTTGACCAAAACACAGCAGCATCTGCGTGACAATGCCCCTTTAATGAAGTTTTAAAATTAGTATTTGTTGTTAATAATTAATAGATGGACACCCAAATAGTCTACGTCCATTAGCAACCTGGGGTGCCCTTGTGCCTGTTGTGTGGGTATCAATAGACTGCTAGCTGTCCTTTTTCAGTCAATAGAGCGGGCGAGCAAATCACGAAAACAAGCTCGGGGAGACTGGAGCGAGTGAACGAGCCAAGGGGAAACTCCTTTCCCGCCTCTTCCCCAGAACCCCCTCGGATCGAATTACTTTCACTCGCTCGACGCTCGGATCGCCGATCGCGTATTTACTCTCCTGCTCGACTATCCAGAGAGGGACTGCTAGCAGTCTAGGGTATCAACTGTCTGTTAGTGTTCCAAAAATCATTTTCTTTCTTCTATCCCTTCTTTAAACCTCCTAAAATTTCACTGATTCAAATTCAGGTGAAACCCCGCCTTAATTTTGGAGTTGCCGATTAGGTAATTTCAGACTTAACCGCTTGGAACAAATTTTCGCCGATCTCGGTTTTTCATGTACAGTACTTGTATATAACAACAAGGAAATATAAAAGTATAGAGCAAGGCTGATACTACGTACAACATTTCACGCGACAACGACATGATAGAGCCCAAACTGAAAGCCAAAATGCAACCGTGGACAGCTGTTTCGACCTGGTTGGGTCTCGTCAGCAAATCGCACGTGGTGATGGCTACAGATGAGCTCGAATTCAAAAGTCTGCCAATTGACCCACGTCACAGCGGCGCGTGACCATGAGTAATAGGCAAAGAATTTGAAATATAATGTCGTTGTCGCGATAAAGAAAGTGAGGATAGACAGAACCATCCCTCAGCGAATAAACTGAATACATGGCCAATACCATGTAAAAATAAATAAACAGCATTTCGGATCTGAAAAGATCTACGGTCCCAAAATAAAACAACCCGACGTAGCCAATCGATAAAAATCGGTACCGGTAAAAATCGATAAAAATCACTTTGTAACGTGTAAATCGGTAGAAAGCGATAAAACAATTCGGTGTGTCAAATCGATATTATCGATTTTGTTTGATTTTATGGATTTTATCGATTTTTCACGGAATTGTTTTTGGTATAAAAATAGCTGGTATACAATGAACAAGATGTACTTATTCAATTAAACATGTTTACTTCACCATTTCTAATGTGAAGGAGTTGATTTTCACGTTCACATGAAATACCAAACGATAAACAAAACAAGGCAAACGGTAAATGCAGATTTTTTTGGTATTGTCAGCAACATAGAAATAACAAAACACGGCAACTACATTAAAAAAAAAGTAAATATGATGGGAAATATTTTTCCAGGTCTCCAAATGAAAGGTATATATGAATATACGAATATATAAAGTACTTGTACTTTGTGAAATTGTGGTGAGATTCGGTCAGCTCCTTTTATTTTCCTTGGCCTTGGTAACATAGATCTACCACCATAATAACTATAATATAACAACAATAATAAAACTAACTAAATGTCGCCAGCAAGTTCGCTACACCGTGCTGATGAGTTGCAATAACAACGAAACGGCTGTCCACTGTTGCGATCCTACTTTATCAGTTTCTGTCGTGAAGGTGTCTCGCAAAAATTTTAAGTCTATTTTTTACGCAGTCAGATCTGCCCTGCAGTTTATTGTATGTTTGTTCATTTTTTGGCTGGTTAGATTTCTCGCAGATCCTACGTATACCGTTAGCAACATTATCGTTTGCGGTCCTTTGCAGATTTCACTTATACCTTGTCATGGTCTTGACATAAATATAAACTAAAGATTGGTATGCGTATCCTGTTCCATGCCTCCTTGCCCTGCCCACTTCGAATTTCCTTGCCGCTTAGAAATTCTGCTTTCCACCTTCTAACTTCCCCTTTCCAAAACTGCCCCCTCCCACACATTGTCATGCTCATAAGAAAGAGAAGATAAGGAACAGCGTTATTACCATTTATACTGCACCCACCAATAATATGTTGCTTTTAGAGCCTAAATACATGTATATCCAGGCTACAATTCCTTTCACAGTGACATGGATGCTTGTCAGAAAATTTTGAAAGGTACATACCACCAGAGACACCAGATGTACCCAAATCTCTTATTGTGGAAGTAATCTGATATATTGATTTTGATTATGATTTCGATTGAACCTTGAGGCTAGGACCAACCGAAATTTTACCAGGCGAACATACCCAGACTGAGATTTTGTTACGAACATCTTTATTTTGTCCTCTTATATTAATTTACAGTTAGTTACTAGGAATAAAATAATGTGTAATAATTTGATCAGACAAAATTTACCCTCCAAATGAGCCCAAAATGCTTGAATAGTTTGCAAGGCTGCAGGTTATTTTCTATTTTAAAACAGCAAATTTGTAAAACAATTTATATTGGTAGTAGTTGGTCTATTGTTGTTTCTTTACACTATGATTAATAGCGTTCCGCCCAGGTGACGTCATATTTGGCAGCATTGCATTGTGGGATCGAAATGCGGACAAATATTTCAAAATGGCTGCCTCGGAAACAACAGTTTTTGCAATTCCTGTACATGTTGTGGATAATTGTCGAGTTGTGGCCAAGAACAGTGCTTCGTAGCACCTGCTTTTTCGTAGCTTCCTGCATAGTTCTTGAATGTTTGTACGCATTTCAATCCCATGATGCTGTGCGCCAATTCTATTTTTAGAATCTGGGCGGAACGCTATTTACTGAAATACTATACAATTTATCTGAAGAACATCATAAGAACGTTTTAGCTGATAAATACATTAGTGCATTAACCAAACATTAAATGGACAAAACTCAATTATCATTAGTGTTAGTTTATTTTGTTATTGCATTCAGTTTTGTTTTAGTTTTAGTATTATTAGAATTTGTTAATTATTCTTTCGGAATAGTACCTTTGACACCCAGTCCCTCTTGTGAAATAATGTTAACTGTACATATATACCTTTTTAATTTTAATTTGTATAGCTATAAGCACATTTATTGCAATAAAATTGATTTTAATGCAGTCTAGTACATGTACACTTTGTTCTTAATTAAATGGTTTAAATATATTGTTAAATACTTCATCTTTCTGCCATTAAGCACTCATGACCATCCCCTCCCCTCCCCCCTCCCCCAATCTCCTTCACAGTCATCTCAATATAAACTGATGTCTGTCTCCTGAACTTACCAATAAATAATTATCACTTCCTACTAATAAAACATGGAATATTCATTAATAACCTATATCTAACAAGCATGATGTACAGTCGAACCCCGGCGTTAATACGGGCACCGACGGGACCACGGAAACTGTCCGTATTAACGGGGTATCTGTATTAACGGGGTGTCCGTATTAAAGGGGTGCCTATAAGCGGGTTCACATCGATGACTTAATTTAAGCGTTCTTCTTAACGGAAAACGACAGTAAATTACGCATCTAACCCCACTAAGACACTAAAAAATTATGATTAGACAAACATGACAAACGTTCGCAATTTTCTTTGAACCAAACTGGTAGTACATGTATATGTGTAGCTGACTGGCTTGGTGCATTTTAGAACATTTTTATCATTTAGAACTGATTAGCCAAATTGTCCGTATTAATGAGGTTAACTTTGTGTGGGATTGTTTTAATCGGGATGGGAAAAACTATCCGTTGTTCGTATTAACCGGGTAAATTAAAAGAAAATTTATAAGCGCTCGGCCGGGACCAAGACAACTGTGTCCGTAAAGCGAGATTTGACTATATGTGATAGATAAAATATGAGCGGGAGATCTGTATGGGCGTTTACAATGGCGATACTTATGGCAATACTTATGAAATGAAACAATGAGTAGAGATCTGTATGAAAAGTTAATGCATACTAATTAGCTCAGCAGACATCTGTATGAAAAGTTAATGCATACTAATTAGCTCAGCAGAGATCTGTATCAAAAGTTAATGCTACTGTTTAATAATTCATCAACTCAGTTGATCTGTATTGGGGTTTACAAACCTTCATTAAACATTCATTTCTTTTGTATTTTCCTTATGAATTATTAATGAATTTTATAAATATATATATATATATATATATATATATATATATATATATATATATATATATATATATATATATATATAATAACTTCATGAAAGTTCAGACTTCAGGAGTAATAGAAGAGAGGAGGGATAATGGGAGGATACAGGGGTTTCTGAACTCCCCCTTCCCATACTCTTCAATCCCAATTCCTACCCATCCCTTATTGTTCTCTCCTCTTTGCAGTTTTTCTACTGCAAAATATGATACAACATAACATTTTTCTGTCAGTTTTTTTTGCCATTTCCTTGAGCATAGGAATTCTGCTTTCCACCTTCTAACTCCCCTCTCCCAAACTGCACCCCCCCCCCCCAACCTTACCTGCCCCACAAGGAAGAGGAGATCAGGAGTGATATGATATGATTTTGCCCCTTAGATTTACAACAGCAACAAATTGACAATCTTTGTGCAATTCCAATTGGTAATTTAATCTTGATTATGTCAAAAATGTCTGTTTGTTCCAAGTTACAAAATGCAGTAACAGAAATATCTGCTTTATTTATACCCCAAGAGGTAGTGTTAAAGCTACAAATGACAACAGTATGAAACTAAACATCCTAACTGGCACTAAAACTGCATCGTCAGCTCCCAAAAGGTGCAGTGAGCATCCTTATTAGTCTTATATGTGAGTCACCCAAAGGTTTCTTTTCATACAGTGTATGTCCACCCTGGACAATGTATGTCAATCAAAGGGCTCTTAAAGCCATCTCGTTAATGCTTTGGAACGTGAGGTTAAAAAAAGAAGATCTTAAATAAATATAAAATAAATATGGTAAAGATGGCGTTGTAGAATCAGACATTATGTAGAAAATGCGAGGCGCAGTAATCAACTGGATATGGTTCTTGACAGGATAGAGAAGATTGAGAGAAAGTTTGAAAATTCGTGTTGGTGCAAGTCAATAAAAGTTATGAGTAACAAAGAATCACGAGTGTGAATGTAAATAATTTTGATGTTAGTGAAGTAAAAGAGAAAGACTTTTCCCGCCTTGCTTGCGCGCTAATTGACGATGAAAATGTGTTGTTGGTTCAATTTACACAGTGCATTTTCAGTTATTCATTGTCTATTTTCTGTTGGGATATTAGACAATAGAAAAGACTTTCTAAATCAAATACAATAGATTGCCGCAATTTCAAAACAATTAAAAGCCCACAAACCTATCAAGTGATCGATAATACGTCACGTGCAATATCTGATCATCAGATGACATATTAATATTAATTATCAAAATATCAATTGACACAACAAATGGTGAATGAATCTTTAATATTCTTTCAAGTAAGGCCCGGTTCAAACATTGAACTTCACATTTGCCGAATCCAATGGAAGGAGACCGTAACAACATGTCATTTCTCTAGAGCTGCCTGTCCCCATGACAGGACAATTTGAGCTATGTTTAGCAGACATCGCGCCATCAGCCATTTCTTTTTCAACTCTCCAGCAGTATTGGAAAATAGAACGAAAGTCAAAATTTATGGTATTTTGCTGTTCCTGCTCTTGCATAATGAAACGGAAAGTTTTGTAGTAGGCTAAAGTATCAAGTCTGCTGCTTTATATATTTTGACGTGAAAATGGCGGGAGAATGGTGATCACGTGGTCATTTTTCGGTCACGTCTGCTATGGACGCACTTATATAGAAAATATTGGGTCTGGAGCGGGTGAACAGGACACCACTCCTGGCGGTCACTTTTTTAGCTTCCCTTAGATCGAAATGAGGTTCATGACAGGCCTGCACCGACTCCGCTATGTGGTTTTGCGGTTGCGATGCATTTATATTAGCTTTCAAAGTTTGGCTGTTATGAGTATGTCGTTAAGTGATTTGAGTCTTGTATGATATGTTAGGCGGCGTTTTGTAAACAGTTTTCAGGAATGGTTGGTTTTGAACGAAACTCCATTTTTCATCAGTATTTGTTTAAGGTTTTTCAGTCGTGGGTGAAATGTTGTGACCAAAAGGCATTATTATCTCGTGAGTTTTTTTCGTTTTGTTTTTTAATGCCAATTGCGTTCCGGCAAAAGTGAAATTCAGAATACCAGTGCATTTAGGAGGGTGCTAATGGGGTTAACAGTTAACTGACAATTGCCCAAAAATATAGTAGTTAACTGATAAATAAAAAGTTACCGTATTTTCTCTATTAAACGCCCCCGGCGTTTATTTCAAACTTGGCCTAGTGGACCCGGCGTTTCTTTGTATCAGCAGTTTTTTCTCGCCCGCCATTTTTTAAGAAAGGGTTATTATTCGTTTTTCTTGGCAGCCTTGTACCTTGCCCTTAAATCTTAAGTTTATTATACCACAAACAAACATGTGAGGAACTTACTTACAACTTCCTCTATTACACCCGGCGTTTATTCGGGGCCCGGCGTTTAATCGAGAAAATACGGTAACAGTTAAGTGACATTCTATTAATTATACTAAATTAACGATTGTTGTTGTTAATAAAAACAACACAGTTTTTTCCTAACAGCAAAGCTATTTTGTGACTTTTTCCTGCCTCGCTGCGTGACCAGGTGACATATTAACCGATATTATATGCGAAAGGTACCAGGGTCGTAGAGCGTTGACCTTGATCTCCGTGATGGCGTCGAGTGGCGTGGTCAAAGTTATTCTGAGTTTTTATCGAGATGTTGACAAAGTATCGGCATTCGAATGACACATAAGTCGCATACCGTTTGACATGACAAAGCACAATTCAATGGACATATAATCAAACAATAAGCGGAAAGTTTGGACTCGGTGCGTTTGATTTAAAGTTGTTCCGATTAGAGAAGATCGACGGGAAAGCTGTTACAAAGGCTCAGTTGGAAATGGAAATTAATTTAGACTTTATTTCGAACAATTTAACGACAATTTGTTATAACAATGGAGGTTCCCTTTAAAACGAAGAACAGAAACTTTTTTGAGGAAGTATCAAGCTATATCATATTCCAAAGGTGATTACTAAAGGCATTTTCCGCAAATTGTGCTCCTTCATTCACTCCGTGTCGAGCGGTTGAACTTTGAACCAGCTTTCATATGCATTTAGCTTCGCCAAGAAACACTGCGACACATACACTTTTCTTTTTTTCTTTCTTTTCCCTTTTTGCTGCGAGCCCCCAGGCGAGTAGCACACTAATCTTTGGTTTGCCTGTAGTTCCTTGGGTCCTCTGCACCTTATGTTATGCAGCAGTCTCAATTTTTGTTTGTCATGATGATTTTGAGCAAACGTACGTCCAGCAGTGTCATCATAACTTAGTTGCGCCTGGCTCTGGATGAGTCTTTCGCCGTCCATAGCACGTGCTCGCTTAAGTGTTTCTTGTATACTGTACATTGGTTTACCCGTATCTTATTGTATGGTCCTCAACGTATCCATCCAATTTGAATAGACTTCTCTAATTACAGAAGCGCATCGTCAGAATCATTTGTGGAGCTGTATATCTTGACCATACTACCTTTTTCGGACTCTTGATATCCTTGATATTTTTAACATTAATGCGTTCTTTGTTGCGTGTGTTTTTTTTTAAGGCCCAGTTCAAACGTCGAACTTCACATGTGCCGAACCTAATGCAAATGAGCAAAGTCTATTGTTCTTGCTCATTTGCATTAGGTTCGGCACATGTGGAGTTCGACGTTTGAACTGGGCCTAAGCTTATTTATTTTTATTTTTACAAAGACGATTACATACAAGAGAGGATTACATACAAAATTAAATCCTTACGTCCTTCACATTAACATGACATGTAAACAGTACTGAAAATAAACGAAATGTGACAATGTAGACTATTATCTAAATAAAATCTTTCCATTTTGTACAACAGCGATGGTAGTTATTAGCACGAACAGCAATGTATTTTTCTAAGTTAATTTTGTTCCTAACCACAATGAGAAAATCCGCAAAAAGATATTTACTATTGTTGGTGGCGCAGTTAAATAAAAACTGCTTAGCGATAAGAATTAGATGATTGGGAGTCTCCGACACGTTCTGAGTCTAAGACACCATAGATTATTTCTGTTTTTTTTTTTAAGCTCGACATGTTTTTTGCACATGGAGTTATACCAATAAGTAAATTCCTGCCAAAAGGCTCTAGCCAGGGGGCAGTCAACAAAAAGGTGAAGGATAGTCTGCTTTATTGTTTGACAAAAGGGACAAGATGGAGAATTGACCTTTTTATCTCGTTAATGCGCTTGCGCATTAAGCGAGATTTCGGAGTCGAGTACTAAAAAAGGGACAAAAGTTGTTAACAAAATTTTGTGGACTTTTGTCCGGGGGGGTTTCTTGTTCGTTCTTTATAGAAGCTATATTAGGGCATTGAGGATATGGTTGGTTAAAGCGGTTAGGATTTCAAGAAGGGCGTCACATACTGCCACTAAAATGTTTGGGGAGCACCCCCGGACCTATTGTTAATTTCCCTAGGGTATTGGGATGTCAGAACTTGTGATGAACTTGTCATATCTCACATTACGTTACCGCAAAGGTATTAGTCCTTGTTAAATTTCGATATCTCACGTTACCTATCAGTTTCAATCATTTGTCGTAAAGCCATTATAGCTACTTTAAAAGGGTAAAAATAGGTTAAATGCGTTTTCTTGGGAAACGTAGTTTGAGAATTTCACGGTGTATTTTACTAATGGAGAGGTTATAAGAAAGTTAAATGGGACAGGAAAGTTTGTGTGTTAATATGAGCGGTATGGCAGAGCAAAATAGCATGAACTTTGCGTTTTTTTTCTATTGAGTTGTGGTTACACACACCTTGGGTTTGGGGCCTTCCCAAGGGTTAATGGCTTGGGTTCGGTTTATCTCAGGTTTCATCTTACTCTTGGGGATGCGGTTACACAGTAAAAGACTCCCCAGGGTAAAATATAATAAGATATGAGTTCACTGACACTGCAGTTTACGCGCGAAAACGTACAGATCGACATGGATGACACGAATCGAGATCTTGAAAGTTTAATTTCAGTCAATCTCCTGCTTATCATTCGATAAATATAACAATCCGGCAGTTTTTTTTTGCGAGAAGACACCGAAGAAGACGCCTTCAACTACGCTATCTTCAAGGTTTGTCGGCGTTTTATTTACATTTAGGAGCTCGCCACGAACTTGCTCGCCGCCAAGGAGGGCTTGGGTATTTCCACGACCACAGAATTGGTTTCAGCAACTTCTAAATAACAATGCACTCGATCACTGGTGGAAAGAAAACTTTAGAGTTACAAGTAAGCGTGCAATTAACCAAGCGTATCAGAGGTCAACTCAGAGAGCAGCAGCAGGCGATTTCCTGTATTAGCTACGTTCTGCATTATGATTGGCCAAGCGGTTTGATTGTGCAATAGTATGGTAAACATGTCATAGTTGTGTTGATTTTTTGGCTTATAATGATGACGGTTGAATGGAATTGCGGCAAGCCTTCAATGGCTTAAATTTTTGCGTCTTTTGCGTACTGTTACATAATGAAACTGTAATAGCAATTATTAATTGTTTTAAAATAGCACAAAAGCGAAAGTACACGGGTCAGCCAATACTATGCTACCGGTGCCAAGTGCAGGTTCAATCAAATTAGTTGCAACCTGTAGGTAAACGAACTTAAAATATTCACCTTTATACGGACTTCTATTTTATGAAAGGGGTCAATCCGGCAATTTTTTTCTTAGTCATATGGGAAGTTTAACTGAGTCAGAGGCTGTCCTTTTCAGTACATTTGATAGCTGCGCTCAAAAGAACATGCTATTTTGCTCTGCCTTTTAAGTCGCTTAGCGAGTGACAACCGGAAATATCGTGAAAAGAAAAATTGGTAAGAATATTCTGCTCCCGGAGGGGGGGGGGGGGGACTCCTATAAGTGGTCAAGCGGAGGTGCTCGTCAGGAAAAAAAGTGAAACCCTGAACACACTAAAAGATACTATTTTCTGGGAAAATGAGTTTTTTTTTAATCATATATTCTAAAAGATACCTAGATCCCCTAATTTTAACCCCTAAAAGATACGACGAGCACCCCCACCCAACCACATATGCGAGTCCTCCTCCGGGGTTCTGCTATACGTTGTCTACCCGGTATGATGAACAGCGAGGAGCGATTTTTTATGTCGCTTAACGAATGTCAAAGTGAAATCTCGTGAAAAGAGTTAATTTTACGATTCGTTTAAAGTCAACTCGCTTAAAGTTAAACGAGTCAACTTTTCGCGCTCGACGAAGCTGAGAAATCTCACGCTGTATTTTTGTTCGCTTTTTGAGTTGTAATCTTTGTCTGCTTTTCCAATAGTTATTAAATATTTAGGTGTCATGATTATGCAATAGTATGCAAGAGAGGGTAGATTTTGCTTATTCAGCTAACTAAAAATGTTTCGGTTTGATTATGCAAGAGTATGGATTTCGGTTTTGTGCTATTTTAAAACAATTAATCATTGCTATTACAGTTTGATTATGCAACAGTACGCAAAAGACGTAAAAATGTTCTTGATTTTGTTTATAAAAGTTATCAAGGAAGCATTTTAAGAAGCATTTTATAAGCGATTTCAGCGTGTTTATTTTTTTAAGAGAGATTTTGTCTCTATTTGACAAAAAGACAATGTATTGTTTGAGTGGCAAGTAAGAGAGAGAAAACGTTCTTGGCGTATAAAGTCTATAAAAAGAAGACGAATATCAATTGCGTGTCGTACTGATAACATTGAAATCCTAAAGCGGACAAGAGAGTTACCTTAGAGTGCTCAACGTAGCTTGATTGCATTGAAATCCTGACACAAGAGAGTTGCCTTCGAGCGCTCAACGTAGCTCTATTAGCAAAGAATATAGCACACTTAAAGCAAGAAAAAATATATTTAAATCTATTATTTCGTTAAACAAAATTATCAATTGTTTGTAATGGTTGCTTTTAATGGTTCAGGTGTTATAGATTCAGTTTTACTACTAGAAAGTAGGTTATCTGAATTAAATAGAATTGCTCTTGATGTTGGAGGAGGTGGCGATTGTTTTTTTCGTGCCGTATCACATCAATTGTATGGCGATGCTACGAACCATTTTTATATACGTAGTCTTGGCATTGAATATTTAGTATATAACCCAGAACAGTTTATAGAGAGTAATACTGAACACTCTTGGCAAGAATATTTGAATAATATGTCATGTCAAGGAACATGGGCTGATGCGATTATCATTCAAGCTGTGGCTAATTGTCTCAATTTATCAATTTATATTGTTGAATCAAATGAAACTTTTGCTCCTGTCACTCTTGTTTAATTTCGTTCCTATTACAAATTAAGTTATCGTCTCTTTCGTAGAAAAATACGTAAACATTGGGAACATCAAACTTTAAGAGGGTATAAAGGAAAAGTAACACACATCTGAACAGCGCCACCATTTTGGACGGCAATCTATCCGTTCCGATGTTAACCGCGTAACTCTTTCCTCCTTTCCGGTTCTAGATTTTTGTTCGTGAAATGACCAGAACTCAATTCATTCTATAGGTGTCAGAACATTCACTGAAGCGTGATGCTTGAAGTTGTTTCTCGCGGTGAATTTGCCTGTAAAGAGCTGTAAACCCGGCGCAGCTTTTTCTCGACAGCTACAGTGAGCTTACTTTACCATTTTGTAAACAAGGCCAAACACACGACAAATTAATCTAGCACTGCTAAATGAGGGTGCTAATGGGGGTACCCAATTGTCAGTTAACTACTATTTTTTTTCGGCCAATTGTCAGTTAACAAGAGGCTACACTGGTAGCCTATACTCATGCGCTTGTATAAGGAAAATTTATGTTTTTCTTTTTTAACTGGGTCACGCTGTCGGAAATCGGTTCATTTCAATATTTTCATTCATTGATCTTATCAAGTGATTTAGCTTGACAAGTAGGAAATTACGTATATCAGTAGGGCTTTTAAATTTGCAAAGTTAAGATAAGATTACTTTAAAGGCCATGAGAATGACCAGAGTGAATGCGTTTTCGGGATTGGACTTAGAACAGCCGCTTTACGAAAATTATTCGACATTAGATTCTCATCTAAAAACCATAATTTCTCACCTGTCAAGATAGCTTCCAAAACCGTAATAAGGATTGTCAGTATTAAAGATGTCTGTTTGATACAGGATCGTACACATAGAGTATGGGAAGGAAAAAAATCGAATTTCACTGATGCTTGTGTCCAATAAAATACGCTGTGGCTATATGGCCGGTAACCGGTCAAGGTTTTCAAAACACTAAATGGCCGGCAGTTCTATATTCACAGTAAATTTCTCAAAATCGAAAAATTCCAGCTAATCTAAACTATCATATGTCGATTTAGAAAAGTCAAGCGATCCTGAAATGCTTTATAGATCTCAAGTCTAGGGTTTGGTTTACGCTGGGCACAGAAGACGAAACCATGTTTTGTGACACAAACTTTTTTCAGTTCCACTGCCGGTCAAGGTTTTCAAAACACTAAATGGCCGGCAGTCCTATATTCTCAGTAAATTTGACAAATCGAAACAATACAGCCATTCTGAACTATCATATGTCGTGATCCTGATCAAACGAGCCGGTTTTGTGGGATTTCTATATCACGAAACCATGTTTTGTGACACTTGGAACTTTTTTCAGCTCGACTGCCGGTCAAGGTTTTCAAAACACTAAATGGCCGGCAGTTCTATTTTTTCAGTAAATTTCACAAAATCGAAAAGATCCAGCCATTCTGAACTATCATATGTCGTAATCCTGATCAAACGAGCCGGTTTTGTGGGATTTCTATATCACGAAATCCCCGACGAAACCATGTTTTTGCAGTCGAGCTGAAAAAAGTTCAGTGTCACAAAACATGGTTTTGTCTTCTGAGCCCAGCGTAAACCAAACATTAGACTTGAGATCTATAAAGCATTTCAGGATCGTTTGACTTTTTTAAATCGAGATATGATAGTTTAGATTAGCCGGAATTTTTCGATTTTGTGAAATTTACTGAGAATATAGAACTGCCGGCCATTTAGTGTTTTGAAAACCTTGACCGGCAGTCGAACTGAAAAAATTTCTAAGTGTCACAAAACATGGTTTCATCTACTGAGCCTAGCGTAAACCAAACACTAGGCTTGAAATCTATAAAGCATTTCAGGATCGCTTGACCTTTCTAAATCGACATATGATAGTTTAGATTAGCTGGAATTTTTCGATTTTGAGAAATTTACTGAGAATATAGGACCGCCGGCTATTTAGTCAACCCGCGTTCGCGTGCTAGGACAAAATGACGAAACAGAATACATACCATGTATCTCACTTGTCGCACTTCCCATTAGAAAAGGTAGCTCCATTTCCAACTGAGCCTTTGTAACAGCTTTCTCGTCGATCTTCTCTAATCGCAACAACTTTAAATCAAACTCACCGAGTCCAAACTTTCCGCTTATTGTTTGATTATATGTCCATTGAATTGTGCTTTGTCATGTCAAACGGTATGCGACTTATGTGTCATTCGAATGCCGATCCTTTGTCATCATCTCGATAAAAACTCAGAATAACTTTGACCACGCCACTCGACGCCATCACGGAGATCAAGGTCAACGCTCTACGACCCTGGTACCTTTCGCATATAATATCGGTTAATATGTCACCTGGTCACGCAGCGAGGCAGGTAAAAGTCACAAAATAGCTTTGCTGTTAGGAAAAAACTATGTTGCTTTTATTAACAACAACAATCGTTCATTTAGTATAATTAATAGAATGTCACTTAACTGTTACCGTATTTTCTCGATTAAACGCCGGGCCCCGAATAAACGCCGGGTATAATTGAGGAAGTTGTAAGTAAGCTCCTCAAACGTTTGTTTGTGGTATAATAAACTTAAGATTTAAGGGCAAGGTACAAGGCTGCCAAGAAAAACGAATAATAACCCTTTCTTAAAAAATGGCGGGCGAGAACTGAAAAAACTGCTGATACAAAGAAACGCCGGGTCCACAAGGCCAAGTTTGAAATAAACGCCGGGGGCATTTAATAGAGAAAATACGGTAACTTTTCATTTATCAGTTAACTACTATATTTTTGGGCAATTGTCAGTTAACTGTTAACCCCATCAGCACCCTCCTAAATGCACTGGTATTCTAAATTTCACTTTTGCCGGAACGCAATTGGCATGAAAACAAAACGAAAAAAACTCGCGAGATAATAACGCCTTTTGTCACAACATTTCACCCACGACTGAAAAACCTTAAACAAATACTGATGAAAAATGGAGTTTCGTTCAAAACCAACCATTCCTGAAAACTATTTACAAAACGCCGTCTAACACATCATACAAGACGTAAATCACTTAACGACACGACTCATAACAGCCAAACTTTGAAAGCTAATATAAATGCATCGCAACCGCAAAACCACATAGCGGAGTCGGTGCAGGCCTGTCATGAACCTCATTTCGATCTGAGGGAAACTAAAAAAGTGACCGCCAGGAGTGGTGCCCTGTTTATCCGCTCCAGACCCAATATTTTCTATATAAGTGCGTCCATAGCAGACGTGACCGAAAAATGACCACGTGATCACCATTTTCCCACCATTTTTCATGTCAAAATATATAAAACAGCAGACTTGATACTTTAGCTAACTACAAAACTTTCCGTTTCATTATGCAAGAGTAGGAACAGCAAAATACCATAAATTTTGACTTTCGTTCTTTTTTCGAATACTGCTGGAGAGTTGAAAAAGAAATGGCTGATGGCGCGATGTTTGCTAAACATAGCTCAAATTGTCCTGGCATGGGGAAAGGCAGCTCTAGAGAAATGACATGTTGTTACGGCCTCCTTTCATTAGATTCGGCAAATGTGAAGTTCAATGTTTGAATCGGGCCTTACTTTAAAGAATATTAAAGATTCAGTCACCATTTGTTGTGTCAATTGATATTTTGATAATTAATATTAATGTCTCATCTGATCAGATATAAAGTCATTGCACGTGACGTATTATCGATGTGGGCTTTTAATTGTTTTGAAATTGCGGCAATCTATTGTATTTGATTTAGAAAGTCTTTTCCATTGTCAAATATCCCAACCGAAAATAGACAATAAATAACTGAAAATGCACTGTGTAAATTGAACCAACAACACATTTTCATCGTCAATTAGCTAGCAAGGCGGGAAAAGTCTTTCACTTTCACTTCACTAACATCAAAATTATTTACATTCACACTCGTGATTCTTTGTTACTCATAACCTTTTTTGACTTGCACCAACACGAATTTTCAAACCAAGTTCTCTCAATCTTCTCTATCCTGCCAAGAACCATATCCAGTTGACTACTGCGCCTCGCATTTTCTACATAATGTCTGATTCTACAACGCCGTCTTTACCATATTTATTTTATATTTATTTTAGATTCTTCTTTTTTTAACCTCATGTTTCAACGCATTAACGAGATGGCTTTAAGAGCCCTTTGATTCATTTCGTAGAGAAGACTATTAGTAGGTAGTATATTATGTATTAATTTGTATTGAAACATGGAGAGCTTAACTTCTTTAGTAACGTAAAATGGGAGTGAGTATACTTTTTGTCGTTCTGTTTTATTAAAATCAGAAAACGGCAAACTGATCCTTACGGCAAGGCGATGAAGGAGTAAATAAAAGAATAAAACAAAATTTATATTTAAACGAATTTGCCCAATATTTCGGTTTGAAAACAAACCTTCTTCAGGGGCTAACAGAAAAATGAAAAATGAAGTTAAAACTAAAAGTTCGTTACAAATAAGAGTTTGAAATTATGAAAATAAAAACAATAGATTATTATTGGTGCAGGAGAGTAGGTGTCGTATGTCAATGAGTTTCGTCACGTCTATTTATTCCTAGAGGAGATAACGTTTTCCCTTTGTGTATCAAATGAGCCTCTCTCGCCTTTCTCACTGCGTCACGATTGCTGCGTATGAGTTCAAGTGGGATTAGAAGAACATCATTGATTGAATGTCCAGCTTGATTGAAATGTAGGGAGACAGGAGTGGGATCGTTGAGTTGATGATGGTTTATGATGGAACGGCGGTGTTCTCCAAATCGTTCATTAAGTTGCCGTTTGGTCTCTCCGATGTATTGGCATTTACATTTCTTACATTCAATCAAGTAAATAAGATTTTTGGATTTATTAAAACCTAAATCAAATAATCTTTTTTCAGCTGTTGGCGGAGGAAGCTTTTGATTGTTGGTTAGCATCTTATATATTGTTTTGCATGTCAAGGTTTCAATATCAATTGCAGGAGTTGAAGATGACTCATTAGGTCTTATTTTAAGCAAATCTTTCCACTTACGGGGAATTGCAGATAAAAGACCATAATATTGTAAAAAGTTGCACTCAGCATGGAATTTCTGTTGAAAATGGGGGAAGGAGAGAAAGCAATTCTTATGCTTATCTATGAGGTCAGATAACTTCCAGATGCCTTTTTGATGCCAATTTCTAAAGTACACAGAGGATTTATCTATTTTAATATTCTTGTTATACCATATAATTTGATTTAAGACGTCATCTTTCGTTTCAGGATTTTTGCTAGTTAACTCTTGCCAGTAAATGATCACATCCTTATAAAACTTTGGTATCGAATTTTCTAATTTTACGCAATTAATATCATAATTGGGGTAATAAATACGCGTTCCTCCTACACTAGCAAGTAGGGATGTTGGAATAACTTTCCACTGGGCATTATCATCTGAATATAGTCGTTTTACCCAGTATAACTTTAACGCTTTATCGAACACAGAGAAGTCTATCATGTTAAGTCCTCCTTCTTCTTTGCTTTTTATAATTGTCGTTTTTTTTTATTTTAGGTGGTTTGTATCTCCATATGAAACTAAAAATTATCTTATTTACTTCTTCCGTGAAGGAAAGAGGCGTCTCGATTACGCTACAGATAAAAGTTAGTTTTGATAGTGTAAGTGTTTTGACTATATTTATTTTTCCAAACGTGGAAATGTCTCTTGCCGACCAAATATTTAGCACTTTCTTTAGAGGGCCAAGTTTGTCATAAAATTTTTTTTTAATTACGAGATCTTCGTTCATTCACTCCGTGTCGAGCGGTTGAACTTTGAACCAGCTTTCATATGCATTTAGCTTCGCCAAGAAACACTGCGACACATACACTTTTCTTTTTTTCTTTCTTTTCCCTTTTTGCTGCGAGCCCCCAGGCGAGTAGCACACTAATCTTTGGTTTGCCTGTGGTTCCTTGGGTCCTCCGCGCCTTATGTTATGCAGCAGTCTCAATTTTTGTTTGTCATGATGATTTTGAGCAAACGTACGTCCAGCAGTGTCATCATAACTTAGTTGCGCCTGGCTCTGGATGAGTCTTTCGCCGTCCATAGCACGTGCTCGCTTAAGTGTTTCTTGTACTGTACATTGGTTTACCCGTATCTTAACTACTGTAACATTGTATGGTCCTCAACGTATCCATCCAATTTGAATAGACTTCTCTAATTACAGAAGCGCATCGTCAGAATCATTTGTGGAGCTGTATATCTTGCCCATACTGCAAACCTTTTTCGGACTCTTGATATCCTTGATATTTTTAACATTAATGCGTTCTTTGTTGCGTGTTTTATGTACTCATATCATAATAACGTCCTTCCAAATACTTTTAACACCACTTTTGTTACTAATCGCCAAGTACACACATATAATACTCGAAATGCTAATAACTACCGACCATATTTCTGTAGAACAAACATTTAACAGTTCACAGTCCTCTATTTAGGACCTAAACTATGGAACTCCCTTCCCCATAATCTAACGCAATTGACAAATTACTCTAGTTTTAAGACTTCATTAAAAAATACCTTATCGAGAGAGCTATAAATTAAACTCGCCTGACCATGATATGGCAGATCATAATTAAGTATCAGAGGCGGATCCAGGGGAGGGGTTGAGGGGGTTGCAACCCGAAGCCCCCCCCCCCCCCCCCCCCCCCCTTTGAGCAGCATTTCTTTTATTTGTTTGACTCTTCATAAAAATAATATAATAAAATTGTTTTATACGTAGTTATTTCACTTCCACCAATTAACTGATTGTCAAGTTAGGAAAAGATAATGTACATTTCGCGACAGTAGTTCGTTAATATGTGAAAAGATCGTGTCAGGATCCAATCGATCATTTCAAGAAATCTGTGGCTATTCCCCTTCTTGATTCCCTGATTATTCAAATGCAAGACCGATTTTCCGACGAGGATCGCCACGCCCGTCACCTGCTTTATCTAGTACCATCAATCATAGTCAATAACACCCTGGAGCTATCTGACGAAACAGAAGGCATGTTGTACTGGGATGAAGACCCTCCATTTTCCAAATCCCTTGGGAATGAGCTGCGAAGATGGCAAACTATGTGGCAGTCAGCAGAGAAGGAACTTCCGAGCAATCTGCTACTAGCACTTGGTGCGTTTGACGAGGATGCTTTTCCAAACATCCATCGTCATCTCCTCATTGCATGCACCCTACCAACATTGACCAATCAGTAGTGCTGAAGCTGAGCGGTCCTTTTCGCTCATTAAACAGATCAAGACCTGCTCCAGAGATCAACGATATTTGAAGAGCGCTTCTCAGATCTCGCTGTTATTGCTATGCATTACTCTGAGAAATTCGAGTAGACGAGATATGGGAGAGCTTTGTAGAAGCTCATCCAAAAAGACTCTTTTAGGCTACATTGTTCGATTTACGAGGTATGTATAAAAACGACACTGATTACTATCGTTGTTTCTGCTGTCCCTTTTAATCATGCATTATTATTAGTTTTGGTTTTCTGGTTGAGAAATGAGGTAAACTCCAGATTTTATATCATGCCTTCACAAACGTTTTTCGAGTCTCAGGAATGCTGGAAATGGCGTTTTAGAGGGCCAAATCGGAAAAATTTCCCGGGGGACATTGCCCCGGACCCCCCTAGAAGCTTGCGCCTGCGGTGCTTGCCATCCACGTCGATGGCGTCTAAAGATATTAAGGTGTACAACCCCCCCCCCCCCCCCCTTTCAGGAATTCCTGGATCCGCCCCTGAGTATGAGGAGCCCAATTTTTTAAGCTTTTCAGCTTCCATTGGGCTTCCTCGCCACTCTACCTATTAAAGTTAAGTTATTCAATATTACATTTAATTTCGAACTATTTTTGTAGCTCTTTTTGTAAATTTGCAATTTTTGTAATATTTTTTCTTCTTCTTTTTGTAATATTTATTCTATGTCGCAAAATGTAAATAAATAAATAAAAAAAAAATTGCAAATGTATCATGCCAAATTCAAACCTATTTGTTGCTGGAAGCATTCATCAAGGTCACGAACGATTTAGTGACATTTCACGGGGAAGGCAATGTTCTTTTATGAGTTTTTCAGCGTTGTTACGTGCTCAGAGGTTGCCGATTGAACAATGGATCACAAAGAGCATTCATCAAGGTCACGAACGATTTAGTGACATTTCACGGGGAAGGCAATGTTCTTTTATGAGTTTTTCAGCGTTGTTACTTGCTCAGAGTTTGCCGATTGAACAGTGTTACACAAAGAACTACTTATAATGGTATGGTAATTCGAATATGATGGAAATTGATCCAATAAATAAATATATGAAATTATCAAAATCTGTATGTACATTTACTGTTTCCGTTATATTTTATTATACTGCCCAGCATCTGCTCGCAGCATTATCATTACAATCTGTAACCTCTAGTTTATCTAATAATTCACGTATTATTCTCCCAAAAAAAAAAAAAAATTGCAGGCAGGGGCCATTTTCACTTTCCTCAGTTCAACTGCTTTATGACCACATTTGGGCAGTCTATCAATGTGTTGAATTATAAAATGATTTAACCGCATAAAATTTGTTACCGTACCCAAATTCGCAATTAGCCAATCAGAAGCTTGTTATACTGTCCTGATATCCTACATGTATGGTATCAAGTCACACTGACCCGATATCGTACGATTTTATGGTGCAAAGTTTGAAAATGCAACCATTAACGCCAACTTTACCACTGATTCCAAAAGTTCCTTCAACTGAACGTTTGAACTGCTGAAGCGAGTATTTGAAGCTTACATGTGACATTTACACTATTTATGTGTTCGTTCCCTCGAGATAAGACTTGTAAAATGATTTCTTCGGCATACACTGTAATGTTTTCGTTTTCAAATGCCGATAATAGTTTCGCAGAGAAGGGTTTTACACATATTTTGCTACCACGATTTGTCACTTTGCTCGTTGTATAAAACTCAAAGTAAAATTATTTTTCATTCATCACTTTTTGCGCCGTTTGATGACTTGTATTATTCTCCTCGCGGGCCCACGATAGGACACCTGACAGATTTTATTACCGTAACTGCTAAAAATATCACCTGATTTTGGGACGAATTTGGGTACGGAAAATACCTAATGAGGCCCTGCCAGGGTAAATTCCGACAGGCGACATGACCCAAAAAGTAGCGACAGCACGTAAAATGAAATCGCGACAAAAGACAAATGTTCGTTCAATTTCCGACAGCAACGTGAAACATTGATAAAACACCGACACGAGACATTTTAAAATTCAGGCTATGTCTACACTATACCGGATAGCTCGTGCGCCGGCACAAAAACCATACCGGATAGGCCTTTCGTTCACACATGAAACGCTAGTTTCGGAACGATTTTTGTTCCGGAGCGCCGCTGCGACGCGGCGCTCGTGAAAGTGAATCGTCACATATCGGATAGATTTTTGTGCTTTTCTCTGGGGCAGTGTGAACAGGCAATCGAACCGAACCGTAGCGGAAGTCAACAACTAGGAGCGAGGATTGAAACCCACTGAAAAAGAAGTAAATATCCAGTTCTGGGTCGTTTCTGTTCACACCACGCCGGAGTATTTTTCATGTCGACATGATAAGCTATCCGGTATAGTGTAGACATAGCCTTAATCGTCACATACTCGGATAGATTCTCGTCGGCCAATCTCTGGGGCAGTGTGAACAGGCAATCGAACCGAGCCGTAGCGGAAGTCAACAACTAGGAGCGAGGATTGAAACCCACTGAAAAAGAAGTACGACGGCGGGCCCACGAAGTTCGACGGCGTCTCGCCAAAATACGAAACACGGCTCGACGAAACTTGCCTGATATGCTGCCGAAGCTAGCGTACCAAAAAGGTACGATTAGATTTAAGTATTGTGCAAAAGTGGTCGCTTAAGCACCAGACGTGCTCCTACATGGCGGTTCGTCGAACATGGAGGTTCGTCTAACGGTTAATATGCCTGCTTTTATCGTGAGCTTGGCCATGGGCTGCTGGGATTAGACGACTTAAAACAAACCAATGTTGAACTCAATGCTAAGCTCAAAACCCTATTACGTTTTAATGTTGAAGTATCATTTCTCGTCTTGAGATGCCTGCCCAGCTGCAATCGGAACAAAAAGGCAAGCGTTTTGCAGCTTTTTGCACAGATCAATGTACATGGTGCAGGTGCCGAGTTTTATATAATTATTTTTGAAAATGAAACTGGTACAATTAAAACTGTACAGTTGTATAAACGTTGAGTACAATATTACACATTATTAATGCACAGTGTCTACCCTTGAAATGCTGCCGAAGAAATAAAAAAAAATTCTACCGCAGCATTGCTGCAGCAATAACTATCTCAATTATTCCAGGGTTGGACAAGCACTGTGCATAATCCACCATAATGTTACAACGCGTATGTAAAAACTTTTTAACAGCCACCAACTTACAATTTGTCTGAACACAACTCAGGTTTTTCCATTCAATATTATGTTCTGAGGAGCCTCATGAGATCCATGTTGTTTACCAGTGGATACGGTGAACCATCTTCGACTATTCGATAAAATTATATGTGACAGCTTAAAGGAAATTTTAACTTTAATTTTAATATTAAAATATGCCGGAGTGTGAAAATGAGCAATGCGAGCAACTAAAAACAAAATAAGTCCGATGTTATTATCGAAAAACTCGATCTTTTTGCTCTGTTGCCTTGAAATCATGTCGGAATTCAAAAAAATGTTCACGGCTCAGTTTTCTTTGATTGACGCCCATCACTCCGATCCCAAGCCCTTCCCACTCGCGGGGAAAGGAAATTCTTTGTGATGAGAATACTCGTTACACGGGGCAACGCAACGTTCAATTTTCTATCCCCTGAAGTCATAACAAATTTAACAGAACTAAGGCCCCGTCCACACGTATCCGGATATTTTTGAATCCGCAGCATTTTTGTTACGGATTAGAAAATATTCGCGTCCACACGTAGCGTATTCGAATCGTATTTGCCCGAATTCGCCGGATACATGTGGACGGAAGGCCAATCCGCAACAAAAGAGTTGCGGATTCAAAAATATCCGGATACGTGTGGACGGGGCCTAAATAACGGACAATTGTATTAACATATAATAACGATTTTGAAACAGTCAACCTTCTCAGCCGATTACAGTTTAATTTATTTAATTTGATAGTTTTCATGTGGGTAAAATTGTCGATCTTTTTGCTCTTTTGCCTTGGCATCCTGCCAGAATTAAAAAGAATGTTAATGGCTTTTCTTTGGTTGATGTCCATCACTCTCATTCTCTTCCCAAACGCAGGAAAAGAAAATTTTTTGTGATAAAAATATAGTAACACGGGGCTACGCACTGTTCAATTTTAAATACACTTTATTTTTTCCTATTCAAGAAATATACATATTTATTTAATAGTTTGTTAATCAGTGCAACGTGTAGTCGAACTGGCACCTGTCCGCTGTTTCATATCTTGAGCGATTTTGCCGGGAACAATTGGGATAATGGCCGTATAACTAAGGGGAAACTTAACAATTAATTTAAAAATAGCAAACAGGATGTCAAATTTCAACTGAACCATTACCATGTTTTCACAGGAAGTACTAACCACGACAGAGAAGTAAAATATTTTTTTCAGCGAAACAAAACGACGTTTAGTCGAACTTAATGATTTCTCCTTCACGTTATAGCATTTGTTCCTGTTTCAAATGTCAGAATTCAGGTTAAAGAAAGCAGTTAAGGAAAAAATGTAAATGTAAATGTAAATATCGCGTCCTCAACTCCTCATACTCTCCCTTCGGCAAAACAAGTTCTTGACCACCAACCGGATGGGAAAATAACTTTTTGTGACCAGAAGGTGTATCTTATAGTAACGGGCAAATAAATTTTAAACCATCGATTCGTTGCGAATTGTAGTCATTTGGGGCATCTTGCAAGAACGTACTATAATCAGTGTTCAATATTCAGCTACTTAAAACTAAAAGACAGATCAGTATAAAAGGCCTTGCTTCCAATAAATGACATTTATGGCATCCTATCAAGTAACGTTCACTCACCCATTTACACTTAAACAGAAATAATATACCTTTTTCCAAATCGTCTATAAGTTTCTCCACGCCATTCCATACAAGGAAACGACTAGATACCTCGATTTTGCCACTTTGCTGGACGGAAGTTGCAGGCAAGCGCTCATACATGACACACTTTGGTGACAGAAGATTAATTTACTAGTTTTTATCATCAGCTCAGTGAGCCAAACAGCAAAAATAGTTACTTCTGTTGAATCCATGTTTATGCTGGACTGGACGTGAAGCCACGGGAAATTGTTTTCTTATGGTAAGCCAGTGTAAATATCTATGTGCTATCCAGTCGATTTGTCGAACTTTGCGTCGATCCCAAGGTTCCTTTCAATTTAGAGAACCCAATCTATAATACTACAGCGCTATTTTTATTAGTCCGGGTATTAATGTTTTCGGATAAATCTAAAACCTGCACTACAAGACTGCAATGTGACTTACAATGTTTCACAGAAAAAAAATGAAAACATAGAGGCAAAGTGTGTTTCATTCCCTTCCTTTTATGCTGGCGACAGCACATTTTGACGAGTTTACAGCTATCCGCACGAGCTCTCCGTCTTATCGCTCAAGCTTGAGGATATTGTTAGCTAAGCTAGCAAGAACGAATTTACTACTCTTCGAAAACCAAAGCAAACAAACGAACATTACCTTGGGGTAGTCACATATACTACGCGTTGTCTATCTATTTTTAATTACGTTCGAGGGCAACACCATAATCTTGATTTGTTTGTGTTTCTTCCAAGCAGGAGAAATAGAAATGTTTGTCTATTCTTCTCCCTCCCTTCCTCCATCCCCCTGCCCCGCCTCTTCTTTGTCCGGTATCTGGGGACTAAAATGCCAGAAATGCGTTTACGTTCGTTTGCGCAGGAACGCTTTAAATCTAGCGGATAAAACAAATTTTATGCTTTTGAACGGTAGAAAAATATTGAACACAGCTGGCCGCTTTGTGTCATGGTAAATGAAGTTTATACACTGCTTGTAGCCGCTTTATGGTCTGCCTATACGGGTATATCACTGAGTTTGCAAATTATCAAGTGCAGTGGAAAAAAAAAAACCTGTTTATAAACGACACCTTTAAATTTAGGTTAAACGGGCTTATTAATAAACTTATATTTCGATAAAGTTCAACCTTCCCTTAGTGGGTAAAATTGTCGATCTTTTTACTCTGTTGCCTTGATATCCTGTCAGAATTCGAAAGAATTTTAAAATTAACGGTTTTCTTTGGATTGCTTCTTGACCTTCTTCACGTTTTAGCATTTGTCCCTGTTTTGAATGTCAGAACCCAGATAAAAGAATGCAATTAAGCGAAAAATGTAAATGTAAATGTAAATATCGTGTCTTCATACTCTCCCTGCGGCAAAACAGTCAAAACAATTTCTTAACCCCAAATGGGAAAATATTTTTGCGACTAGAAGGTGTATCTTATAGTAACGGCCAGAACACTTAAAACCATCGATTCGTCGCGAATTGCAGTCATTTGGGGCATCTTGCAAGCACGTTAAGGTAGGAATTTCTTTCGTACTACATAACCGGCCTATTTTTTCCATCTTGTTTCTGAAATCTTTCCGTCAGTGTTCAGTATTCAGGTAAGACAGCTCAGTGCGAAGAGCTTTTGCTTCCCATAATTGATGCTTATGCAGCTTATGGCATCCTATCAAGAAATATACTCTCCTCATACACTAACCCTGCCCATTTTCACGGTATGTACTTGGTGTATCCCTTATTATTTTGTATTTTAATTTAAACACTTAGTTTTTATTTCAGTAGAAAAAGAAGATAAAAACAGCAGAATGGGGAATCGAACCCGGGCCGTATGATTTACTCCATGCACACTATCCACTACACTACCGAGGACTAGCTGCCGAAAATTGTAATTTTTAAGGGAAAGATAATATGCTGCTAGCCCAGACCATATATAAGAACTAACCCTTTCGATACACTGGAAATACTGGAATCAGTGCTTAACCCTAAATACTAAAATCAGTGCTTCAACCCTAGATACTGTAATCCGACCCTAAATTACACTGCAATATATCTAAATACATTACAATAAGGGATACATGAAGTACCATACATTATGATCAGGGATACACCAAGTACCTAGTAGTACTTAAGCAGAAACAATCAGATACTTTTTTCTAAATAATTAGTAAGTTTCTCCTCGCCATTTCATACAGAACAAGGAAAATTAGGTTAAAGACCTTGAGAAGAGAAATTGCATGCAAGCGCTCATACGTGACACATTTAGGTGGCAGAATTCAAATTATTTTACTTTTTATCATCTGCTCAGTGAGCCAAGCAGCAATGAACGTTACTTCTCTTTAATACATGTTTATACTATTTGTATCACTAGTCCCGGGTATTAATGTTGTCGAATGGAATCTAAAACATGCACTACAAGACTGCAGTGTAATTTACAATGTTTCGTCCAAAAAAAAAAAAGAAGAAAAACATGGAGGCAAATTTTTTATGATGTTTCATTTTCATCCTTTCTTGCTGGCAACAGCACAGCTTAGACGAGGTTACAGCTAACTGCACAGCACTCCGTCTTGTCGCTCAAGCAGGAAAAATCGAGATGTTTCTCTATTCTATTCTCTCTCTCTCTTTCTCTCCGTCCGGAAAATCGTGGGTTCGAAACCCATCTGGAACTCGGAAAAAAATTTAAGTTTCTTTCTTTACACACTTATCATTCTATTTATATCATTGAAATTGAAAAGTTTTATTTTAAACGACATCAGTATTTTCTTTTAGTTTAAACAGGCTTACTGGAAATATATTTTGATATATAGAAAGTTTTACTTTCTCTATGTATGTTGCTAAGAAATCCTGTCATATTTCAAAATAATTTTAACGTCTTTTCTTTGATTAACGTCTACCAAAACTCAACTTTATCCTTCTCTTTTGAAGACAGTGACTCATGTGTTATTGGTAACAGCTGTGATGTTTTTTCTTCACTTTTCTTCACGTTAAAGCATTTGTACATGTTTCAGATATCAGGTGAATTTTATCGACAAAACGTTGATAGCTGTTCGACGTGTGGGAAAGTCTACGATCTCTCTTATTTCTCTGTTCGCCATTTCTTGTCACAGGATTCGAAGTTATACTCGCTGGTGGAGTAAATTGTTTGTAATGAAAATACTAGTAACACTGGGTTTAATTTTAATAGCTTTTGATACAGTATTTTTTTGGCATTCAGAACATATTCTTGGCTTTCACTTACGTCATATCAAAATTCAGAAGCATTAAACAATAGATTTCGAATCCAAAATGTTTATGCAATTGTAGAGAGTTTAAAACTACACATCTTGGCCAAACTTTGAAGCGCCAAAGCATTTCGTTCAAGAGTTATAGGCGAACAAGTATTAGACATTTTTAGTAAGAAATGTATGGAGCGGCCATCTTTGTGCCCAAAACATAGTGTATTTGTTATAAGCTCCATTAACTCGGCTTATAAGCACTTATAATGCAAACAATAACTTTCAGCCGATTCAATTTTGTTTATTTTCACGGCTTATCTGTGATAGCGTGACGAATTGCGTGACACATTTAAAACCTTTGTAAATCGGAAGCAAATCATCGTGAAAACCTGAAACTTTCTGTGAAAGATTAATAATACTTGTATCCACATACCATGTTAGAAACAGCTTTGTAGGATGTATAGTTTAGATTTTTTAATTTTTATGACGTCATTTGAAAACCAAGAATTGATAAAAACCGCAGTGTAAAGTCTATCTAGCACCTGTCCGCTTTTTCAAACCGCTGGCAATTTTGACAGCAAACAATTGGGATAATAAGCGAATAATTACGGGGATACTTAGTGTAATCAATTTCAAAATAGCAAACAGGATGTTAAATTTCTAAAACCGATATCATGTTTTCACAGGAAGTTCTAACCAGCAGAGAAGTGAAATCGTTTTTGAGTGAGACGAAACGGCGTTTAGTCGAACTTAATCATTTCTTCTTCAAGTTGTAGCATTTGCCCTTGTTTTAATTGTCAGAATTCAGGTAAAAGAAAGCAGTTAAGGAAAAACATAAATGTTAAAATTTGTAAATATCGCGTCCTCAACTCCTCACACTCTCCCTTCGGCAAAACAAGTTCTTACCCCCCCCCCCCCCCCCCCCCGGGAAAATAATTTTTTGTGACTAGAAAGTGTATCTTATAGTAACGGGCAAACAAAGCAAGATTGGATTCACCAATTTCCGAAAACCGAAGCAAATAAATGAACATTACCTTGCGGTTTAATAACACATGTATGCGTGGGTTACCTATTTTTAATTATGTTCGATGTAAGGAGAACACAACCCCAATCTTGGTGTTTCTGTGTGTCTTCCAAGCAGGAAAACGCGAGATGTTTGTCAGTATCCCCCAGGATTTCAAACTCCCCCCCCAAAAAACCCCCACCCCCCCCCCCCCCCACCCCCAACCCAAAACTGGTCGATTTCATTTTACTCGTGTCCTTGAATTTAAAGCAAGTCATTGGTCGCAGTGTAGGGCTGATCTTACGACAGTTTGATATAAAATATATAGGTGGCGCATACAAAAACAGCAGAAAAAGATATAGGAAAATTATCAACAGCTTCCGGCTGATACTGGAGTGACTGAGTGGAATGAAGACTATAGCAGAGATGTGACGAACAAGAATCCATTGATCCAAATCAACTGTTTATATTTATAGATATATCTTCCTCGCTGTTAGCCTGCTCGCAGACGTCTTCTATTTTCTCTGCTTCACGCGGAAAAGAAGTTTTCCGCGGGGAGCAAGGAAATCGGACACGGCTGCACGCAGACTACCTCGCGCGGGGTACGCCGAATAAGGCCCAAAGTGACTTTTGATGTAATGTCAAATTCTCCCTGTGTTTCACAAGGGAATTCAAGGCAATTTGGAATGAGAATCTAGCATTTTATCAGAAGTCACTTAGGTCTTTTTTCCAGACATCCCTTTTGGCTTAACCTTTTACATTTTACTCAGGCTTGTGCTCTTACGTTTTTGTTCCCTGTTGTTGCTTTTCTCACTTTGCAGTATTCTTCTACATGTTTTTAAGTACTGCTGTGGTATATTTACTCATGCGCGAAGCGGCATGAGGTAAGGTTTCGGCTCCGTTTTTCTTGTTATTATTTTTCTTGTTATTATTTTTATTTTTTGTGTCACGATTTTGCATGCAAATTAATGCACGCATATTTTAAATTGTGCACTTTCGGTTCATGTCTTCGCCATTTACACTTCCTGCTTACCTACCTTACTTACCTTAGTGACTTCCGGCTACTGTCACTTCCGGTAAAAGAGCGTTACTTAGATGTCACCACAGCATCTCCTACAACCCTACATACGTTACTATGTTCACGTTTGGTATATATAAGACTAAGAAGAATCACTGGCTTCATTGTGGTACAGCCTTCATTTCCAAAACATTCATTCCAAAACAACGTGGTTTGCAGGAACGATGACTGAATGAAAGGAGTAACTTTTCTCCATATCGGACATCTTCTTATCATGTTTAAAATATATCATAAAATTTTCTTACGAACGCGCATGAGTAAAGGCTGCTTGGAGCCTCTTGTTGGTAATACAATTAGATGTTATTTGCTTTTGTACAATTTTATTGAGATTTTTTAGGCCCAAGGATGTCTGACCACTTCTATTCTACCGCACTTCGAAGTACTAATTTTTACGCCAATTGCAATTAAGATTGCGTTATTTTCATACATTGTCGCCTGCTTAAAAAATAACTGGCAAAGGGAAGAGTGCATGGCTATCATATGAGAGAAGTCCTACGAATATCCCCCATTTCAACAGTTATAGATTGTAACATTATTAGAGCACAACACCCGGGGGGTACTCCCTACAATGGGCTATACGGGGATGCTCCGCCCGAAAGGGGTACCTTTTTGAGGCTAGAGATATATGAAAGGGTCGGGATTTCACGAGTTGAAGTATATGAAAGGGTAGGGATTTCACGAAGAATAGGAAAGGGAAGTGAAACCACGCCGTTGAAGCATAAAAAAAGGTAGGCAAAACTGCCATTTAAGTATTATAAAAAGGGTCTTTCAAAATATGTCAAAGAGATGCACGTAAAGGCTCTGAAAGGGGTACCATTTTCATTGAAAGGTATATGAAAGGGGTACCATTTTCAATGAAAGGTATATGAAAGGGGTACCTTTTCTGTTAAAATCGGTATATGAAAGGGTAAGGGTTTGGACCTCGGGGCGGAGCATCCCCGTACAAAACTGTGTTCAGTACCCCCCCCCCCCCCCCCCCCCCGGGGCACAACAGTGAGGATTGGGAGCAATAACTGTGTGCCAAAATACATTAATAAAAAAGTGTGTTGTTTCCTCTAGGATTGCTTAAACTCTGTATCATTGGCATAACATAGGCAAAGTTAATGATGCGGATTCTCTCCGCCTTTCAAGTTGTCAGCGTTCTGCTGTCGTTCCAGTTTAATGTAATCTTAACCTGCGATGTTGTCAACTGGATGGAAAACGTCGGGTGGTCCGAGTGCGCTAAGACTGAGACGTATCTACGTGGATTTTATGGAAATGACCCGTCAGGCAACGAGAATTATCGTATTGAAAATGGGAAGTGCTGTGCAGCAGAAATTAGCAACTATACCAGCCAGCCTGCTTACTGTAAAAAAGCAAACTGGGCTTCAGTGTTGGATGGGTAAGGCAAACAAATGAAACCTGTAGATTTTCGTATTAACAGTGCTTAATTATTAAGAACGTGCGTTTCATCGATCATAATTCCTCGCGAGACGAGAATCCATCCGCGGACTAAACTATTACAGTTCATTAGTACATAAATGAAATTATACATCTATGCAATTATTTTATTGCCTTATGGGCCGATTACATGGCGAATTTCAGCCCGGTTAGGCGGGCTGAGATTTCAGGCCGGTTTCTTGAACGAATCTTCTTAAAACGACGTTTGCGATTTCATGAAGGAAGTTTCAGCCCGGGCAAACGGGCTAAAAAACCTCATGCAATCAGAATGAAATTTCATCCCGGGCTGAAGAGCGAGGAAAGTGCACTTGGGCTTGCGCAATGATTTGTTTTCAATGAAACAAGATGGCGGCGTGGGTTGTCACCCCGGGCTGAAAATCGCCATGTAATCGCAACAAAATTCCAGCCCGCCTACCGGGCTGAAATTTCAGCCCGAGCTGAAATTCGCCATGTAATCGGCCCCTTAGTCTTCAATGAAGGCCAACCGATTTAATTTACAGACACTTCACTTTCTGATAATCCAACTTAGCAAGCCCTGTTACTCAGAAGAGGTATATAATTTAAAGGCCATGTCTTTGGCCAAAAAGTGTTTAATGCCCATATACAAATTCCCAAGGTTGGAGGTCCAATTGTCGGAAAAACTTGGGAATTACGGCCACAATCTCTCATGATGAAGCATTAACTATAAAAAAAAAACTATATAATAATAGGCTTGTTGTTCTGTTGACCATCCAAATTATTTGTTAGCGAACATAAATGCATAATAAAACATTTAATGACATTGTCTATTGATTATCCGACCAGTTTGGCTTGTAGTTTTATTTCAATCTCTTGATAATAGTAATTAGACTGAGTGGAGTACAATTTATAATGGTAAAACCGGACTGAGTGGAGTACAATTCAGGGAATTGGGCGAGTAATTTCAAATAGGCTTCGCGCATAGCGCGAGTCACATGGGACGTCTTAAAATTATGAACACGATAACCACTGAATTGTACGACCCGAAGTCAAATTACTAATTAATCGCATCAATAACAAAATTCGTCATGGATATTTTCTATCAGTTTAAATCAGTAAAGAAACACCAGAACGCACACGCAAGGTAGACGTCCAATTTTAGCTATCCAAAGCGTTGTAATTGGATGGCCAGTTTCGTAAAAAATAGGCGCGGATGACCAATCACAACGGCCAATTTTATTATTGATACGATTATTATTAAAAAAAAAGCGTACCCCTTTATTGAAAAAAGATTCACCTTCATGTTTCTTTTCTAAGCAACAACCGCTGGGGGCTCTGTCCAAACGGTTACTTTATAAATGGCTGGCGAACAAGTGCACTGAATTGGATACATGAAATCGAAGAAGCGAACTGCTGCCGTCCACAGAACCATCCGAATGATTACGAAGAATGTTACGATGAAGACTCCATGATGTCCTTGAACCAGAAAGGCCGGAGAGAATGTAGTCAGGCGGGCTATTACTTGACTGGGATCCACAGAGCGGATTGCGATAAATTTAGCTGCATTGACATGTTACATTGCTGCAAAATGAAACCCGGTAATTTTATACCCCTTGACGTGAATTTATTTTGCTTTTTACTCATGCGCGATGAGGTAAGGTTTCGGCTCCGTTTTTCTTGTTATTTTTATTTTTTGTGTCACGATTTTGCATGCAAATTTATGCACGCATATTTTATGCACTTCCGGTTCATAGCTTTGCCATTTACACTTCCTGTTTAGTGACTTCCGGCTACTCTCACTTCCGGTAAAACAACGTTACTTAAGTGTCACGACAGTGTCTCCTACAACCCTACTTACGTTACTAATGTTCACGTTAGGTATATATAAGACTTCTAAGAATCACTGGCTTCATTGTGGTACAACCTTCATTGACAACACATTCAACAGTAAACAAAGTGGTTTGCAGGAACGATGACTGAATGAAAGGAGTAGCTCTTCTCCATGTCGGACATCTTCTTATCATGTTTTAAATATATCATAAAACTTTATTACGCATGCGCATGAGTATAGGCTGCCTGCAGCCTCTTGTTGTAAATATTTAACCCTCGGACATACACGCAATTTAATACCTCCACCTTGATACAAGGGGAGGGGTGTCTGAACCCCCTTGGATCGTTTACTGTGACACCAGTAATGCTTTAACTCCATATTATCTTTTAAAAAAAAGCCTATCGTATCCTCTACAATGTAAGGTGGTCATGTTCCGATGATGAATTCATGTGACGTCATTTATTTGCGGCGTCGCCGTCTTGGATCTGCCATCTTGGATTAGTTTGATTTCCAGAACATCGGCCCTATTGGTACAAAATTAATCCAAATCTGCAAAAGCCGCAACAACAAAAAAGACAGTTTAGAGGGTTAAAGAAGCTGTAATGGTGATTATGTCAGTATTGGAGTCAAAGTATGCTATACTTAAAACAAAGTTACTGGAACTGAATTAAATGCTGAGATTTTAAGTGAATTTCTTGAAGGGAAAAATTATAATAAGTGATTTTCAAGAAAAGAAATTGAAAGAAAGAAGATAATATTTTGTTAAGTTAGGAATTGTAGTTTATTTCCGTCCTGATAATCCGTTGAGAAAGAAATTCTTCATTTCTAGGTGCAGAGCACTAGAGCACTATAGTAGTGTTATTTAAAGTAACCCCGAAAGTAACCTGAGACCATTATGTTTTTTTTGGTTTTCGTTGTCGTGAATATAATAGTTTGGCGTTATAGAGAAATACGCGGAATAGGGATGCATAAGAATAAGTTCATATCAACAAGTACAGTTACCTACGTTCAAGCGTATTAACATGGCCTGATTCAAAAACGAAAGTGAATATGGATAGCTTGAACACACGCAAAGGGTTCAATGTGAAATGCAAATTTTAAAGTGAAATCATAACTATGTTTACATAACCTGGAGAAAAAGGCTAGACATTCAGAGATCAGTACATCTTATGATGTAGCAGCCAATGGAGTTTTCTATCTTTCCGTTTCCAGGTAACAAAATGGACAGAAAAAAACATCTAGCTTAATCAATTCACTAAAACATCTTTTTTTTCAGCCACTGCAAATGTGGTTTGGATGGGCAGCGTGGACACGGTTGGATGGACTGTCTGCCCAAAAACCAACTCGTACCTCCAGGGACTTGAGATAAAGATCCCATCTGACAACAGCGGTAATTATCGCATTGAAGGAGGAAAGTGCTCTGCAGGAGGAGTCGGTTATACCGATGAGCCTGCAATCTGCACAAGTGGAAACTGGGCTTCACCGTTGGATAGGTGAGCGATAACAAACGTCGTTTTTAGCTCGTGGATGACGTAGTCATTCCATGGGCTTTCGGAGGCGGTCGAATGGCACTCACTCACTCACACACTCGATTCTCATTAATTTATTCATTAAACTTGGATTAAACATTTTTCTCCTGCCTTCCCTACTGGTTTTGTCCCAAGAGTCTTAAGCGCATATGTTTGGCATATTTTAGAGGGTACTAGAAAGGATGGACGGATGGATGGATGGATGGATGGATGGATGGATGGATGGATAACCTTTAATTTAAGAAGGCGTACATTTTTGCCCGATGTGATAACTGATGGAGTAGATGCGATCGAGCATGAAAATCTATCGGGGTCCATTTTTGTTCAATTTGAAAGCTTGTAAGCGAAAGAACACAAGCTGCGATAAAATGTACGTCGAATAATTAAGCGACGATGACAAAGATAGACCTCTTTAGCTTGTACATTTTGTTTTCCCATTGTAGGTCATGTGATGTTTTCAGGGGAATTCGTTCTTTGTCTTTTCATAAATTATGAATACATATGCACGTGACGAAAACAAAATTTAAAAGAAACAGTTCTCTAGGGTAACATCACATGACCTACATTGGGAAAACAAAATGTACAAGCTAAAGAGGTCTATTGACCGTGGTTCATTATTATTTGGACGAATTGCGTACATTTTTGCCCAATAACATGGACGAGTAGATGCGATCGAGTGTGAAGATCTATCGCGGCCTGAAGCTGGGTTTTCGTTCAATGGAAAGCTAATAAGTCAAAGAACACTAGCTGCGAAAAATGGGCATCGAACTGTTAAAGCGACGTTTACAAATATCGACAGACTGGTTCATTATTATTTGGACGAATCGACGATTTATCTTTTAAAATTGTCTGTCGGTTGTTATGAATGTGTTTCGCAGCAAGAACAACGTGAATCCAGCGATAACAATAACTAATTTGTTGTAAACGAATATAAACAATGATAGGTTTAAAAATGTTTTGCATTTGGAGTCTTTAATGCAACATTAAAATCGATCCAAACGTATTTTTCAACAGAGACACGCGTTTTGATAGTATTTGCCTTAAATTAATAAAAATTGATCCTTAATCAGGTATGTATTCCAGGATGGTCATTGGTTTAAGGTTTCCTTTTTCGTGCTGAGACGGACGACGAGGGACCTAGGGTTCGAAATTTGCCTTTGATTGATTAATTAATTAACTTAATCAGAAAAACTAACGCGGAGAGATTTCGACGTTTCGATGACATCCTGTCATCATTATTAAGAAAATGAAGAAAATGACAGGATGTCATCGAAACGTCGAAATCTCTCCGCGTTAGTTTTTCTGATTAATTTAATAACAAAAGTCAATCTTATACGAATTAATTAACTAATTAATTTATTAAATAGGTCAAGGATTTTTAAAATACTTTTTTTTCCCCAGTTCCTCCTCGGAATCTGTTTTGAATTTTCGATTGCACCGGTTAGGACTCAAATAGAATCTTTTCGTTAAGTTTGTGTTCGTGTTAAAGAAAAGCTATGTTTTCGTAGTAACCTGGACAGTGAACAGTGGACAGTGGAGTGAATACCTCGAAATAACACGTTCTATGTTTTACCCTTTTCAGCAATTATCGTTGGGCAGTCTGTCCTACCGGTTATTACTTAAACGGTATGAGAGCAGGTGGACTGACTTACATACATCTGATTGAAGAAGCGCAATGCTGCCGGCCACAGAATCATCCAAATTCTTATGAGAACTGTTACGATGAAGATGTGAAGAATTCGTTGGAGGATTGGAGAGAATGTAAACAAGCAGGATATTACATAGCTGGCTTATACAGAGGGAGCTGCGATAAATTTGAATGCATTGAAAAGCTAAGGTGCTGCAAGATGAAACCCGGTAAATTTTTTTATAATTGTCTTATCACGTTAAGGAACACTTCACGTCTTGCACATCAAAGTGCATACATCAAAGTGCACATCAAAGTGCACACATTGTTAAAAATTCAGCTGCATAACAATCTTCAAACCAAGCTGTCCAAACCAGTCTGCTTCTTAAAATTATTATTTCGTGTAAGACATATATATATATTATTATTTAGTTTAAGACAGAAATATACCAAAATTGCAGCCAGGATTCATGGTTTCATAAAAGTACGTATGTTTGACACCAGCAAAGTCACATCGCAAGAAACAAGGGATGTTGTTTACAAATGGAGAAACTGGAAGAGCTGTCAGTACTAGAATTTTGGAACAAAGAAGAGCAGTCCGCACTTTTGACTCTAGTTCCAAGATCGCGCAACACGTACGTCAACACGATCACAACATCGATTTTGAAAACATTAAGATCATCGACAGAGTGAGAAACTATCACGCACAATTATTATGACTATTTCTGGAAGCGTGGTATTCCCAAAGAGACCCCAACTCAGGGAATGATCACGTAGACATTCCTGACATTTACGCTTACCTGTATTTGTATTAATTTATTCTGTTGTTTTCTCGCACGCCTAGCACATTTGCATAATTTTTGGATCTTTTCACTGTTATGCTTTCTCATTCCTTCTAAACCGAAGAAGACTTAATTTTTAAGTCGAAACGTTTGTTTTATGTTTTTTAAAAGCCAGTGTCAAAAATTTTTCATACTTTTATGATAACCTATTTTCTTTGTCGCGAATTTTATTTGGTCTTTTGTAAAAGCCCCATTTTAGCGAGCTTTATTCTTTTCCAGTTTGCCTGAGTTGTCTACAATATAGGCAAACTGGAAAATTAAACTTAGCCTGCGAATACGGCGGACTGCTTTTTCGGCTGTTATCCGCGATAGTCGCTCGCTATGAGAAGACTGAGAAGCCAACGCGACGAGGGGCAGTTGTATCCGCAAGCTAAAGAAAATTCGGCAAATTAATGACTTTAACCCTCGGATTTTATTCTAAATTTAAATTGATCAAAACATGCGTATATAATATTTTTACTTGGGTTGTAAGATGTGATATAATTAATGAATTTGCTTCTTTTGGTAGCATTGTACACTTTTTCACCAGAAAGCGCGCATTTCTCTTCAAAAATGGCTTGATCTTGTGCTACTTATGACGTCATAAATCGCTACCGTAGTAACCAATTCCCCCTCCCCCCCCCCCCCCAACATTCACTATAAACTTTTGTTAATATGTGTCTCAAGGATAAACGTGCTGTCATTGAAGACGGAATGTTCTGACGATAAATGCTATTTAAAAAATTCGGAGTAAAACCTTTAGCGGGTGGCATCCCCCCTTCCCCTTGTACGTTTCAGGGCAACTGGTCTACCACTCAACCTTCAACCAATCGTCAAAATTATGATATGATGAAAACTGGGTATGGCTGTTTGTATTTTATTTTCAGTCTTTCATCAATTATTTTGCCATCCAGCAGGCCTGGTATAAGCCTAAAATTCCTTCAAAATGAAAGGAAAAATTCCCAATTCTCTTCAACACATCTCTTTTACAGCTTCTGCAAATCTCGTTTGGTTGGGCACATTCAACATGTACCCTATTGGCTGGGCTATGTGCCCAAAGACAAATTCATACCTCCAGGCATTAGATATCACGATCCCAGCTGACAACAACAATTATTATCGTATTGAAGAAGGAAAGTGCTCTCCAGGAATAGTCGGTTACACGGATCAGCCTGCAACCTGCACAAATGCAAACTGGGCCTCCATATTGGACGGGTAAGATTAACACATGTACCTGCTTGCTCCTTTATAGTACTATTGTTAAGTCAAACTGGGCTTCACTGTTAGACGGATTAAGGAAGGAAATTCAATTGCAATCTCTTAAGTGGTTATAAAAAAAAACAGTATCAGTCATGATAGTAGTGTACTAGTTTTAATTCTATCATTATCTAATCAGCCTGCTGATGGTACCATCCTCTGTAACTTCAAGAATATTAAAGCTATGACAATGAAACTTGGGGGTATATTGTATGAGTCGTGTGACGTGAAATTACGTCGTGATAATTCTAAAGAAACGAAACGAAACTAAAGAAACGAACCATTGCCCTAACATGCACATCAACATTTTGAAGTAACACGCTGACTGATCGGAAATATTGAGATCTGTCAGCTGCAGCGGTCTTATGATGCAATATGAAATTGTTATTTTACATCTCAAGGGATCTCAGTCAAAACCTTCTTAGTCCCTACAGCAATTAAAGCCAAAATGATTACTTAATAAACTTAAATGCAAATTGAAAATGTATATCCTGATACACCTTACTCTTGAGGACAACTAAATAGTAAGAATGTTCTTTGCAGCCAGTTTCATATGAAAATACAAGAGGCTCCAAGCAGCCTTTACTCATGCGCATGCGTAAGAAAATTTTATGATATATTTTAAACATGATAAGAAGATGTCCGACATGGAGAAGAGTTACTCCTTTCATTCAGTCATCGTTCCTGCAAACCACGTTGTTTACTATTGAATGTTGTGGACATGAAGGCTGTACCACAATGAAGCCAGTGACTCTTCTAAGTCTTATATATACCAAACGCATTACATACATAGTAATGTATGTGGGGTTGTAGGAGATTCTGTCGTGACGCCTAAGCAACGCTCTTTTACCGGAAGTGAGAATAGCCGGAAGTCACTAAACAGGAAGTGTAAATGGCAAAGACGTCAATCGGAAGCGCACAATTTAAAATATGAGTGCATAAATTTGCATGCAAAATCGTGACACAAAAAATAAAAATAACAAGAAAAACGGAGCCGAAACCTTACCTCATGCCGCTTCGCGCATGAGTAATAATAGTTGAATTAAGCTGGAGAGTTGGTAGAATAAATATGGCTGAAAGGATAAAATAGAAAATAGAAAAGTACTTAAAGTTAAATGAAACAAACACGGTGGGATTCCAAAAGTTTATAACAAAATTCTAAGTTAAAGTTCAGTCCACTGTTGTCGTTTCAGATATCTTTTTCACTTTTTCAAAGGGACACATAACGTCCTGCTGCAGAAAATTTAAGACGCCAGCGATTCCGAGAGGCTTATAAAATATTGTTTACGCCGAGATTTTTGAATTTTTGCCATGTATGTCCGAAAGGGTTTATTTCTTGTAAAGGACACTCGAAACACGCCCAATAAGTTTCAGTTTTTTATTAACAACAAACACTTACTTTAGTCATGAGATTCTGAAACATTATTGCCTTTCTATTCCTTTTTCTTCTATAGTAACAACCGCTGGGCGGTCTGTCCTAATGGTTATTTCATAAACGGTATGAGAATAGGTGGACCATATTGGATACATCTGATTGAAGAAGCAACATGCTGCCGGCCACAAAACCACCCGAATTCTTATGAGGAATGTTACGATGAAGATGCGGGAATCAATTGGAGTGAATGCAAACAAGGAGGCTATTATATTGCAGGCATCTACAGAGGGAGCTGCGATAAATTTGACTGTTTGGACAAGATAAGATGTTGCAGGATGAAAACTGGTAATTTTATTGTGCGGTGATTATCTTGGAAAAAATAACTCGTGTCTTGTAAGCTTAAAACAAATGAATAATAACGCCGCAAACACAAGGGAACAACACTCAAAGACAACGCCGAAGTGATGTTAACTTCGTGAAGTGTAATTTGCAATTGATGCTTTTCTAAATAGTTAATAAATTTTCAATGTGGATTTAACATGCCGTGCAAATAACAGAAAACAAAGCCACTAGCTCTCCACAATATATTTGTTTTTAACCTTTTTCTATTTTTTATTTTATCAGCTACCGTAAATGACGGGTATTTGAGTACCCTAAACATGTACCCCATTGGCTGGGCTATGTGCCCTCAGAACAATACGTACCTCCAGGGAATCTATATAGATGATCTATCCGACAGCAATGGTAATAATCGCATTGAAGAAGGAAAGTGTTCTGCTGCGGATATGGCTTATACCAATCAGGCTGCAACCTGCGCAGATGCAAACTGGGCTGCCGCGTTAGACTCGTAAGAAAAACAAATAGATCTTTACTTAAGTGGAACCTCCACTTTGGGACACCTCCATTAAGGGGACACTTTTGCTGATCTCGGCCGGCATATAATCTTTGTAATTATCACCTCTATTAACCCTTTTACTACCATAGTCAACTGTGGAGACATGTTATATAGTTCTAACTTTTGAGTCTGTGGACGAAACCCCTATGGTGTGACCATTCAAATGAAACCTCTTCAGCAGTACTTTTGCGTGGTACAATTTGTTTTTCAATATTTTACAAAATGAAATTTGGGATGTTTCTTGAATTTTGATATTTGGCACTCTTGGGAGTTAGAGGGTTAAGGGGACACTTCTTCTGGTCTCGATGATCTCCCCTTAATAGAGGTTCCACTGTTTGCAAACGATTTTTCAAAAGTAACATGTACTGGGACCCATGTTCACTAGCCTGTGCGCAGACGTCTCCTATTTCCTTTGCTTCACGGATGAAGACAGGATATAGACGTCTGCGCACAGGCTAGTGTTCACAAAAGAAGCTGTTTTGCTCATAGCCAAAGAGAAGTGAAAGTTCGAATTCAGAAAAGTTAGTGTTATACATAAGAAAAATCAAACAAACAAACAAAACAAACGGCCACCGTACTAATGTGATTCGGGCCTCATTTCTGACCTCAACCAATCTTTTTTGCCACTTAATTAAGCAATTTTATTGCAAAGCTAAGAACATCATAGAAAACAAGTACAACAATGATTCACATCATATTATTGTCCAAGATTCACTGTAGTTTTAGAGGCCTTGAGTTCTCGCGAAGTAAGGTCAGTTCCTTCCACGACCTTGTAGAGGAAACCGACTGATTGGATTCAGTTACAAAACAAAAGGCTAGCTCCTACACTCAGGTGATAGAGTGGCATGCAGAATCGACCACTCCAAAAAACAATCAAGGGCTTGTTTACAAGGAGATAGGGTGACCGTACTACGAAGCAAGTTGTCCCTCTTCTGTCTCTTTTCTTCTTCCAGCAATCAGTAATCACTGAGTACTCTGTCTCTATTTAAATTCTCTTACTTAAACGGTATGAGGCGTAGGTGATCAGTTTTAATTAGGTTTAGTTGCAATCCGCATGTTGATGAATTGATGCCGTCTCAGTATGAAAACTGTTGACATTTTTTCACTCTTTTTCAGCAATTACAACTGGGGCCTTTGTCCTAACGGTTATTACTTAAACGGTATGAGAATAGGTGGACAGAATTATATACATCTTATTGAAGAAGCAAGATGCTGCCGACCACAGAACCACCCGGATGCTTACGAGGACTGTTACGATGAAGATGCGGGGATTAACTGGAGTGAATGCCAACAAGCAGGATATTATATGGCGGGCATCTACAGAGGGCGGGGCTGCGACAAATTTGAATGCATACAACAGTTAAGATGCTGCAAGATGAAAAACGGTAATTTTGATCTCCCAATCCAACTAAACATTCAGTGAACCCACGACCAATGCCTGATTAATTAATAACAGAATAGAATAACGCTAAAAACATTACTCAAATCGAATTGGATCAACTTTCGGTAGAATCAAAAACGCCATTTTGCCGAGAAACCTTTAACCTATAAAGGTACTTTTTATTTGGAAAAGACACAATTTGAAAACAGTGAAAACTGTATTATATCATCTTTATGGTAAAAAAGACAACTTTTTATCAGTTTATTGCTACACGTCTATTTCAGCCTCTATAATTGGTGGATGGTTGGGAGACCTAAACGTAGTTGGCTGGTCTGAGTGTCTGGAAAACAATACATATCTTCAGGGATTGTATATAAATGACCCATCAGAAACCGGCAACGCGGTTTATTATCGTCTTGAAGGAGGCAAGTGCTCCGCCGGTGGAGTTGGTTTTACCAATGAGCCTTCAACTTGTACAAAAGGGAACTGGGGCTCAGTGTTAGACAGGTGAGAAAAACAATTGCAATCTTTGTTGAGGTAAACAAATCAGTCATCACGGTACAAATTTCAATAGATTTTCTGGTCCAAAATGCCTTGCCTGTCAAATCGGCACTCCAAATCTCCACAATATATAGGAACGTTATTTATTCATTCATTCATTCATTCATTCATTCATTCATTATTTTGACTTGTTTTTACGTTTACCTACTACTATATGTTTCTGCCACTTGCCTAGCTCTTTCGCCTTATATAAACCATATGCAACCGGCCATTATTTGCTGATTCAATCCAAAGAAGGGATAACGTATGAAACGTCAGTGTTTGAATGTGTTCACAGCGGTCAATTAACATCTCAACTCATGATCAGTTGATATCAAATTTCAGTGCTTCACTCTCCTACCTAAGCAGCACCACAGGTTATCCTAATTCGCATTGCAATGTTTACGATAATACTTATTTGGCTATAGAGCGTATGCACTCACGTGGCAAGCAGCTATGCAAATTTATTGGAACAAAAGAAAGTGTTAACATAAGAAAAGCGTTCAAATCCCACAGGATTGTTTTGGTACACCAACATGGCCGCCGTTCTATTGTTTTGGTACACCAATATGGCCGCCGTGACGTCATGTGCATACGCTCTATACTTTTCCTGGACATTTACAGATTATAACAAACGTTAATTTTATGCAAAAGTGTTAATCCTGCCATTGTTCCAATGATTCATTTTCGTTGTCCGGTTTGTGTTAATCTTTTTAATTGTTTCATTTTCTGTCCAAATGTTACCACTCTTCTTTAATCTTCGCAATTGTACTTCCCCTTACGTTTTTTTCAGCAATAGCCGCTGGGCGCTCTGTCCTCAGGGTTATTACGTAAACGGTATGAGGAGAGGTGGACTGACTTACATATCTCTGATTGAAGAAGCAAGGTGCTGCCGTCCACAGAATCATCCGAATGATTACGAGGACTGTTACGATGAAGATGTGACGGATTCGTTAAACCTAAATGTGATGAGTGAATGCAAGAAGGAAGGCTATTACATGGCTGGTTTCTACAGAGGGACCTGCAATACATTTAACTGCCTGAATCAGTTAAGATGCTGCAAGATGAAAAACGGTAATAACATATATTAAAACTCTCAGCAACAACAAAACTAACGCGTAATTAATGTTACTCAAAATTTTAAAGCTCCCAAAAAGAACTTTACAAACTTTAAACAGTTTCATTGTGATATTTCATCAATAAGTCAAATAGTTTATTTAGCCTAACATTTTGCCTCATTGTTAGCACTCTGTAATCGACATTATCCAACATCGTTTCCCAAAGATACTCAGGAAAGACAAAAGTTTAATTTATTTATTTATGGGTTGAGTTTGTTGTTGGTTCTCTCCTTGCTCCGAGAGGTTTTTCTCCGAGTACTCCAGTTTTCCCCTCTCCTCAAAAACCAACACTTCCAAATTCCAATTAGATCTGGAAAGTGTCCCCAATTAGTACTCGCCTGCGGAATACCTATGACACTTAAATAAAGTGATTTATTTATTATTTATTTATGAGTTTCATCCGTTATCAGCAGTTAAAGTGCACTAGGCGGGAGACTCCCATTGGTTTCGAATACTGTTGATTCAATTTTGGCGCATTTCTTCATGGAAATAAAAACTGGCAGACCCAAAATGATGGTCATCAGTTCTCTACCTTATTTAATGTCATTTCCATGTTACTAACCTAATGGCATTCACATCTGTACACTTGATTAATTATCATGGTTTTAATATTCTTTAAGTTAAGAGGGTGGGGGAGGGTGGACTTTGTCCTCCCTTCCAGAAGACAAAAATGGCAAGGTGTGGATATTATTTAATATCATCTGCTTGATGTTGCAAACTACTGTGGAATACTGATACCGATTCTCTTTTTAAAATGCCTTTGTTTCAGCTACTGCAAATGTCGTTTGGTTGAGCACATTCGACATGTACCCTATTGGTTGGTCTATGTGCCCAAAGACCAATTCGTATCTCCAGGGAATCTATATAGGTGACCAAACAAGCAGCAGCGGTAAATATCGCATTGAAGAAGGAAAGTGTTCTGCAGGTGGAGTCGGTTATATCAATCAGCCTGCAATCTGCACAAATGCAAACTGGGGCTCCGTTTTGGACGGGTAAGATTAACAAATGTAACCGCCGCTACTCCTTGGGGTGCAACGTTAGACGGGTGATGAAGACAATTGCGATTGCAACCTTTGTACTAGTTAAAAGAACATTGAGTATAATTTATGTAAGATTATAAGGCCTTTCGCTAAAAGACTTTAGCACTATCTTGAAATCACAATTTTCCTCCCCCATCCCTATTTTCCACACGATTAGTATTACATGTAATTTGACTGGTAAATGTTAATTTATTCCTTCTTAAGTACAGCGAATTTTAAAATTTCCATGGTATTATTGAGGGCGAAGCACCATTTTTTTTAAACAAAATTTCGTTCTCCCAGGCGTAGGTGATCAGTTTGACTTAAGCTTAATTACATTCCGCAAGCGAAACTTTAAACGTTGTATGTTGATGAATTGCTGCGATTCTTTTATGAATGCTGTTGACACTTTCTGACGAAATGTTTGATCTTTCTTTTTTCTGCTTCACTCTTTTTTCAGCAATAACCGCTGGGGCCTCTGTCCTACCGGTTATTACTTAAACGGTATGAGAATAGGTGGGCAGAATTATATACATTTGATTGAAGAAGCAACATGCTGCCGACCACAAAACCACCCGAATTCTTATGAAAGCTGTTACGATGACGATGCGGGGGTTGACTGGAGTGAATGCCAGCAAGCAGGCAATTATGTTGCTGGCATCTACAGAGGGGATTGTGATACATTTGATTGCTTAGCAAAGATAAGATGCTGCAAGATGAAAAACCGTAAGTACAGAGTCTACTGTTGGCATTCGTGTAATTAATATTCCGTACAGTAAAATTACTTAAAATAAAGGATACCATAAAAGTCATAAAGAAGCGTGGATTAACTCAACTGACTCTTCAAGCAAATTAATCATAATGATCCTATCATCACGCCCTGGACGATTTCTTGCACCCAAGAGAGATAGCCCTCTGAGAATGCTTATTTGAGGTAAAATAAAAGGTATTATAAGAGATATTGGTCGCTGTTTTTAAATAGTCTCTCAGTATTATTACGATAGTTATCACTGTTACACGTATGTCGTTATGTTTTTTTAAATTGACATTTATATTATTATTGCTAATTTACACAACTTATGTGAAGTTCATTTAATACTATTAGTTCTATTTTATTACTTTACTTTTTTTGTATTAAGATCTAACACAATAATTCCTTAATGTTTTCTGCTAAGGAATGATATTAAATTGTACCCGAGATGTTCCCCAGTTCGTCAAAAAGCATAGCTGAGAAAACTTACTCTAATAGAGGTTATTCTTTTTAAGTCCACTTAAAAAAATGTTTTGGATTTTTTTTTAACAATGACATTCTCAGAAAAGCATAGTTTCGCCAGCCTACTTCAATACCTTTGTTACTGCTACAAAAAAATAATGTTATATTTGTAGTCGTTTGTATGAGAAGAACTGCAGGTTTATAACGACACCTTAATAAAATTTGTTCCAGCTACTGCAAATGTCGTTTGGTTGGGCACATTCGACATGTACCCTATTGGTTGGTCTATGTGCCCGAAGACCAATTCGTACCTCCAGGGAATCTATATAGGTGACCAAACAAGCAGCAGCGGTAAATATCGCATTGAAGAAGGAAAGTGCTCTACAGGTGGAGTTGGTTATACTGATGAGCCTGCAATCTGCACAAATGCAAACTGGGCTGCACCGCTAGATGGGTGAGTAAGATAAATGTAACTGCTTGCTCCTTCAAAAAAAATTTTTTCACTGTTGCAAACTAAAGGCTGTCTGTTTAAAATTTTAGTTCATATACAATTGAAGCATGTTATCAAAGAGCTGTTGTTGGAGCCACAAAGGTAGTAACAGAACAAAGACCAACAAATTAAAATGCAATAAGAAGCCACCATACTATTATAACAATGTGGTCACAAATCGGAATGAACATTACGAGAATATAGTCACAAATGTAATAAACCCCACATGAAATATTGTTCGCAATTGAAATAAAAAAGGTATTCTAATTGTTTGAAAATGTTGGAATCATTCGTTTAACAGCACACAGGAACAGTTAAAACATATGTTTGATGAAAATAAATATCAGCCAACAGAGCGAAAAACGAAAAAGAGCTCGGTCGGCTGTAAACATTCAGCCTGCGATATGTACCGGTCACCTACCTTACCAATGGGGATAGCGTTGGAGGGAGGGAAGGGTGGGGAGATGGACACAGGGGGGTAGGGGTCGGTGGAACAAACGCCTAGGTGAGGGGAGGGGAGGGTCCGAAGGCGTGCAGAAGCTTTTATTAAGAGCGTTTGATTTTCTTTCTTTATACATTCAGCAACTACAAATGGGGTGTCTGTCCTAAAGGCTATTTCGTAAACGGTATGAGAATCAGTGGACAGAATTATATACATCTGATTGAAGAAGCAACATGTTGCCGACCACAAAACCACCCAAATTCTTATGAGGACTGTTATGATGAAGATTCGGGGGTTGACTGGAGTGAATGCCAACAAGCAGGATATTATATGGCTGGTATCTACAGAGGGGGCTGCGATACATTTGATTGTTTAGCAAAGATAAGATGCTGCAATATGAAAAACGGTAAGTCTCACTTTATTCTCTTGATTTTTAAAATTTGTATGTATAGATGATGCATATTGTGTAAATATTTAAAAGCAATTAAATAATGACAAGAATAAAATGATTTTATCTTAATAATGTTCAAAAGTGAAAGATTACTCAGTGTTTTTTTAATACACTTCAACAATAACTTTTCGGGAATGGCTAGCTGACCGAGTAATACATGCATGCTGACCGTCCAGTTAACACAGTTACGACCGGCTTAGAAAGAAATGAAAAGAAAAAAAGAGAAAAATGACGTAGCTAATTTTTAAGATGAATGGACATTGAAGCTCGTGTTTGTATGTACACTTGCAGGGCAGTCCTAACTTTTGAGTCGTCGACGAAATCCTATGGTGTGACCATTCAACCTCTTCGTCAGTACTACAGCATGATACCCTTTGTTTTTTAAGGTTACAGTGTACCTTCGGGGGTGTCTCCAGTATAACAGCTCTAGCGTCGTAAGATTACACTTAATATACATAAACCCCGATATCAAATTAAAGCTTATAGAGCTGGCTATCTAAATATGGAAACCATTTGGTAATAAAATGAATTGTCGAATTTTTTACAAGGTCTAAATTCGAACGTCCGAATCAGCTTTAAAACGCTATAACTCAAAGCGATTATTATATTTTGCTAATTTGATTTGTTCTCGGGTTTCCGGACACGAAGCGCTAAAAAACGTGTCGGCGATTTTCCATATTCAATTGCAGTGAAAAGTTACAGAATATTTTCGAAAAGGGGAGAAAAAAAATTGGAATGATCGCACGGAAATGCCTCTTGACGAAAAAGTTTTCGGAATTAAGAAATTCGCCGACACGTTTTTATTGATTATATGTTAGCCTAGCTTCTGTCCAAATTGAAGGAAAATCGAACAAATTTCCTTTGAGTTGTAGCTCTTTAAAGTGTCCCCAACAAGCGAAAAATTAACTTTGAGAAAAAGGCGCTTAAAAAAACATATCGCTTAATAAACAAACTCCGCCCACAAAAGTTATACCGTCATTTCTCCGTCAATTTTCACTATTTTTCGATACTTTTTTTTTTGGATGAAAGTTCATTCTGTAAACTTTATTTTAACGCCCAAAAAAATTTTTTAATAAATTTTCGATCTGAAGGTACACTGTAACCTTTATTTAATAGTTTAGAAAGTGAAATTTAGGATTTTTGGCACTCTTGGAAATTATAGGGTTAAGAAGGTCATTTTCGTATTTGTATCTTCTATGAGAAGATCATAACAAATCTTCACAAGACTTCACCTATTACTCTGTTTCAGCTACTACAGATGTCCTATGGTTGGGCACATTCGACATGTACCCAATTGGTTGGTCTATATGCCCTCAGGAAAATACGTACCTCAAGGGATTCTATATAAATGTGCCAGCTGACAACAACGGATATTATCGCATTGAGGAAGGAAAGTGTTCTGCAGTGGGGCTCGGTGACACCAATCAACCTGCAACCTGCACAAATGCAGACTGGGCTGCAGCGTTAGACGGGTGAGGAAGAGAAATGCGATTGCGACCTTTGCACAATTAACATCATTTATGCAAAACTATAAGGTCTTTCACTGTATGCCTTTATAACTATCTTCAAAGTACAGACAAATGTCCCTTCCCCACAACCACACCCGCACGATAAACATTTATTTGACTCAAAAATGTTGATTTTTTTCCTGTTTACGTACACCGAACATACATTCAAATTTCATCATTTTTTGTGTTTTGGAGGTGTCGGGGGGGGGGGGGGAGGGGGGAGGGGAGGGAGACACCGGCATGTTGATGAATTTATGCGATCCCTTTTGTTGCTCTGCACAAATGCAAAATGGAGTTCAGTACTGAATAGGTGAGCCGGTAGCAAATGCAACCTTGTTCATAGATTCTGTCCATATACAATGTGCAAATTTAAAAGGCCTCTTAAAATTTCACTTTATAATTTTAGTTGTAAGAAACGATGAGTAACTGGAATTTAATAGCCACCAATAAGGGCGAATGCTGTCGTAATATAAGAATGAGAATATAATACCATAAAACATATCTTAGAACCTTTTAAGGTTTCATCATTCGATTCATTACAAGTTATTTTAGCTATCTTTTATCTATTGCATTAGAGAGCGTAGACTTAAAGTCTTGCACTTATTTTTTTTATTTACTCTTTTCAGCAATTACCGCTGGGGGCTCTGTCCTGACGGCTATTACTTGAATAGTATGAGACTAAGTGGGCAGAATTGGATACATCTGATTGAAGAAGCGAAATGCTGCCGTCCAGAGGATCATTATGATGTTTACAAGGACTGTTACGATGAAGTAGGGGGAACGGGCTGGAAGGAATGCACACGGGAAGGCTATTACGTGGCTGGTATCTATAGAGGCAGTTGCGATAAATTTGAATGCTTGGAATGGTTAAAATGCTGCAGCATACATGTGAAAACAGGTAGTTTTATTACACACAAGGAATCAGAGAATTAACTCTGTGTGTAAATTATAGTGCTAAGGTCAACGACTCGTCAACCCATAAATTTCCCTGTTAGCCCTAGTAAGGAAATGAGGGACCACATATTGTTCGCCTTTCACGTATATGTTTCACTTCTCAATATCATTAGCAATTCATGAAGTTTGAACAAAGACAATCATAAGCGTGCTGCCGGTTTGAAAACTCGATCTCAATTTTCATGTTGGCCATTTTATTCCTTCGTTTTCTCTGTATTTGAAGGTCAGTTTGAGATCTGTATCAAACACTCAAAAGAGTCAGTGTTTCATCAGGTATCCAAACACCTCGAAGTCGATTAAAAAACTCAGCAGCGCCTCGTTTTTCAACTCTCCTCTTGCAGTGGCGGATCCAGGGGGGAGGGTCGGGGGGTCCGGACTCCCCCCCCCCCCCCCCCTCAGACCGTTGTCTCCCATGTGATTCAAAAACATAATAGAATAAAATTGTTAAATTGTTTTATACGTAGTTGTTTCACTTCCACCAATTGACTGATTGTCAACTTTTTGACTTAACAAACTCTTTACGAGTTTCAGGAGTGCTGGAAATGGCGTTTCAGAGGGTAAAATCGGAAAATTTTCCGAGGAGGCATGAACCCGGACCCTCCTTTCAAAAATTCTTGGATCCGCCACTGTCTTGGTGTTTGGAAATCCAAAGGAAATACTCTTCCTTCCTTCCTTCCCTTATAAATATTTTGTCTAAGTGAGCTAATTTCATGATTTCTTCCGTAAACCACTCTATATTATATAGGCATTTTTCGTATTTTTAATGTGTTTCCAAACATTTTTTTAATATTTGGATTAAACAATAAGAATGTACTTGAACACGCTTCTATTACAGTTCCTGTAGATGGTGGATGGAGCAACTGGGGAGACTGGGGACAGTGCAGTACTACTTGCGGTGCTGGAATACAAGAGCGCACACGGACCTGCACCAATCCTCCTCCGTCTAATGGAGGCGCCCAATGCTCAGGAGCCAACAAAGAAACGCAGGCGTGTAATAACGGCCAATGCCCTGGTAGGTAAACTTAACTAGCAGCCTGCAGCTCACACCAGGTCACACCACACATAACCTCCTTTACCCTGAAATATATTTCCTTGCTGCTGCTATTTTTCTTGTAATAATTACAATACAATTCTTTAATAAATTATTACCCACAAAGTCCTGTCTTCAATGCTACTTCTATGTTCACGTAAAAGCTTTCGGATAACATTGACCTGTGCAAAAGAAACAAACAATTTCACGTGGCTTAACTTTTTTGCAGAGATTATTTATTTATTTAATATTTAATTATTTATTTTATTAAGTTTGCCATTTCAGTTAGCATAATACACCCGGTAATACATAAATATAAAGTAAATTAAGTGGCTAAAAGGTCCCCCAAAACGGAGAGGCTTCCTTGATGAAATTACATGGCTATAAATTAATAATACTGTTATGACGAAGGCTTATTAATAAGGGAGAATTTGTAAGTCCGTAGATGAAATTCATAAGTCTGTAAATGAAATCGCCAATGTGTCTATTCAGTACACTTCGGTAACAGCATACGTGGCGCAAATAGGAGCAAACCGTCAGTCCGCCATTACGGCCGTTGCGTTTACGAATGCTCGATGAGCTGAAACGTCGGTTTGGGAAAAGTTTGGAGTTCTTTTACTTGTTATTATTGTTTGGCAAGGACATTTGACGTTAATAACGAAGGAAAAGGTATGTTTGTCCCGTAATTTTCATTTTCGCTAGTAAACATTCCTTTTTTGTGAGTCTCACAAACATTGCCGAGCTGAGATTGCGCAGTACGGACTGTAATTCATCTTTAAAAACTAAGATAAACATTAAAAATTTATAAAAATTGAAGTCCTTATTCTAAATAAAACGCTAGTTAAAATCTAATAAAACCCTAGTTAAAAACGTATTCAAAAACTTACCCTAATCAAAGTGATAGTAAAAATGCGTCACTTTGCTCTTTTAATGTAACAAGCATTTTAACAAGCGTTTTTAAAACGTGCATAATTAATATATACCTTAATATATTATAGGTATATAATTAATATATACCTTGCCAAGGTGATAGTAAACATGCGACATTTTTTTTCTTTTAATGTAACAAGCATTTTATAACTGAAAACGTGCTTTATATAATTATATTTAGACTAGACGCCACAGGGAAACGTTTTTTAAAGTAAGGTCATAAAAAGATGTGGGTTAAGTATGACGGATGGATGCATCGTGCAAATATTTTTTCCATTCGTTCTCTCACTCCGTCTACACTATCATCATGATTCTTTACCATCACCATTTACCAATATCACCACCAACAACGTAACAGCATCAATATATGTTCACAGTTGACTAATCATCTTCATTTTCTCCCTTCCTATTTATGTAGTGGATGGTGGATGGAGCAACTGGGAAGACTGGGGACAATGCAGTACTACTTGCGGTGCTGGAGAACAAGAGCGCACACGTTCCTGTACCAATCCTCCTCCGTCTAATGGAGGAGCCCAATGCTCAGGAGCCGACAAAGAAACGCAGGCGTGTAATAACGGCCTATGCCCTGGTAGGTAAACTTAACTAGCAACTAGAGCTCATGCACAGCGGTGTGTGGCCCCACAGACCCTCCCTTACCCTGAAATATATTTTTCTTGTTGTTGCTATTCTTCTTCAAATAATTTTTCTCCTCATTCTCCTCCTTCCCAACCACAAACGTTTCACAAAGTGAAATGTTACCCTGGGTACCAGAGGTATTCTCACGGCGAGTTTCGTTACTTGCCGGTCGAAGGCCGATCAATGAGTGGCGAAGCGGTATGTACTTGGCGTATCCCTCATTATTTTGTATTTAAACACTTCTTTTTTATTTCAGTACAAATAAAGATAAAAAAAACGTAGAATAGGGAATCGAACCCGGGCCGTATGATCTGCTGCATGCACACTACCCATCATACCACCGAGGACTAGCTGCCGGAAACTGTCATTTTTAAGGGATATAAGATGATATACTGCTAGCCCAAACAATGTATAAGAACTAACCCTTTCGATACACTGGAAATACTGGAATCAGTGCTTAACTCTAAATACTAAAATTAGTGCTTTAACCCTAGATACTGTAATCCGACCCTTAATTACAGTGCAATATATCACTATACATTATGATCAGGGATACACCGTGTACAGGAGGGAGGGGGTGACTCTATTGTTTCCAATTATTTATCGCGACCGACTCATCACTACCAGTGTGACGTCACATAGCAACGAGTCAGAACTTCGCTTGGCTTGCTCAGTTTAGAGTGGGGACGCCATTGAAGTGAAAGAAAGAGAGGGATAATATAGGCTATATATATATATATATATATATATATATATATATATATAGCGTAGCGAATGGAAGCTAAAATTACAGTATTGATTGAGACAAACTTCAACTCTCTACAAGTTGAATATCTTTTAAAGCTACAACTCTCTCTGCTATAAAGCTTAGATCCTGAACAATAAAATCCTGCAAAGACAAATCTAAAATAGCTGGGCCCAGCGTGACATAGAATTAATAGCAGGAAAGACATTCACGGACAACAGATCATTTCAGATCTTGTCATGTCCGGTATTTCAGAGAGAAAAGTTAGAGAAATTCAAACCTTTCCTACATACTGAAAAATCTACATGCCAATATAAATAATGGCGAAAACAACGATACAACCGCCAGGCATAAAAGGACGCTAAAATGAGGTCAAAATCTACAAGCGCAATACTACGGAAAACTACAACAGACACCTTTACTTGACCTCTAGTCCGTTGCACGCGGCTTTTGAAAGGTTTTAAAACTCAGTCTACACTCTACAGTCACTAAAATCCTCCTTAACAAACGGCTAAATGTAGAATACCCGTCCAAAACATATAGAAGGAGCAAATGGCATTAAAAACATGAGGTAAGAGTCGTGCAGGCCTGCCACCCCCATTTTACACTTAGGAAATTCAACATTTTTTGGAAACATAACGTACAACCAATTTGCCCGCCATTTTGAAAATCACTGATCTATGACTTGACGTCACACTGGCAGTGATGACTCGACCAATGTTTTGCCTAGAGACGCCCCCTCCCTCCTGACCGTGTACCTGGGGGCGAAGCAGCGAGAAAACCTCTGACCCAAAGCGGTTTGATTTACCGTTCTCGGTGAACTTTGATCGTTTTCATCTAATTATATCTAAACCAATCACAGCGAAGATCTCATACTGCGTTCACATGCGCTGGCATGTGCTGTCAAGTGAATATATGACAGCTTTGACAGGAGCTAATTGCAAGGTGTCAAATTGCCTGCCAAATGACGATGTTTGATAATCGCTTTCGCGGGAGTTAAAACAACTCCCGTGAAAACGGTTCCAAACTCAAAGTCTTCGCTGTCGTACCGTTTATGCGAAGTGAATGTCATTTCCAGTAGTGGCTACTACAGCCTAATTAACGAAAACGCAAAAAAAAAACTAGTTATTTCCGGACGTATTGATGTGGGTTAATATGATCCAAGGTCGTTGGTGGATCGTGCAAAATATTTTTCCATTCTCCGTCTACACTATCATCGTGATACTTTACCATCACCATTTACCAATATCACCACCAACAACAGCATCAATATATGTTCACAGTTGACTAATCTCTTCATCTTCTCCCTTCCTATTTATGCAGTGGATGGTGAATGGAACAACTGGGGAGACTGGGGACAATGCAGTACTACTTGCGGTGCTGGAGTACAAGAGCGCACACGTTCCTGTACTAATCCTCCTCCGTCTAATGGAGGAGCCCAATGCTCAGGAGCCGACAAAGAAACGCAGGCGTGTAATAATGACCCATGCCCTGGTAGGTATACTTAACTAGCAGCTGCAGCTCACACCAGTGTGTGGCCTCATAGACCCTCCCTTACCCTGAAATATATTTTTTCTTGTTACTGCTATTCTTCTTCAAATAATTTTTCTCCTCATCCTCCTCCTTCCCAACCACAAACGTTTCACAATAGGCTCGTGAAATGTTACCCTGAGTACCAGAGATATTCTCGCGGCGAGCTTCGTGACTTGCATGATGTAAGAAAATTTGGAAGCTCTATCCCTGTAAAATACTCCCGTGATACGTGTTGAGAGGTGTCGGCTACTTTTTCCAATATACCAAACATTAAGCGGCCTTCACACGACAAACGTACTAAAGTTGGCAAACTCGTGTTGTCAAACTCAAGTTAGCGTGTGTGAAAGACACAACAACAGTTGCCAAACTCGTGTTGAAAAACTCAAGTTGGCGTGCCGGTGAAAGACACAACAACAGTGCCAAACATGTTGGCAAACTTTTGGCGACATTAAATAGAACTTGTTTCTATTCTCGCCAATTTTTTCACTAACTTTTTCGTGTTGGTAAAGTGGCCTTCACACGCAGTTGGAGTTTGTTTGCCAACACGAATTTGCCAACTTCAATTTGTCGTGTGAAGGCCGCTTTAGAGACTTTACATCTTATATAAAACAACTGATTTTCCACGTGAATACGACACTATAACAGAAACCAGGTTTCGGCAAATATAGTGTATTATGTAACGGATATTATGTATAGTATGTACACAGGCAGACCACCCTCTGTTTGTGTTGTGTAATTGCTGTTTTGAACTTGAGACTTCACGCGACACGATCGGTTGAAATTTTAGTGCATTATTGAGTAGCATTGTTAGCGACCAAAGGAATTCTAAACATGCGGTTCATTTTAAATCTTCGCGAACGTTGCGCTTGACAACGTTGTCAAGCGTTGGCTGATTTAAAATGAACAACATGTTTAGAATTCCCTTTATCACTGACAATACTACAGATTATAGTTTGAAATCTACCTAGAGGACTTGAGCTTCGCTTCTCCCGGAGGAAATTTGACGAATGAAGCCCAAACTTGGCCACGACATGGGGAAATACGTATTTAATCGGAGGCCAGTGAAAAAAAGGTAAGATGTTTTCAAATTTTGCGACAATTTCGGTTTGAAGTAGCGACTCATAGCGGTCGCCGGCGGCGAGTTGCCTGCCTTGTCTCCTCTCTAGTACCGGCCTTTGGCCGGTAACAGTAAACTCGCCAGAGAAGGGTTTCTACGGCTCGGAGTGGCAAAAAAACACCACGCGTGACTCAATCAACATTTCCTTGAAACTTTATTTCAACATCAAGGTAAAAGGCGACTTAAATATCTCCACTAAAATTTCAACCGATCGTGTCGCGTGAAGTCTCAGGTTCCAAACAGCAATTACACAACACAAACAGAGGGTGGCCTGCCTGTGGTATGTATTAGTTAATTTATAGCAGGATGAAACCATCTCCTATTATCCGCCTGTCAAATAGCTCACTCATTAGCTGGCTAAAGGTTTGACCCCGTTAGCTAAACGGATAAATTTGGTTATGTATTGAAAAACAGCTTGGAAGCAGGTTGGATGTTACTTTAACTATGGAAGAGCTTTGGGTGATGTTCTGTTAAATAACCTCGCACAATACGGTAGTATAAATACGAGATATGACAAATGCGTAAACAAGGCCCACCTAGAAGGAACCATAGCGTTTGGTTTAGACGATTTGAGATGCTGGACTGGCATAAATGCTGACAGTACATACGACGACTACGGAGCGGCAACAGCAACAGGAGACTGCAAAACCAATGAAATGGGAAGAACTACCGGCTTCTCGGACAAGGGGACAATGGGCGTGTACCAAAGGGACAACCAAGGTAAATTCATACATCTTTAAATTCTTTAGTTTTAAAAGTACCGTATATAGTCAACCAAAAGGGTTTTATTAAACAGAAACAGAAAAGGAAAATAAAACAATGTAATAGAAAAACTGCGCTTTGACATTGTGAGCTTTTTTTCATTATTATTATTATTATTATTATTATTATTATTATTATTTTATTAAAATAACTTGTCAAGCGTTATGAAATGAAAATTTATATGAATGAACTTTATAGCTTTTTCCTGCAAGTGTGCATAAGATTGATGTTAAGGCTTAATCGATTTTTAAGAAATTTGTTAATAAAGTATATTATTATTATTAAAAAAATTATTATTATAATCGTATCAATAACAAAATTCTTGATTGTGATTGGTCATCCGCGCGCCTATTTTTCATGTAATTGGCGCGCGGTCACGTGGGTGTCCAATTACAGCTATCCAATTACAACTTTTTGTAATTGGATAGCTGTAATTGGACACCTAAGTTGCGCGCGCGTCAATCAGTTGCACTCGAATGGGTTCTGTTTCGCTATTTTCCTTCTATTTTCAAACTGATAGAAAATATCCTAAACGGTTTTAGTACAAAAGAGTCGACATAGACTTTTTAATCTCGAATTTTGTTATTGATGCGATTAATTAGTAATTGAACTTCGTGTCGTACAATTTAGGGGTAATCGTGCTCGTAATTTCAAATCGTCCTCTCGCCCGATTACTCCCTGAATTGTACTCCACTCAGTCCAATTACTATTACTTATTATTATTATTTGCATTACATTACAAAGTAATTAAAAAAGGTAACGTTTGCAAATAAAGTTTAAGCCATAGAAAGAAATTATTTTGTCTATGTCTAAAAGAATAGCAATACGTACATGGTTCGAAAAGAATAGAAATAAATTAAGGAAAACAGAAACAAGGAGAAAGCCATATGTTTTTAGCTTTTTTGCTTTTGACATGACACGCGGAATTACTCCTTCACTATAAATGCTGCGGGCATTTAACGGAGGGGGCAAAGGTGCAAGGGGACAAGTCTGTTTGTTCGGTCTATTTATTTATTTTTGCTTCAGGGTTAAAAAGCTGTTTGTCTGTGGTTCCCAGAGTTGTTTTTTTTTTAAGGTGTTAACCTCTTTGCCTTTTCGTCTATTTCTTTGAAGATGAGGATATCCGCTTAGATTTGGGAGGCTTTGATTCAGTTTTCATTGCCAAATAAGATACCTATAGCAATTAAAAGGCACAACGTTATCAGCCCCTTCCATTTTGAAGGTACTGGCATCTGGTCCATAGCAAAAGCTGAATTTAGTCGAAAATCATTTGCAATGATATTAGAGAGAGAGAGCCACGTGTAGATTAGTTCAAAGGCACTAGTATTGTTACAGGTCCAGAACAAATGAATTAAGCTTTCTGGTTCATCTTGGCAGAAGCTGTATTGGTCCGTATCCTTAATTTTAATTTTCTTTAAAAAGCTGCTGCAGCTCAAGTGTATTAAGGCTTGACCAGGGCATGGAAACGAGGCTATTTTCCTCTCCCCCATTTATTTGCATGAGCATTTGAAATAACCAAATGAAACTTTCGGAGATTGTAAAGGGTATTAAAAGCAAGTACCCTGCTTCATCTCGTTGCCATGGTAACTATTGTTCCTCACTTATGTAACATAATATACCATTGAAATGTATGCTATTTATTTTTAAAAACGGGGAATATTAAAATGCTTTATTCACCACCAAATTTACCATAAAATTAAAGATACATACACAACACCTACAAAACCACCTTTTAAGGATGACTACATTTGCAAAGAGTATGCCATTTATGGCGCGAAAGTCAGAGTATTCATTTCAATGCTGATTTCGTACTCGTTTTTAGTTTCTATTGGCAAATTGTAAGCTTGCTTTCTCCAGTTAAAAGGCGGTTTTGCAAAGAAAAATACTTCTTCTTTAAAATTATGTATGGTTTTCGACGATAAGTGATGCATAACATCACCCCATTTAGCAAAGTAGATTGGCCTTGAGTGCTAATCACAATACGGCGCCATTTTGTTTCATTCATCGAGTGGGGACTGGTACCACCGGACAAAAATTCATTCTACCCTACCCAACAAGGATACAAAAGCTTGTTTTCTGGCCTCCAGAAGACTACACTGGGGCTAAAATTGTCGCCAATTTCAAGATGGCGGATGAAAATCATCGTTGTTAGATGTATCTGAAGTGACATTTTCGAGAAAATAAAGATGCCAAAGTAACTTAGACCGCAGCTTCTTGTATCTACAGATCATGTTTTCTTCATTTTCGGATAAAACAATTGGGATTCTTACATTTTAGTGCATTTTTTTCATGTTATACATCAATGTACACACGTTAGATCTGTAAACATTGACTTGCCTCTCTTTACTACCGCCATCTTCTCGCCTTGCGACACCTTCTTCGTTTGAGTTTTGGCGCGAAATATGCATTACGATAACGCGCCTTGTCTCAGTTTACACATTCGTTATACATTCTTCGCTGTGGCGGATGATATTGCGCGCAAACTGCCGAATTAATGCTCCCTTAAATTTACCAAATCGAAACGTTACATTAGAAATATCAACTTAAAAACAGTTTCTTTAGAAACTAACAAACATCCTACAGCTATGTGCTTTAAGGCTGAATGTGCTTGGGCAAGAGTGTGTATTCGACAAACGAAAAAGTTGTGCTCCGACTTGAAGAAGTCCCCAGGTGAAGGCAGTGCGAAATTTGGTGCCAGAGTATTAGCTGAAAGACATAAACTCTACTCCGAACATTTTAAGGAGTATCCACAATTTGCTCTTAGCCAATATGATTTCAACCGTGTCTGCAAGACAATCGATGAAAAGATTGGAAGTTGGAGACAGAAAGGAGACAAGGAGATGTATTTATCAACATTTTCAGTGGCTAACTGGAGTGAAGGGAATAACATCACCAAGGAAATGAAAAAGGCACATTCATTATCGCACTGTAAGCCATGCACACTGTTAAACTCAAATCTACAAGCCACCTTTCCAGGTGGCAAGAAGATCATGGGAGTAAAAAAGGGCCCCCTGACAGAAATTCAAGCAGATGCTAAGAAGCACACAGCTCAGCATTCAGCTCAGAAAGGTCCCAAAGTAACGAGTGTTGTCCAATATAGACGCACGGATACAGTCTGTCAAAGCCACGTTACGATCTGTACGGTCTGACAAACTGTAATAGTGACCAGTCGGTCCGTTGACAGTCCGTAAACTGCATCTCATTAAGGGGACTTCAAATATTTTCGCTGTATACTCCGAGTGTGGGGTCAAACAGTTTGACGGTCTGTACGGTTTGTACAGACCGTAAAAGAGAGAGTCGGTCCGTTGACAGTCCGTAAACTGCATCTCATTAAGGGGACTTAGAATATTTTCGCTGTATACTCCGAGTGTGGGGTCAAACAGTTTGACGGTCTGTACGGTTTGTACAGACCGTAAAAGAGAGAGTCGGTCCGTTGACAGTCCGTAAACTGCATCTCATTAAGGGGACTTAGAATATTTTCGCTGTATACTCCGAGTGTGGGGTCAAACAGTTTGACGGTCTGTACGGTTTGTACGGACCGTAAAAGAGAGAGTCGGTCCGTTGACAGTCCGTAAACTGCATCTCATTAAGGGGACTTAGAATATTTTCGCTGTATACTCCGAGTGTGGGGTCAAACAGTTTGACGGTCTGTACGGTTTGTACAGACCGTAAAAGAGAGAGTCGGTCCGTTGACAGTCCGTAAACTGCATCTCATTAAGGGGACTTAGAATATTTTCGCTGTATACTCCGAGTGTGGGGTCAAACAGTTTGACGGTCTGTACGGTTTGTACAGACCGTAAAAGAGAGAGTCGGTCCGTTGACAGTCCGTAAACTGCATCTCATTAAGGGGACTTAGAATATTTTCGCTGTATACTCCGAGTGTGGGGTCAAACAGTTTGACGGTCTGTACGGTTTGTACAGACCGTAAAAGAGAGAGTCGGTCCGTTGACAGTCCGTAAACTGCATCTCATTAAGGGGACTTAGAATATTTTCGCTGTATACTCCGAGTGTGGGGTCCAACAGTTTGACGGTCTGTACGGTTTGTACGGACCGTAAAAGAGAGAGTCGGTCCGTTGACAGTCCGTAAACTGCATCTCATTAAGGGGACTTAGAATATTTTCGCTGTATACTCCGAGTGTGGGGTCAAACAGTTTGACGGTCTGTACGGTTTGTACAGACCGTAAAAGAGAGAGTCGGTCCGTTGACAGTCCGTAAACTGCATCTCATTAAGGGGACTTAGAATATTTTCGCTGTATACTCCGAGTGTGGGGTCAAACAGTTTGACGGTCTGTACGGTTTGTACAGACCGTAAAAGAGAGAGTCGGTCCGTTGACAGTCCGTAAACTGCATCTCATTAAGGGGACTTAGAATATTTTCGCTGTATACTCCGAGTGTGGGGTCAAACAGTTTGACGGTCTGTACGGTTTGTACAGACCGTAAAAGAGAGAGTCGGTCCGTTGACAGTCCGTAAACTGCATCTCATTAAGGGGACTTGGAATATTTTCACTACATACTCCGAGTGTAGGGTCAAACAGTTTGACGGTCTGTACGGTTTGTACAGACCGTAAAAGAGAGAGTCGATCCGATGACAGTCCGTAAACTGTATCTCATTAAGGGGACTTGGAATATTTTCACTACATACTCCGAGTGTGGGGTCAAACAGTTTGACGGTCTGTACGGTTTGTACAGACCGTGAAAGAGAGTCGGTCTGCCGACATTCCGCAAATTTGTCGACATTCCGTAATTTTCGAATAAGTTCATTCTGGAGTGAAACGGTTTAATGGTCTATATTGCAATGGTTATTCGTTTAGGGATCAATGAATACGTGCGTGTTCATGAACAAGTAGTGTGGGAGCTAGTAAAATATCTTAGATAGATTTCCGTGCCCTCAGATTTCGTTTGATTCAATAATTTGTGTTTGTTACTTTCGATTGTTTCAGGGCGGGATGAAACAAAGAACATTGCTTAATTCATGCCGTTCCTTCAAGCCTCAGCTTGCTCAGCTCGACTGGAGAGCCCGTCGAAGTCAGTCAGGGCTACAAAAATATACTGAACTCGATCGGCACTGACTGGCGAGTAATATAAATGTTTATACGGTATTCCGAATTATAAAATTCAAAGTGGAGCGACGCAAGTGTTCACTAGCAGGCTTCTATTCTACGGAACATCTATCAAAACTATATCTACAGATGCGTAAGACTATTCCCGGGAATTTAGAAGGGAATTATCAACGACGATTATTATTCGCCCTGTTAGGTAAAAACAAGATCCCGAAAAGCGGCAGAATTTAGAGGGGAATTAATCGTGGAATTTAATTTTTCTTAACCGATTGCGTTGCACAGTGTTGGTCAATGCTTTCATTTTATGCGGTGGCTCCTAAAAGAGACCTTTTATTTAAGGATGAGTCAGTCATCACTGCTTTGGCAGACCGTTGAGACGAAGCAGTTTATTCTTGGCTTTCACTTACGTCATATCAAAATTCAGAAGCATTAAAAAAATAGATTTTGAATCCAAAATGTTTATGGAATTGTAGAGAGTTTAAAACTACACATCTTGGCCAAATTTTGAAGCGCAAAAGCATTTCCTTCAAGAGTTATAGGCGAACGAGTATTGATATTTTTAGTAAGAAATGTATGGAGCGGCCATCTTTGAAGGGGCACAAAGATGGCGGCCAAAAATTCAGTTTTAATTACACCAAAAATCACATCCAAAAATATTGTATTTGCTATAAGCTCAATTAACTCGGCTTATAAGCACTTATAATGCAAACATTAACTTTCAACTTATTCAATTTTGTTTATTTTCGTGGCTTATCTGAAATAGCGTGACGCACTGCGTAACACATTTAAAACCTTTGTAAATCGGAAGCAAAACATCGTTAAAACCTGAAACTTTTTGTGAAAGATTATAACACTTGTATCCACATACCATGTTAGAAACAGCTTTGTAGGACGTTTTCTTTAGATTTTTTAATTTTTATGACGTCATGTGAAAGCCAAGAATTATAGTCTATATCAAAATAGAACCAAGTGCTTCTTTTCGTGTCTATATTGATCACATTTTATTACGGAGAGTACAAACCAAAATTTTATCTTTAGTTTACGCTGCCATGTTGCCACACCAGATAATAGGTTTTATAATTTTCCAATTTCTGTCTCGCGTTATTAACAATAACGAGGCCAACGTATTATCCTTCTTTATCAGATTAATTTGTTTGTTAGAAGCCACCGCCTTGTCAACGATAACCCATTGGAAAGCAACCAATAGTTCATCTCATTTTATTATTTCGAATTTCCTATTTTGCATATCTTTTTCAGCTAAGGCCTCTTTTAGCTTAGCTATCTTACGGAAATGGTAAATGCACACAACATTTTAATAGAAAAATAGTTCAAAGCTACGGATCTTGTAACATATTTACTGCTCGTATGCAATTTTTGCCTCGAAACGGTCTCAAAAGACCGTTTGAGATCTTAAAGTGCCTATGAAATGTATTTTTTTTCTTCGTTTTTCAGTAGTTTATTATGTCCAAAGAACGAAAATAATAATCATTTCCCGAGGAAACGAAAGAAAATCGTATTTTTAGCCGCTCGAAGATGCGTCCCTTCGGTTGAAAAGTGGCTCCAATTTTTGGAGAGCCTGGGGCGAGTGGGAGTTGAGTGATGACGTAAATTACGTAAATAGTATCACAAATTGGTTTTATCGACTGAGTCGATAAGGTAAATTAGCCACCGTAAAAAGATTCGAGAAAGCTGACGTTTCGAGCGCTAGCCCTTCGTCGGAGCGAATCAAGGGACTGTGGGTAGTGTGTGGTTTTATATAGTAGGAGGAGCTCCGCCATTGGTGGAAATTTGGTGACGTGAAAAGCAAATGTAAATTAGTTGAATGAAAAGCGTTCGTTAATTCCGTGGGGTTTGAGAGAGCCGATTCGAAAGTTGATTTTTTGTTCTAAGTTTTTGCGGCTTTCTGTGTTGCCCTGGTGTAGGGAAACGCCACAGATTGTCATGTGTTGTTTAGAATGGTTAGCAAGATTGAAATGACGCGCGACTGGTTTGGATGCGTCTTTGTCATTTTTTTCAACGTCTCGGAGATGTTCTCGAAAACGGTCACCCAGTCTCTTCCCTTTTTCGCCAATGTATATCTTTTGGCAAAAAGTACATGTTATGCAGTAGATAACATTTACGGAGGTGCATGTGAAACGATCAGTGATTTTAATAGATCGTTTAGGTCCCGTTATTTTGTTGGCGTTGTGAATGAAAGGACAAGTGTTGCATCGTGTGCGTGCGCATTTAAAAGTTCCCGGTTCATCGTCAGATTTCAGTGTACTCGTAACTAGAAAGTTGCCTATGTTTTTGTCACGTTTGAATGAAATTAGTGGGGGTTGTGAAAAAATTCTGCCAGTTTCGGGGTCGTTTTGGAGCAATTTGAAATATTTTAAAATGATGCTTTTGACTGTGTGATTGTGTGGGTGGAAAGTGAGGCTGAATGGAATTCTTTCGTTCTCTTCCTTCTGTGATGTTTGTAGTGCTGATTGTCTGTCGATCTGTTGTGCACGTTGTTGGCCCGTATTAACAACAGAGTCAGGGTACCCACGTTTCTTGAAAAACTGGTACATTTCTTCCGATTTGTTGAAAAAAATCGGAGTCATCACTACAAAGACGTCGAAGTCTGAGAAATTGAGAATACGGAATGTAACAGATAACTGTGGGAATCTGTAGGTTTGTAGTGCACACTTGTGGAGGGTCTAAAATAGGGTTTCCCAATCCCGCTTCCCGCCACTATTTTTTCATTCATCCCGCCATCCCGCTTGCTTCGAACGTGTCATCCCGATCCCGCTTCCAAAATACTTTTTTTGCAAGACAAGTCGCAGTTTTTTCCGGACGAGACGCGATTTCCGCGGGCTAATGCATTACGACCTGGGTCTTTGTTTACGGTAAACAGTAGCAGTCAGTTTAGTTTGGTAAATTTATCTTTTGAGTAAGTGTTGAAGAGCCAAACAAAAGTTTTCTTTATCGGAGAACAGTGCGTGGACTATGACGAAGGTCCTCCATCACACCAAGCTTCAAAATTTCAAATTTAAAAAACAAATTTTAAAACACGCCTACTACATAGGGGTCACCCACGAAATCTGATAGAGGACTTCAAGGTTGTATGGAATATGCGGGGTGCGGAGTGTGGAAAACAAGGAGTGTGAAACATGAGGAGTGGGAAAATGTGGAAAACGTATTTTTGTGGAAAAACATAAAATATAAGGTAAAACTAAACTAATTTTTTTTTTGCAAGTTTTGAAATCCACAATCTCTATATAAATGCCAGAATTTAAATAAATAAATAAATAAATAAATAAATAGGAATTTCAGTGAATCCACGAGGTGGAATTGCAGTGTTGTTATCTCAAAAGAGTTGGTATTGAACAACTATTCACCGAAGTGGAGGTGGGTAGCACGCTATTCTGAGTTTCAGGAGCCAATCAGAGCACGCCAACAATGCTATCCACTGTTTCAGTATATACTAATTTCATATATGCCTACATTTCACACCATTACAACTTTTCGAACTTAATTCTGTAGCATTTTGAGTAGATAGAGCACGTTTTGAAGCCGCGCCGGCATTCTTTTTTATTACGAAATCTGCGACGACATTGTTTGCATAGCGTCTGGGCAATGTGCATTGCTCAATTACCACTGCTTCAATTAGAGCTGTCTGGAAAATGTTTCCAGGGAGAATTTGCAATTTCATGGCAATTTGAAGGTGGAATATGGAAAATGTGTGTGTTTGGAAGAATAACTGAAGGTGACTCTCGCTATTAGGGATCTGTTTCCGATCTCAAATCAAATAGTGATCTCCAAGGTTATTGTTATAATGGGAGATCAAAGTACCGGACCATTGGTTTGCAGTGCTGACTTCACGAACACCTATTATCCTAATTTCTTGCATATTCAGCGCAAAAACCCAATGTTAAACGGACTTGTTTTTATTGAGCAGTTCATTTACAGAGTACTGGATTTTCACCAATCTGAAATGCTATAACAATATCATTTAAAGAGGCTATGTCGCGAGGATGGCGGGTGAGTACTAACATCTTGAAAAACATCCGGTGGCTTTTTATCAAGTTGGCGGCCATTACTGTCGAATTCGCTGCAATCCGTTCCATCCCGTCGTATTGCGTCGAAGGATAGATCTCAAGTTTACAAATTAGTTAGAGTATTTACTTGGCTAGATTTTTGTTAAATTATTTCTGCGACTTGTTAGTCGAACCTTCGAAAAATTCGATGTCTTCCAATAGTGGTGGAAGTTGGGGAGGAATTTAAAAGCGAAATTACCTCGCGTGATTCGACACGAGTGCAAGCGCGATAAAACTTGCCGCGACCCGGCAGGGAACAATACAAATCTAACATGTGTGACGTCACGACAGGAACTCATTGCGCAGACTCACCTTGCGACATAGCCCCTTTATATAAATATCTGCAGTTAAGAGGATCAGGCTGTTCTCTGTATGCATGTATGAAAATACCAACTCTTTTGAGATAGCAACACCAATTCCGACATTTATATAGAGATTATGAATTTCACTGAAAACGTGCAAAAGTTGCCATGTAGAAAAAATTCTTTAGTTCAGTTTTACCTTATATTTTATGTTTTTCCATAAAAATACGTAATCTTCCTTTTCCACACTCCGCATTTTTCACACTCCTCGTTTTCCACACCCCGCGTTTTTCACACTCCGCACTCCACACACTCACAATATTATATACAACCGATAGAGAAAACTCTATCAAAAATAAAATTCGAAGAAAGGAAAAATGCGCTTAAACAGGAAGAGAAAACACAAAAAGAATTTCTGCCCTTTGTGATGCAATACCAGCCATCAGTGCCAAATCTCAAACAAATTTTAATGTCAAAATGGCACATAATGCAGAACCAACCACTGCTACGACAAATCTACAAAGAACCACCCATGATATTTTTAAAAAAAAAAACAAATCCTTTAAAGATACACTCCTTAGAGGAAAAATATAAAAGGTGTCAAATAAGTTTCACAACGGGATTGTTTGTGCGGCCGTCAGTGTCACCCCTTGCTACTTCCTGTTTTAGCATTAATGGGTTCCTTGAGATAAAATAGCCCTTTTCACGGTTGATTTTTCTCATTTGCATTACAATGTTATCCAACGTGGATGCGAGGCAATTTCGGGCTAAAACTACAAACTAGCCCGAAATTGCCTCACATACATGCTAGATTTCATTGTAATGCAAATGAGCAGAGTTAACCGTGAAAAGGGCTATTGAGACACCGTGACAGGTGCTTATTCGGATTGACAAAGATCAGGACTTCTGAAATGATTTCAAAAGAAAGACAGGATAGAAAATACGGTTAAAAAAATCACCTACATGTATGTAAACATCCAGACTTGTCTTCCTTCACGGAATCGTGAAATATCCGGCGAGCGCACTGTCGTCATCCATCCCGTTTCCCACCCGGAAAAATCAAGAATTCCCGCGTCCCGCCATGAAAATGACGAACTTCCCGCTTCCCGCCCCCCTCTAACCATCCCGCATCCCGCCTTCAAATTTTATTTCATCCCGCATCCCGGTAGCCAAAAAAGGCTTATCCCGCATCCCGCCAACCCTATGTTAGGCCCTCACTTGTGGATAAACTGTTGCCGTTGATCGAAATATTGATGTCGAGAAAAGCGACAGAGGTTTCAGAAATTTCCCAGGTGTATTTTAGAGCCGGATGAAAAGTATTGACAGAAGTTATGAATTGATTAAGTTCTTCTTTACTGGAAGAGGTAGCGCCAATGCAGTCATCGATGTAGCGGCCGTAGAGTTCGGGTTTGGTTCCTTGGTACTGATCGAAAAATTTCTTTTCGACGTAGCCTACAAAAAGGTTAGCATAGCTTGGTCCCATTTAATTTTGGTTCCCATGGCGACTCCATTTACTTGTTTGTAGTAGTTTTGGAAAAATGAAAAACAGTTAAGTGTCAAAACGAATTCGGCTAAGCGGAGCAGTGCTTCTGAGCTTGGGTTTTGAATGGAGCGCTGGTCGAAAAAAACATTTTAGTGCTAAAAGTCCTTCGTCAATGGGGATGACGGTATATAAAGAGGTAATGTCCACAGTGAAAATTAATTTGTTTTCGCTGGGAAAACTGAAATCACGGAAAATTTCGAGTGCGTGATTGGTGTCTTTAATGTACGAGGGTAGTGATTTGACAATGAGGGCCATGATTTTGTCTAAATAGCTAGAAATTAGTTCAGTAGGACAGCTACAAGCGGAAACAATTGGTCGGCCCGGATTGTTTTCGGCTTGAAATAGACGCGCGAGGTTCTAGGAGTAGTGATGATGAGATTATTGGCGGTAACTGGTAATTGTTGTTTAGTAATGAGGTCTTGGATAGTTTCTTTAACAATTTTTTGGTTGGTAGGAGTGAGATCTTTATCAACTTTGGCATAGAAAGCAAATTGGTTTGTTTACGCTACAATTCCCTTGGAATCCTAATAGCGTGAGGGTCATTTTGCCAACGTTTTTGGCTGTACAAATGTCAGACAGTGCCTAATATGTTTCTTTACAGTCCTCGATCTGAAGTGGATCAGTTTCGGATCACTCTTGATCAAATGAAATGATCGTGTCCACTGTAGTTTTGCCGTAGCGAGGCGAACCGACTGTGCCGCTTGAGCGAAGGAAGTGAACATGAAGAAGACGGACTTTGATTTAGATTATTGGACGTGAAAGGTATACATTTTAGTAGCACAGCGTCTCAGTGGTTCGCCAGTTGAGTTGTAAGCTTATTGAACGCAGAGGTTTCATTTTAGTGGCTCTGTGACTAGCGTTTACTTTATCGAACGCAAACGATATATTTGTAGTACAAACAAGACAATGTATATTACATGATATTAGCGACTCGGCCGGTCTTCTCTGAAGTTCATTGATCGTGCGTGGAGGTTTTGAGCTTATTTTATCGGCTTGGCAGTTCGCCCGTCTACTTAAAGTTCTGTTTTCAATGCGAAGGATATATGTCTTAGCTGCTTGGCGGCTTGCTAGTTGAAGTTTCTAAATTATACTGAATATGTTATGCATATCTGAGGTGGTGTTTTTCAGGCGGCGCGCTGAATTGTCTGAGAATTGAATGTGAATGGTGTATTTTTAGCGGCAAGGCGCCTTGATAGCGTATTTATTTATTTATTCAAAATGTTTAAACTCAAGTATATACGTAATAATTAAGCTTCTTAGTTCAGTGTCTTGCCAGCGATTGAACATTTCTGGAAATTTTAACCGCTGGGCGGTTTGTAAGTGTACAGAGTTCAAAGTATTGTTTTAGTGTTTACATTTACATTTATGTCTGATTTATATTTCCAGTTGTTATAAAATTGATCGAATCGAACACGCAATGATTCAGCGATGTATTTTGTTACGAATAGTCCCGGCATAGTAAATCGAACGTTCGGAAATCGAACTCAATCGAACTCAATCGAACTCAATCCGCGGATTGAGTTCGATTGAGTTCGGCAATCGAACGAAAATCGAACACCGGACTTTCAGTGAGTTCGATTTCCGAACAAATCGAACTCAATCGAACTCAATCCATCTGATTGTGTTCGACTGAGTTCGGAAAACCGCGGAACTCAATCGAACACAATTAAATGGATTGGGTTACTTTTATGCAAAAATACAATGACGTCAAAGCGGCATTCCTGGTAGCCTTTTACTACGCATTTGAAGCTAACAATCCACAGCGGATTGAAGCCATTTCTGCGGAATTTCTTCGTTTACGAAGTAACTCGAGCTTCCAATTTTCAACGCCTGTTTTACACAAATCACGAGTTCGAAAATCGAACGTTCGATTGGGTTCGATTGATTTTTTTTCTTTTCGGTGAGTTCGATTTCGTTCGATTGCCGAACTCAATCGAACTCAATCCATGAATTGAGTTCGATTGAGTTCGATTGAAATTTAGTTCGATTGGGTTCGATTTACTATGCCCGGCATAGTAAATCGAACCCAATCGAACTCAATTTCAATCGAACTCAATCGAAGTTTTCAAGGCTTTAAAGCAAATAGGCGAGAAAGGCCGTGCATTCCGAATTGCAAACGAGCGCGGACAATTAGGTCATCTTCAACGTGAACTGGTTGCTTCGATGTGGCCTGTAAATGCTTCGATAACTTGGTAAGTGTTCTGTTCTGTTCTCTTAACTGCCGTGGACAGTTTATAAATGGGATTTCTGTTATTGAATAAATTGTAAAAAAAGCACAAGAAAAACCTGTTTGATGGGCTTGCTTTGTATAGGTTTACCAGAGCCAATCGAACGCAATTAATTTAATTGTGTTCAATTGAGTTCAGTTTCCGAACTCAGTCGAACACATTCAGATGGATTGAGTTCGATTGAGTTCGATTTGTTCGGAAATCGAACTCACTGAAAGTCCGGTGTTCGATTTCGTTCGATTGAGTTCGATTTCCGAACGTTCGATTTACTATGCCGGGTAAATTCTGTCGCTTTTCGGGATCATGTTTTGACGTAGCTGGGCGAATAATAATCGTCGATGATAATTCCCTTCTAAATTCTGAGTGGGCGAATAATAATGCTCGTCAGTCGCGCGCGTTTGATAATTGCCTTCTAAATTCTGCTGCTTTTGTATCTTTCTATTTATGTCTATTGAAACGTGTAATTTCTTTGCACACGCTTTTAGAACGAGATATATACATGTTCTTTAGTTTCGCTGTGCTGCGTTGGTTCACCCTTCGTCGTGTAACTTCGTTTGTATTTATGACTATTGAAACGTGTAATTCCTTTGCACACGCTTTTAGAACGAGATATATACATGTTCTTTAGTTTCGCTGTGCTGCGTTGGTTCACCCTTCGTTGTGTATCTTCGTTTGTATTTGTGTGTATTGAAATGTGTAATTCCTTTGCACACGGTCTATTGAAACGTGTAATTCCATTGCACACGCCTTTAGAACGAGATATATACACGTTCTTCGGTTTCACTGTGCTGCGTCTGCCGCTTTTCGGGATTTTGGTTTAATGGCCTGACTGGGGAAATAATAATGCTCGTCAGTCGCGCGCGTTTGATAACTGCCTTCTAAATTCTGCTGCTTTTGTTCCTCGCGAAGCGAGGGCCGAAGGCCCGAGCGCAGCGAGGTTAATAAATTGTCGGCCCTCGGGAGCTGAGCCGCGCGAATTCGAGCGAAAAATATATTTATATATATATATATATATATATGTATATATATATATTTATATACTTGATGGTGTCCGGCAGTTGCCTGGCAACAAAAATCGCCACCGCTGACAATCACACGCTCTCTTATTCCACCCGATTAATGGCGGCCGGGCTGACGGGTTTATTCTTACTCATCGTCGGAGAAACACGACTAATTTCTGATGCAAATGAGAAACAACAACAACAACACTGGGTTCAAAAAGCAGCTGGAAATCCTTGCCCGAGGCAATTAACCACCGAAACTCCGCTGGAGCGAGAACGGCGACTTGAAATTCCCCCGCGATCGAGCAACGGAGAAGCAACGTGAGCATCGATTACAAAGACTTCGAACAGCCTAGGCACACCGTTTGAGTAGATTCAAACGCCTTGAACGCCTTCTGAACGAAACCGATCAGGAGAGGCGACACCGACTGAAAGTGCTGAACAAAATGATTTTGTTTATAGACGCAAAGAGAGGCAGCAAGAATTGCACGATCAGCTAAATACTCGAGACGAATATCTTTCATACGGTAGGGAAAAGCAAACACAGATTACAGGAAAGGCTCAGAGAAGAAGAACGATTAAGAAATCTAGCTCAAATCAACACACTTTAATTCGCTCTTCAATGCTCTTCAATTTAAACAACCTACATTTACAGGCAAGTAAGCGTAAGCTTATATACAGTACAACCCTCTATAAATTATTCTTTAATCTACCGTTTCCAAAAAGCAAGATTTTAAGTACCTAAACAACTGACAGGCAGATGATAAGAGGACTTGTTTTTCAATATAATATATTAGTACTCAAACACTGGAAACTATTCTCTAAGTTCATACTGTAAATTGATGTTTATTAAAATTCTCACTAAGGCCACTAAGAAACTTTCATATAAGCTTAAATTACATAACATTGTATGCATATGACAATGCTATATTTAATAACTATTATCTGTGGTATGTTAGGAGGTTTTACTATTCTATGTTACTGTAGTCTCATTTCTATTTTTGAGTAACATTAAATTATTATTTTTACTACAACTGTACCACCATTGAGTTGTTATTTTTAGTGCAACATCACTCTTCAGCAACAGTAAACTCCTGCGATCTCAACCATTCTAGCAAATAGTGAATTGCGTTAGCAATTATTTGATACCCAGTATATAGAACAAAAACCACAGCAGTATCTAAAGGGAACAGGTTAATTTGGGAGATAGCACTCACAAGCTTCAAAAATGGAATTTAATCGAGACAGCAGGAGTTAGCTGTATTCGTGATAAAAAACTCTCACCCAATCAAAATAAACAGAACACATACACTGCATATTGTCCTCGACCCATGTCCACAACAGTACTATAAATCCACTTTCAGACCAATTTTCCTTTTGACAACAATTAATGAAGATAGGTTTGGGGTGGGGAAGGGGGGGGGGGGGGGGGGGTGGAGGGAAGGCCTGAGGATATTTTGGTACCCAGTCCTATAGCACTTACAGCGACCCACAGCTCAAAACCCTTAACTGACCAGTACCCAGCTCCCATTTATTTTATTTTAGGAAGACAGGGTACTAAGTACAAGTTAAATGGAAGCGACTAGGAACGAAAATGTCTCAACTTTAAATTTCGGGGCCACTGCCGGCATGCAATTCAACCTCTCCAGTCAAATCAGAAATTCCATCTCTCCCTCCCACATTGCTAAAATTTTGCAGTGCATCCTCCCCCGAGCTTCGCGAGGTTCTGCGAGACACGTATTTCTAGTATCTTTCTATTTATGTCTATTGAAACGTGTAATTTCTTTGCACACGCTTTTAGAACGAGATATATACATGTTCTTTAGTTTCGCTGTGCTGCCTTGGTTCACCCTTCGTCGTGTAACTTCGTTTGTATTTATGACTATTGAAACGTGTAATTCCTTTGCACACGCTTTTAGAACGAGATATATACATGTTCTTTAGTTTCGCTGTGCTGCGTTGGTTCACCCTTCGTTGTGTATCTTCGTTTGTATTTATGACTATTGAAACGTGTAATTCCTTTGCACACGCTTTTAGAACGAGATATATACATGTTCTTTAGTTTCGCTGTGCTGCGTTGGTTCACCCTTCGTTGTGTATCTTCGTTTGTATTTATGACTATTGAAACGTGTAATTCCTTTGCACACGCTTTTAGAACGAGATATATGCATGTTCTTTAGTTTCGCTGTGCTGCGTTGGTTCACCCTTCGTCGTGTAACTTCGTTTGTATTTATGACTATTGAAACGTGTAATTCCTGTGCACACGCTTTTAGAACGAGATATATACATGTTCTTTAGTTTCGCTGTGCTGCGTTGGTTCACCCTTCGTTGTGTATCTTCGTTTGTATTTATGACTATTGAAACGTGTAATTCCTTTGCACACGCTTTTAGAACGAGATATATACATGTTCTTTAGTTTCGCTGTGCTGCGTTGGTTCACCCTTCGTTGTGTATCTTCGTTTGTATTTGTCTGTATTGAAATGTGTAATTCCTTTGCACACGGTCTATTGAAACGTGTAATTCCATTGCACACGCCTTTAGAACCAGATATATACACGTTCTTCGGTTTCACTGTGCTGCGTCTGCCGCTTTTCGGGATTTTGGTTTAATGGCCTGACTGGGGAAATAATAATGCTCGTCAGTCGCGCGCGTTTGATAATTCCCTTCTAAATTCTGCTGCTTTTGTATCTTTCTATTTATGTCTATTGAAACGTGTAATTCCTTTGCACACGCTTTTAGAACGAGATATATACATGTTCTTTAGTTTCGCTGTGCTGTGTTGGTTCACCCTTCGTCGTGTATCTTTGTTAATGAGATGCAATTTACGGACTGTCGACAGACCGACTTCCGCTTTTACGGCCTGTACAGACCGTACAGACTGTCATACCGTTTCACCCGTTACCCGCCAGATTGATGCATATAATTATCAGTGAGTCGTACAGACTGTATGATCCATTTGACAAACTGTATCTGTCCGTGTTTTTTGCTTGTACTTGCTTTAATGAGAAGCAATTTACGAACTGTCAACGGACCGACTGGTCACTATTACAGTTTTTCAGACCGTACAGATCGTAACGTGGGTTTGACAGACTGTATCCGTGCGTCTATATTGGACATGAGTGAAAGTAACAAACAAACAACTGAAAATGGTTGGACAAGTAACTTATTCCACATATGACGAGAAATGCAAAGAAAACTTTGGAAAGTCGCTCAGTGATATTCTGATCCTTGTTCCTGAAGCAGGTCTTGCAAGGAAACTTTCTCCTGTAGAGAAAAGAAAATTAAAACGAGATCAGCAAAGGCAAATGAAAACTGACACTGAGAGCAATTTGAATGAGAATGACAGTGAAGAGCACTTGAGTTCAAGACAATCCTACAGGGCTAGGCAGCACCACAGGCTGGCACAGTCATTTGAAACAACAGCCCAAGCAACCGAAAGAGCAAGAACAACACCTCCCAAAGTAAAAGAGAGGTCACATGCCCCAGCAACAAATAACATCATGGGAGACTTAGATCGGCTCTTAACAGATGTAACATCCTGGCCTAATGGTATGATAAACTGGTCTGAGAAAGCTAGGATGTACAACATAAGAACAAAAGGCCAAGACACAACACCCCCCAATGGAGGCCAGATGATCAAATCATTTCTGCAATGGAAAGAGGTCAACCTGGCCCGCTTTGAGCCTACCACTGCAGCCATACAGAATGACCCACAAGGCAAACACAAAGGTATTTAGAAATTACAAGGGCGTAATTATCACTCAATTTAGTACCCAGAATGCTAGCATCTCTAGATTTCAACATTTTCTGAGGAGTTTATCTCCAGCCCCCCACCCCCCCCCCCCCCCCAATACAGTAACAAGAACAGCTATTACAAATAAACTTATTGAAAGTCCTGAAAATAAAATACACACATCCATTATATTTTAGACTGCTCTTGTCAGCTAAAGAAATAATACAGCCACATCAAATAACTATGCATAATAATAATAACATAATAACATTTCCTTAATATAATTATTTTAAAACTTACAGAGTTCCGGGTAAGACGAGCCATTAAAAAACAGAGAGGAGGGGCAGTATCAGTTCCAGTGTCACGTATCAATGCAAGCATCAGAGCAAGCATCAAGAACCTGATTGAAAATGGTACATACAATCTTGGTGTTCCTGTGGTAGAGACAGAAATATCAAAGTTAGCAGTCAGCAGTGAAGGTCAAGTGATACAAAAAAACATTGATGTCCAGGCCAGAAAAATCCCTTTTCAAGATATTAGGAAAGAGTCTCTGATAAGAAACAAGAATTTACTAAAAATTAAAGATGACAGCTACTATAACCAGTTAACGAAGGAAGAGTTAACTACAGAGCTCCAAAAAATCCATGAAGAAGTCAGTGATGACATTGACCAAATGAGATCCTGTCTTAAGAAATACCAGCGTCAAAGGCACTGGCTCCTCTGGCATGACCACTCAACTCTAGCCAACTATGGTCACATGCTATTTTGCCTGCGGGAACTTTATGATCCTGCCATACATGTGACAAGACAAGAAATGTTGGATAAGACAGGAAAAGATGTAGATGTACAAGCAACAGTGGAGGAACCTCAACTATACATCTTAGGCCAGAGTAGATCAACAGTTGAGGACCAAATGAGATTCATTCCAACACGACAGGATGATCTCAGGCATTTGAAGAACCCCACTGTGACCGAATCTGGTATTGAAGTGTGGGATGTTATGAGATTCATGAATGGAGATAACCCAGCAGCGGAGATGGAAGATGGCACACAGCATGGAGGCAACTATGGCTGCCCAGGCTGTGATGGTAACATTAATTCCAGCCATGACCTGGAGTACACCCTTCAAAGAAAATACAAAACACTTGAAAAGAAAAAAAAATTGATTCTGTCTGGTCCTGCTGGAAGAAAAGGAAACTTACATCCCTTCAAAGATATGAAAGTAAATGATATCAAAGCAGAGTTGCAAGCAAGAGGAAGATCTGGGGAGGGCAAAAAAGAGGAGTTACAGAAAGAACTATTCACCATGCTTGGAGGCACTACAAGACTACCAGCACTTCTCTACAACAGTGAAAACCGTGATGTCTCTGTTCAAGAACTGAACATTGAGAGGTATGAAGTGTTGTACTTTGAGGCCTTGCACTGTTCGATGAACCACATCAAGAATCTGCTGCAAGAACTACCACACCACATCAATGACATTGACACACTCATCAAACTAAAGGAGATTCTTGCAATTCAGTTCAGCAAAGACAAAATAAGGGGCGTAGACTTCCGAAAGACCCTCATTTTTGTCACCATTGCTCTCTACCCAATGGCTACTCGTGAGGTGAGATTGCTCCTTGTTACTCTCTGTGAAATGATTGAGATCTATTATTAGAGCAGAATGCTGTGATAAGATAGGGACCTGGACACTAGATATGATTTGCCCGATAGGGGCCTGGTACGAGCCGTTCGTGCCACGTTGTTCTTGTTATATGTTCTCGGCATTCTTAAGCGAGAATGCTCGTCTGTATTGAATAAACGTCTCGATGAAATGGATAAATTCCTATCTATGCCGAGAACACGCCACTTCAAGGACTGAATAGGCGAAAGAAACACCGACTACAAGCGGATTCTCCCGTCTTACGCCACACGGAACACGACCATCGATCGACCGCCATTTTTGTTTTTCCACGCAGGAACAGAGACACTCCTCGCCATAGTGAAAGACCGCCACAGTGAACCAGACCGAAATACGGCGAATCCATGGCCAAGAAACACAAGTGCCCATTTCCTGAATGTACCTACGAGACGGACGAAGTGGAAGACGGGCTCGCGGCCGTTTTGCTATCGGTCCACTCGTCAGGCACACACACTGCTCCAGGACACACCACTGCAGCGCCAGTCGTCACTCCAAACACGAAACTCGAAAAGGTACGACGCCCAACAATCTCGGCGGCAGGATCAAGCGAAGATTGGACGTATTTTCTAACCCGTTGGGGCGACTATGTCGCGGCAACCAACGTCACGGGCAAAGACAAGGTGATCCAGCTACTTGAATGCTGCGATGAACAGCTCCGCAAAGACCTTACACGAAATGCGGGCGGCACCCTCACCAACAGCACTGCCGAGGAAGTCATGGAAGCCATTAAGAAACTTGCTGTACGGGAGGAAAACACAATGGTTGCCAGAGTGCAACTCCACAACATGCGCCAAGACCGGGACGAGACGATCCGCAGTTTCGGTGCCCGTCTCCGTGGCCAAGCTGGTGTTTGCAAGTTTCGAGTTACTTGCCCTGGTTGCAATACAGAAGTTAATTACACAGAAAACGTCTTGCGTGACGTTTTAACACGTGGCCTGGCCGACAGTGAGATTCAACTAGATCTGCTCGGAGACAGGAATCAAGACATGAACCTCGAAGAAGTCTTTCAATTTATTGAGGCAAAAGAAGCTGGTAAACGATCCGCCGGCCGCCTGTTCCAAAGCCAAGGTGCAGATGCTGCACGTAGCCAATACCGACGCGCTAAACATGATGAGCTCAAACAACACAAGGATGGAGACAACAATGAGCTGTGCTCCTATTGCAACAAGCGGGGCCATGGCAAGAGTGCCCCGACCAGAATACGACGACATGACTGCCCTGCTTATGGCACCATCTGTGACAAGTGCGGGCGGCAGAACCACTTTGCAAACGTATGCCGCAGCAAGGGCAAGACCACCAGACCCCAGCAGCTCACCCCACCCAGTAGCAATACCAGGGAAACAGAAAGCGCCATCTTTGACTCGCTCTGCACCGCAACCAGCCACAGCAACAAGCCAAGCAGAGGAGTCATCTCACTTGACCACCACCTCTACAGCCAACTATCTGACCGTTGGGTCCGACAGCCATCCAAGCCCCAACCATTCATCATGCTTACAGCGACAGCCGACCCCGAAGACTACACAGCACTGGGATACAAACCCCCCACATCACAGCCGATACAAGCACAACTCTCTGCTATGGCCGACACAGGCTGCCAAAGCTGCTTGGCTAGCATGAAAGTCATCCGTCGACTCGGCCTGTGTGAGAGTGACCTGATCCCTGTCACTATGCAAATGCATGCTGTGAACAACAATGGTATCAACATCCTGGGTGCTGTCATCCTCAGGTTCTCGGGCAGGTCACCATCCGGTAAAACTCTTGAAAGCCGACAAATTGTGTACGTGACAAGTGACTCGGACAAACTCTTCCTCAGCCGAGAGACCTGCATGGCGTTGGGTATGATCACTAAGAACTTTCCCACGGTGGGTGAGACCCTCCACACATGTAGCTTAACTGAGCAAGACACAGACTGCGATGCAACGGAAACACCCCGCCCAGACAGTGCTACATATGCACCTGAGAGCGCAACCACCTCACCGTGCACCTGCCCACGTCGCGTAACACCACCACCAAAGCCCACCGAAATCCCATTCCCGGCAACTGAAAACAACCGGAAGAAACTGCAACAATGGCTGTTAGACTATTACCGAACCAGCACTTTCAACACATGCGAACACCAGCCACTACCCCTGATGGAGAGCGTTCCTATGAGGCTAATGGTTGACCCTAATGCAGAACCGGTTGCCAACCACACTCCAATACCAGTACCACTTCACTGGCAGGACGATGTTAAGGCGGGACTCGACCAGGATGTCTCACTGGGCGTACTCGAACCAGTGCCAGTAGGAGAGCCTGTCACATGGTGCCACCGCATGGTAGTATGCGCAAAAAAGAATGGCAAGCCCCGCCGCACTGTTGACTTTCAGGCGCTTAACATCCACGCCACACGTGAAACCCATCACACGCAGAGCCCATTCCACCAGGCACGCTCAATACCCAGTAACACCAAAAAGACGGTCTTTGACTGCTGGAATGGCTACCATAGCGTCCCCCTACACGCCGACGATCGCCACCTCACCACCTTCATAACCCCTTGGGGTCGATACCGCTACAAAACAGCACCCCAGGGGTACATAGCATCTGGCGATGGATACTCCAGACGGTTCGACGAGATTGTCTCCCACGTCCCCGACAAAACAAAATGCATTGACGACACTCTCCTGTGGGCAGATGACCTTAACAAGAGCTTCTTCCAGGCAGTCGAATGGCTCGACCTCTGTGGACACAACGGGATTATACTGAACCCAGACAAGTTCGTGTTCGGGGCTGACACCGTTGAGTTTGCCGGATTTGAGATTACACCCAGCAGTGTGAGACCATGCACAAAGTACCTTGATGCAATCCGTAACTTCCCTACCCCAGCCAACATCACCGACGTCCGCTCGTGGTTTGGCCTGATCAACCAGGTCTCGTATGCCTTTGCCGCGACTGAGCGCATGCAGCCATTCCGTCAGCTACTCCAAACAGGAACCCCCTTCAAGTGGACTGACGAGCTCAACAATATCTTTGAAGAATCCAAATCACTGATCATTAAGGAAATTGAAGAGGGTGTGCGCATCTTCGACAAGTCAAAACCAACCTGCCTGGCAACCGACTGGTCCAAAAGCGGCATTGGATTCTGGCTATTCCAGAAACACTGCCAGTGTTCATCCACCGAACCCTTCTGCTGTCGCACAGGCTGGAAAATCACACTGGTCGGCAGCCGCTTCACTCATGCCGCTGAATCCCGTTATGCCCCAGTGGAGGGAGAAGCCCTAGCCGTTGCAGACGCTCTTGATAAAGCTCGATTCTTTGTCTTGGGTTGCAGCAACTTGATCATCGCGGTCGACCACAAGCCTCTACTCAAAGTGTTTGGAGACCGGTCACTCGAGGACATCACCAATGCCAGGCTCCGCAACCTCAAGGAGAAAACCTTACGCTACCGATTCCGAATGGTACACATCCCTGGTGTGCGACACAAAGCCGCTGACGCCGTCTCCCGCCACCCCACAGGAACCACCCAGCCAGACCTGCTAGTCCTGCCAGACGACATAGCAGCGGCCACAGCTGTTATGGCAGCCCTACCCCAATTGGACGCCCCCGGACGCTCATTCTTAGCCGGCATCCGCCACAGTGAGCCTCAACCCAGCACCTGCACCACCACCATCGACGACCAACTTGCGTCATCAGCATCATCAGCATTGCGCACCATGGCAGTCACATGGGAGAGAGTCAAACTGGCTACTACAAGCAATGGGGACATGACTCGGCTAATTGACATTATCGAGAGTGGATTCCCCAAGTCGCGCCATGAGCTGCCAACTACCCTTCAGGAGTACTACCAGTTCCGCGAACAACTATACACAGTTGATGGAGTCATTCTTTACAAGAATCGCATCGTTATACCACCCTCCCTTCGACAGCACATCATGACCGTGTTACACTCCGCACACCAAGGCGTGACTTCCATGACGGCAAGAGCTGAAAGCACCGTATTCTGGCCAGGGATCACCCAAGCCATCATCACTCTACGGGAAACCTGCAACCACTGTAACCGCATGGCACCCTCTCAACCATGTGCGCCGCCCTCTCCAACTGTACCCCCAGCATATCCCTTCCAATGTGTCTGTGCTGACTTCTTCTACCACAAAGGGGTCAACTACCTCGTCGTCGTCGATCGCTACTCCAACTGGCCAATTATTGAGCAAGCACGGGAGGGATCTAAAGGACTGATTGACTGCCTGCGGCGCACCTTTGCCACCTTTGGCATCCCTGATGAAATCGCAACCGATGGCGGCCCTGAATTCACTGCAACGGCCACACGCCAATTCCTGAAGGAGTGGGGCGTACACCACCGTCTGTCGTCCGTGGCATTCCCACACTCCAATTGCAGAGCCGAGATCGGCGTAAAGTCCGTCAAACGGATCATCACTGACAACACCACCCCAAATGGCAGTCTTGACACTGACTCCCTGCAGTGTGCCATCCTCCAGTACCGCAACACACCTGATCCAAATACGCAGCTGTCTCCCGCACAGTGCGTCTTCGGAAGACCCATCAAGGACTTCATCCCTATTCTGCCTGGCCGCTATCAACCACACCCTACTTGGAGTGACACTCTAGCCAGGAGAGAGGAAGCTCTGAGAAACCGACACATGAAAGCTGCCGAGAGATGGTCTGAGCACACCAAGAGACTCCCACCCCTGGCAGTTGGCAACCATGTGCGGATCCAGAACCAGACTGGCCCATACCCCACTAAATGGGACAAGACGGGCGTAGTGATCGAAGTTCGTCAGTTTGACCAGTACGTCGTCCGCATTGATGGCTCTGGCAGGATGACCACCCGCAATCGCAAGTTCTTGCGAAAATATCTACCAGTGCAGACCACGGCACCTCGCCTCACCATCGACGATGACCTACGACAACTTGCCATGCTTCCGCACAGGATCAAGCAATCCAATCCCATCCCGGCCCAAGCAAAGCTGTCACATCAATCGCCATCTGCCAAACAACCAGGCCGTCCACCCCAAGCAGCGATAGCCCCAGACACCACTAGCCACGGCCCAAATCGACGTGCATCACCGCCACCACCCAGCCACCACACACCCCCCCTCCCATCTGCAAAGCCAATAGCGCCAGCGAGCCCAATTACACCACCCACCCACGACACACCATCCAGCCCTTCCGCAGATCCATCGGCACTATCGAGCCCGGGTACACCTACAGCACGGCCAAAGAAACCCGCCTTAGCCCTGCGGCGGCTACAAGACTTCAATGCCAAAGGACTCCTGGAACAATAATATCCTCAGGAACACTAGTTAAGACAACAACTTTGAGACAGTCGAGTGACATTATTTTTCTAGTTTTGTTTTGTTATTTCAAATTGACACCAGTGATTTTATCAGTCTTCACTGTCCCCCATACACGGCATGAGGAACACTAAAGACTTGGGGGGAGATAGAGCAGAATGCTGTGATAAGATAGGGACCTGGACACTAGATATGATTTGCCCGATAGGGGCCTGGTACGAGCCGTTCGTGCCACGTTGTTCTTGTTATATGTTCTCGGCATTCTTAAGCGAGAATGCTCGTCTGTATTGAATAAACGTCTCGATGAAATGGATAAATTCCTATCTAATTATGCACAAGAGGAAGCAAGATCACCAAAGATGATCCTTCGCCTGCACAATCTGTGCTGGAGGCATGGAATCCTGTGTAGCCGGGTGCTGACTCCACCAAAGACCCTCACATCCAGGAAACTCTTTGGCCTGTACTTCCACAGCTGCATGGCTCACTCTGCCCAACTGCTTCGAGTAACGTCTCACAGGTCTACAAATGCAGAAATGTTTGAACGCCTGTTTGAGAAGCTCTCAGACATAACAACAAAAACCTGGAGCAAGAGAATCGAAGATCTCTCCAAAAATGCCATCCTGCACTTGCAAGGAGAGAAGTCCAATCCCGGAAGTCAATATATTCTTAAAGAGGAGAGAGAAATCAGTAAGATGGCAAAGTCCCTTCCGAAACTGGAGAACACCATCCTGCTGAAGAGCAACCTTGAGAAGTATGCCGGTCACTGGGAAGCTCACCTGAAGCTCGTTGCAGATTTTCTAAAGCCAGGAGAAGGGGTATGGTGGAAGGAGACTGAAGATTGCATTGAATTCTTCGATGGACCAGACGAACCCAGCTTCCGACAAGATGGGCCACATCTTCACCACTTCCGTTCCAGTTCCATAACCAAAGAGCAGGAGCTACTGGATGTCTGTTGGAACAAATGTTTGGTGGACAAGGTGAAGATTCCTGCAACAAAATTGAGAGATGATAGTGGCAAATGGCAAAGACCCCCAACATGCTGTTCATTTGAGTCAGTGGAAGACAGTGGTTCTGACCAACATCATTGCATTGAACCTCACACTCATATTGAAGATGTCCCAAACAGTGATGATGAACCTGCAGAAGATGATGACGAAATTGCAGAAGATGATGACGAAATGGCAGAAGACAATGGCCCAAGCAACATGCTGGTAGAATCAATTTCATGTACATGTACCAGTAGTGAACAACCTCAAGCAGAAAATGAAACAGAAGTTGAGGAAGAAAATCTGCCAAACCCAATTGAATGCAACAAAAGAATGAGACCTGATGACGAATCTTCACCTCAAGAACCACCGCTAAAAAGAAAAAAATCAGATGAATTGGAAACAAAGACAGCAAAAGCCCTGCAACAAGTTCTAGGCACCTGTGAAGAAGTTTTAAAGTTTGACAAACTTAAGCAGAATGTTGCCAAAAATCCCAAATCAAGGTATCACATAGAACGCTATGAAACACACCTGGCCAAGATACAAATTCTGACACTTAAAGCATACAAACATGTCTTTAATGAAATTAAAAACTGGAAAAATCATTTCAGGTCATCTATGGACAGAGAAGCAACAGAAAATGACTTAAAGCAGAGCGTTGAAATAACATCAAAGAGGAAACAGATGAGAAGAGCTTCAGAGCTACTCACACTGTGGAAGATTACTGTCCATTTGTCTTAGTTAACCCTTTATCTCTTAGGAGTGCTAAATTCCAAATACAGTCAATTTTTGTAACGTTTTCAATAAACGGAAAGTGCTTCAATTTTTAATTTGAATGGTCATACTTAAGGGTTTTATTTCAATGACTCTAAAGTTTGAACCAGCTTGTGTACCTTGAGATACAAATTAATGTCTACTAAGAGGTAAAGGGTTCACGCTTAAAATAACATATGTGATATATTAAACTGAAGTTTGATTCAAGTTAATCATGGAGACATTTAATCACAGCAACAAAATGATGATTGCTGTTCACAAATATTTTAGTTAAATAAATTAAATATAACATTATAATGGTCACTGTACTTTGAAATCATTTTGATCATGCTTGGGAGTTATTCCATAAACATATTAAGAACAATTTCCTTAACTCCTACTCATAATACTTTTTGATTCCAAAAAAAAGTAAGCTTAATTAACTTGCGTCTTTCATGAAATTTGAGATCACATGTAGCTGTTTGAACCTTTCATATGCAGTCATGTAAATGATGGTGAAATTGCTGTTGAATGTATGAAAGGATTTCGGAATTGAGAAATTATTCTTGTTACTTGAAGAAAAAACAAGATATTTTGTCATTAAAAGCTGCATAGAATACATTCGGAGCATTGTTTATAACGGATATATAGAATTTTGCGAAAGACTACATGATCAAAATTCATCTTCTCGACTACAAAATTGCACAAACCGTGTGAACATTTAAGGAGAATCTATCAGTTCATCTTAGCAATAAACAACTTCAAAACCTCTAAAAATCACGAGATAACTAAACCAACGGTAAACTTCGAAAACAAAAATAGTTTTTCACTGGCAAATCATCCCTGTTTTTGCGATGAAATGCTAAATACAGTAAGTTACGAAGTTATTGATTTCAGACGGCCGCGAAGCGAAAGCGCCACGCCATTTCACGATCGATCGAAAGGAAATCATTATAAACTGCATTTACATGAAGAAAAAGAGAAAATACACCTACCTTCGGTTGAAGAAAAAACATCCTTCTATGTAACCACCCAACAGCTAGCAAAATGAATCGATATGTCCAAGCAGTGAAGTCTCACAGATTGCATGCTTTACCAAGCGGTTCCGCCATCTTGGATAGCAAGTTTAATTTGTCAACGTTTTCCCCGCGAGCCTTTGCGGGGGGTATTGCGAGTCGAATGGTCAAGCCTTAATACACGTGGTTGCTATCCTCCTATACATGAATTTGAATTGTAAATGGACGAGTTTTGTGCACTTAGTGTAAGGTAATGATTTTTCTATAAAAGACCACTCTAAAGTGTCAAGGCTTTTTCAAAATCTATCAACAGGAGAGAACCTGGTAACGGCTTTCATCCACAAACTTAATCACATTATCGATAAGCTTGATGTTTTCACCAATAAATCTATCCTTCAGGGAGCCGGTTTGGTCATTACCTATAACCTTCGGTGGTACGTTTATAATACGATTTGCTATGGCTTTTGCAGCAATTTTGTAGTCGCAGTTTAACAAAGCGATAGGACGCCAGTTTTTAATAAGGTGCGGATCTGCGTTTTTTTTAGGTATCAACCTTATTATACCTCATCTTTGCTTAATGGAGAGTTCCCCCTTTTCGTATCCGTATATATAGCTAGCTATAATTAAAATCATTCAAAAGTACAGTGCAGATCTGAAATGTTTTCTCAGAAAACTTTATCAAATTCTGCGGGGAGACCATCTGTACCTGGAGATTTGTCTGAAACGATGTCCTTCAAGGACTTTAAGCATTCTTTCTTTGTGAGTTTTCCTTCGCACAGTTTTCGCTCTTCTGAGATGAGGAGAGTTCAGATTTTCGCCTGCAAAGAAGGAATCATTCAATTCTGGACGATCCGGTTTTATTTTTGAGCTGTATAAGTCTTTATAGAAACATTCACCTTTTAGTTTGTTTTATTTCTTTATTAGTGGTGATGAAAACGTTTTTATCACCTAGCTGTTTTTAATTGAGTTACTGTTCCTCGTCTGTAGTGCCTGTTTTTCTAGGCCAAGGAAATATCTAGTGTTTTTTTCGCCTTCGTTATACCACCGGACCATGCCTCGTACAATAGCACCTTGTGTGTTATATTTGATAATGTGTTCTTGTTCTCTCTTTAAAATCTTGCTTTCAAGTTCTGTTTGGAGATCTGTTTTTTTTTTTTTCAGACTTGAGGGAGTTTTCGATTACTTTCTCTAACTGGGAGATCGATTGTTCTGTCTCTTCCTTTTTCCTTTACATTGTTCGTTTTTTCCCTACCGCATAGCTAATAGATTTTTCTCTTACTTCTAGTTTTACCACCTCCGTTTATCGAATTTTCTCCCTGGTATCCTTGTTTGACTGATTGATTTTGTTCATTGATTTGGTCTACATAATGATGTATTTAGTTTCCAAGGTCCCCGACCTCTGGTGTTTGTGTGTAGCGAGATGGTTTACGTTATCATGGAGTGGTAGGTTTTGTAGCCTGGTACAATATCGGCGTTCGTGATTCTATTTAATGATGTTTGACTTTTTAGAAAGAAATCTAACTGGCAATGGACATTAGGATTTCTTCGCCGCCATGTGTATTCTTCGGTTTTCCTGATTTTGTGGGCCAGACGTCAACTAAGTCTAGTTCAGTCGTTGCAAAATCTTGTATTACCTTAACAGATCATTGGTGTGTTTTGGCAAAGCAACCCTTCTTATTTTTGTTGATATCTAGCATTAGGTTATAGAGGGCCTAACATAGGGTTGGCGGGATGCGGGATAAGCCTTTTTTGGCTACCGGGATGCGGGATGAAATAAAATTTGAAGGCGGGATGCGGGATGGTTAGAGGGGGGCGGGAAGCGGGAAGTTCGTCATTTTCATGGCGGGACGCGGGAATTCTTGATTTTTCCGGGTGGGAAACGGGATGGATGACGACAGTGCGCTCGCCGGATATTTCACGATTCCGTGAAGGAAGACAAGTCTGGATGTTTACATACATGTAGGTGATTTTTTTAACCGTATTTTCTATCCTGTCTTTCTTTTGAAATCATTTCAGAAGTCCTGATCTTTGTCAATCCGAATAAGCACCTGTCACGGTGTCTCAATAGCCCTTTTCACGGTTAACTCTGCTCATTTGCATTACAATGAAATCTAGCATGTATGTGAGGCAATTTCGGGCTAGTTTGTAGTTTTAGCCCGAAATTGCCTCGCATCCACGTTGGATAACATTGTAATGCAAATGAGAAAAATCAACCGTGAAAAGGGCTATTTTATCTCAAGGAACCCATTAATGCTAAAACAGGAAGTAGCAAGGGGTGACACTGACGGCCGCACAAACAATCCCGTTGTGAAACTTATTTGACACCTTTTATATTTTTCCTCTAAGGAGTGTATCTTTAAAGGATTTGTTTTTTTTTTTAAAAATATCATGGGTGGTTCTTTGTAGATTTGTCGTAGCAGTGGTTGGTTCTGCATTATGTGCCATTTTGACATTAAAATTTGTTTGAGATTTGGCACTGATGGCTGGTATTGCATCACAAAGGGCAGAAATTCTTTTTGTGTTTTCTCTTCCTGTTTAAGCGCATTTTTCCTTTCTTCGAATTTTATTTTTGATAGAGTTTTCTCTATCGGTTGTATATAATATTGTGAGTGTGTGGAGTGCGGAGTGTGAAAAACGCGGGGTGTGGAAAACGAGGAGTGTGAAAAATGCGGAGTGTGGAAAAGGAAGATTACGTATTTTTATGGAAAAACATAAAATATAAGGTAAAACTGAACTAAAGAATTTTTTCTACATGGCAACTTTTGCACGTTTTCAGTGAAATTCATAATCTCTATATAAATGTCGGAATTGGTGTTGCTATCTCAAAAGAGTTGGTATTTTCATACATGCATACAGAGAACAGCCTGATCCTCTTAACTGCAGATATTTATATAAAGGGGCTATGTCGCAAGGTGAGTCTGCGCAATGAGTTCCTGTCGTGACGTCACACATGTTAGATTTGTATTGTTCCCTGCCGGGTCGCGGCAAGTTTTATCGCGCTTGCACTCGTGTCGAATCACGCGAGGTAATTTCGCTTTTAAATTCCTCCCCAACTTCCACCACTATTGGAAGACATCGAATTTTTCGAAGGTTCGACTAACAAGTCGCAGAAATAATTTAACAAAAATCTAGCCAAGTAAATACTCTAACTAATTTGTAAACTTGAGATCTATCCTTCGACGCAATACGACGGGATGGAACGGATTGCAGCGAATTCGACAGTAATGGCCGCCAACTTGATAAAAAGCCACCGGATGTTTTTCAAGATGTTAGTACTCACCCGCCATCCTCGCGACATAGCCTCTTTAAATGATATTGTTATAGCATTTCAGATTGGTGAAAATCCAGTACTCTGTAAATGAACTGCTCAATAAAAACAAGTCCGTTTAACATTGGGTTTTTGCGCTGAATATGCAAGAAATTAGGATAATAGGTGTTCGTGAAGTCAGCACTGCAAACCAATGGTCCGGTACTTTGATCTCCCATTATAACAATAACCTTGGAGATCACTATTTGATTTGAGATCGGAAACAGATCCCTAATAGCGAGAGTCACCTTCAGTTATTCTTCCAAACACACACATTTTCCATATTCCACCTTCAAATTGCCATGAAATTGCAAATTCTCCCTGGAAACATTTTCCAGACAGCTCTAATTGAAGCAGTGGTAATTGAGCAATGCACATTGCCCAGACGCTATGCAAACAATGTCGTCGCAGATTTCGTAATAAAAAAGAATGCCGGCGCGGCTTCAAAACGTGCTCTATCTATTCAAAATGCTACAGAATTAAGTTCGAAAAGTTGTAATGGTGTGAAATGTAGGCATATATGAAATTAGTATATACTGAAACAGTGGATAGCATTGTTGGCGTGCTCTGATTGGCTCCTGAAACTCAGAATAGCGTGCTACCCACCTCCACTTCGGTGAATAGTTGTTCAATACCAACTCTTTTGAGATAACAACACTGCAATTCCACCTCGTGGATTCACTGAAATTCCTATTTATTTATTTATTTATTTATTTATTTAAATTCTGGCATTTATATAGGGATTGTGGATTTCAAAACTTGCAAAAAAAAAATTAGTTTAGTTTTACCTTATATTTTATGTTTTTCCACAAAAATACGTTTTCCACATTTTCCCACTCCTCATGTTTCACACTCCTTGTTTTCCACACTCCGCACCCCGCATATTCCATACAACCTTGAAGTCCTCTATCAGATTTCGTGGGTGACCCCTATGTAGTAGGCGTGTTTTAAAATTTGTTTTTTAAATTTGAAATTTTGAAGCTTGGTGTGATGGAGGACCTTCGTCATAGTCCACGCACTGTTCTCCGATAAAGAAAACTTTTGTTTGGCTCTTCAACACTTACTCAAAAGATAAATTTACCAAACTAAACTGACTGCTACTGTTTACCGTAAACAAAGACCCAGGTCGTAATGCATTAGCCCGCGGAAATCGCGTCTCGTCCGGAAAAAACTGCGACTTGTCTTGCAAAAAAAGTATTTTGGAAGCGGGATCGGGATGACACGTTCGAAGCAAGCGGGATGGCGGGATGAATGAAAAAATAGTGGCGGGAAGCGGGATTGGGAAACCCTATTTTAGACCCTCGTTATAGTCCCCAACGATTATCATTTTTCTCGCACTTAAACGTCTGAAGCTGTTCGGAAAGAAGTTCCAAGTATCTAGGGTTTTCATCGTTTGGGGCATAAATGTTTGCTAGTGTTATGCAAAACTGCTCAATTTTAAGGTCACAAAAAATGAACCGTCCCTCGGGATCGCAAAAGGTCGCCCTATGTTTTTGCAAATTAAAATTATTATTGAATAGAATGCAGACACTTGCTTTGGAACCTGAGTGACAACTGAAAAGCCCTCGATAGCCCCATTCAGCTAAATACATGGGAATATTCTTGTCTATACAGTGAACTTCTTTCAACATAACTGAATTTAAAACTTTCTGGCCCAAAGCCAGTTGAAAGGTTTTCATTTTGTTTTGTCCCCAAGCCCCTTACATGTACGTTAAGGGAGCATATCTGGAAAGTTGTTTTGTGTTTAAAGTTTTGACCGTGTTCGTTTTTGTTGAGGAGTTTCATTGTGAAAGAATTCAAACGGTGATATTTGCGTCAAGTCGTCGCTAAGGAAAAAAATAGCAAATAGCAAAATGTTCATTACGACGATTACAAAACTTAAAGAGTTAAAAATTACCTAGGGAATCGATCTTACACGGATCAGCATGGATCTAAGCCCTGTTTATTCTAAGCCCTGTTTATTCTACGCGACGGAAAAAACAAAGTCAAGAGAGAGAAAGGTAAAAAACCGACTATGTTTAACCTTTGAAGTTTTCTGGAACATTGTCCGCTCGGTACCGTTCTTCGCCTATTATTAAATGTCTGTCTATTACTTCGATTAGCACGTTCCTCTCCTCTTGGATTTCCCTCGCATAATCCAGCGTAATATATAAGCATCTTTGAATCTCCTTGAATTTTTCATTTCCTTAGATCTTTCGCGACCACGCGGCATAAACATCTTGAGATTATCGGACGATTTCTTCCGCCTGAGGCCTTTTCGATACGGTGGACAGGATGGAATCGCATACACCTGTACATGGGGTTTATTCCAAGCTCCCTTTCTATGATTTTAGTAACAAGTTCTTTGGAATTCTCATCTTTGTTTTCCTGTATGTTATTGAACTTGAGATTTTTGTGACGGTTGTAACTTTCAAGGGTAATATTATTTTCTTTTTCATTCGCTAGTAGCTCATTTAGTTTAATCACCTCCTCCTTGAGATCATCGATTTCAAGTTGTTGTGTTTCTTTGATTAGCTTTTGTGCTTCGAGCTCTGCAGCCTTGAAGTCATCAATCCGAGCTAGCGAAGATTTAACTTTAACCACGGTTTTTTAAAGACCATTCAAGGTTTCCTTGATTTCGTGCCTGAAGCAGTCAATCTGGACCTAATTTCGTGGAGCTTGCTTTCCAGGCTTTCTTGAATTGTTTTAATCATGTTCGCGAATTGGGAAAAGTTGTCGGCATCCGCCATTTCTTCACTTGTTAATCTGGCTTTTTTGTCTTTGGACGTTGGGCTGCTGGAAAAAGATCTATCGGCTCTTTGGTCCTCTTTTCTTCGGGTAGGTCTTTCGACATATGATTGGAGAAGATTACTTTACGGAACGTTTTACGGCGGTAGATTATTTCTTTGGTTAATTTTTGGGCAAGAACTGACCATGTCAAAATTTCTTCATATCAGGAAAACGTGACGGCCGCCATCTTGTTCGGCCCAATCCCCCTTATTGTGAGCTTGAAGGTTTCTCATAATTAGTTTCTCATGTAGGTGAAATTTTGTGTTCGTAACGGAAGTTACGCTTCTTTTCTATTAGCAGTCCATTTCTCGTTATTTGGCTGTTACTTACAATTATTTCAGTCAATAGAAAATTATAGTAAGCTCTCCGTGATCAAACTTCACATAAAGTCAGTTTGCGGACAGCTTAGCTCCCGTGCCTGCAAAAAGAAACCCCCAAAAATGTGTTCTATAGTGAACTACAGGAACTCGGATACCATTCGCTATTCATGAGTACGATCAAACGATATTTTGAAAGTTTTCAAAATTGCACTAACTTTCGCTGACAAATTATTTTTGTCGTTACTCCCACACTCGCTTCCAATGTAATGTTGATTTTATGCATCAATCCCAGCTAAACTAGTACTTCGACATTGTATTTAGTGGAGAGGAAGGTTCGGCATAGTGAAGGACAACTTCTCACTTTCAAAGACTTCGTCACTAGGCGGTATATTGTTAAGTTTTTTCTAAGGTCTTTTTGCCAACCTTGAGTGTACATGATACTATTTTTAAAATTATTGACAAAAGTACAGTGCATTCAATTGCTAACTCCAAATGCAAGATCCATGAAGCGTTGCTATCTTGATACCTTGAACACCCAACAAACGTTTTAAGGTCTTTTTGCCAACCTTGTAGTGCAATTTTATTTCTAATTTTACAGGAGCTGTACACTGTACATGACACTATTACAGTGAGTGAGAGAGAGAGAGAGAGAGAGAGAGAGAGAGAGAGAGAGAGAGAGAGTACAGTGTATTCAATTGCTAACACCAAAACCTAAAAAGAAAATGTAAGGTCCATGAAGCCTTGCGATCTTGATACCTTGAGCACCCAACAAACCTTTTTACGACATCACCACGACATCACCAGCTAATTCGTATTATTATATTTTCGTAACCGCGGATAAGTGTGAAGCAATGAAGTTGATGAAATCTTCGTATTTTGTAACTAACCTTATACTCCCGTGATAGACACGAATTGACAAGATTACATTTGATTGGCTCAACTTTGCGAGGAGACGTGACGTCAATTGAATTCGCACTCTCTGATTGGCTAACTTGTAAAAATGTTTGTTGGGTGCTCACGGTAAGGCGCGTCGCACCTTAAATGAATTGCCTATTTTTTTTCTTATATTTGTTTATCCAAGGTGATTGGCAGTCACTTGGTTGCTATAACAATGTAGGCCCAACCGCTGCATTACCGGATTCATTTGACAGCAACGTGGTCAGCGTGCAGGGCGTTAATAAGATCTTCGACTATTGCAAAGCAAAAGCAGAAACGTTTGGCTACAAGATTTTTGGAGCCGACAGGGAAACCTGCCGGTCTGGAGACCAAGCCGAAAGCACTTACGACGACTATGGCGAGTCCACTTTGTGTACGATTAACGCGAACTCACAAAACGGTGCTGGAAAATCTATAAACCGAGACGTATTTGTCTACAAACTGGAGTGAGGTAAATAATTTCGTTACTCATAGTAGTATTCTTCAAATGTAAAACCCGGCATTTACGGCGGTTATTAAAGGAACAGTTACATTGGCCGGCTTGTTTTAACCTGCTTTAGTCTATTATCTTGAAATAGGAAGAAAAAACGCCAAAAGAAACGTAAGCTAAACCGACAAAAGAACGGTTAAAAAACTCAAAGTTTCACGGAAATGTCAAGTTTGATTTTTTGAAAAAAAAAAAAGTTTGATTTTTTGACTGCCTGTCACGGAATTAAATCAATTGGGTGTTATTGGCCCTCCAAAAATAAATAGGACAATTGGATAAGAGGGGCGTAGTGGCCAATTGTTTTTACTACTTACATGTACAGTGATTGTTCATTCACATTCTACAGTACCACGAGGTTATAATGAACTTCTCATAGCTTGCAGTGACTATTCTTTGAGTCAGATCATTTTCTAATGTTTGCAAATAGTTGAAAACTACTTTCTTTATGAAGATAATTGCAGATTTACTAAGATAGACAGACAATAGAAAAGTTGTGTAGATTAGAACAGCAATGTGAACACTATAACTAGACAAATTAATACAATTTTCCTAACTGTTCTTCTTTTTTTGCAGAAAATAAAAGTCGTGACATGCAAACACTTTACGGACAACTAGGCATGAAAGAAATAAGGAGACAATAATGAATGCTAAGATAATATCAGTACTATGAAAGGGTAACGATAAAGTGTGAACCAGTAACGAAGAGTAACTAAACATGGAAGAAATAAAGAAACAATAATTAAGGGATGCTAACAAAATGTCAGTTGTAAAAGAAAGAGTACCAATACATATTTATCGTCTGTATTGTCAATTGAGAAGAATTTATGAGGGCCATTTAAAACGAGCATGGTATAAGGTATACATGTAGGCAATAAACTAAATACAACTGTAGTTCAACGCTCTGCCTCACTGAACCTGTCTTATTGTCAAAGTGAAAACTCCCAGAGTAAACGATGTGAGAAATGGACTTATTTGTCCACGATACTGAAAAATTCTTATGTAAATGCAATCATCGTTGCCAATTCAGGGGCGTACCCAGCCATTTTGCAAGTGTGGGTTACATCTCGTCCGAAGTCTCTCACTCCCGTTTCTCTTTTCACATTGAAATAGCCTGCTCCTTTCTCGATGTTTTTGTAATGATTCTGTTCTCGATTCTCATTAATCTGCCGCGAAAAGTGGGTTCTGAACCCCACCCCTCCCCCCCCCTCCCGTTGGTACGTCTCTGCCATTGCAGGGCCATAGCCAGTATGAGGCAAACCGAGGCACTTGCCTCAGTCATGATCCCAGTGTTTTGTTTAAACGTAGTCATCATAAAGACCCTTAACAGCTAGACGGGGAATTTAACCATGGATATTGCCTCAGTCCTTATTTTTTTCTGGCTATGGCCCTGCATTGATCTCTCAGTTTAAGGACGGCGAGCAGTCTCTCAGTTCCTAATGGTTCTATGCAGCGACAAGGCCGGGAACAAGTGAGTTTATCGTTGATTTACATAATTAATATATATAGATAGCCCAAGCCTAACAGCGTCGCACTTTGAACAAGCTTAACTAAGGTGAAACTTAACTAAGGTGAAAGGTTGGAAGCACAAGAATTAAGATTGACGAACGGGTTATTTTCAATTTTAGCAATTCTCAAAAACAGTATTACGCGACCGTCTGCACAGTACATTTTTATAGACCGTACAAAAGTTCACAAAAACAACTTTTATTTGTCTAGAATAAATAGTACCACTAGTTTCCGAATAAAATACAGTTTATGTTTGTCAAAAATTGCCCGAGAAATTGATTTGAAAATCAAAAATTGCAAAAATACACAAACATATTTGCATAAGGCGATGCGAGTGAAGATAGAACTGTACTATAAAATCAAGTCTTGTTTTGTTTACATAAAATCGCTTTTCAATCTATCTAATGAATGAACTAACACATAAAAATGGACAACACAATCTTCTTTCGAAAAAATTTATTCAAATCTCCATTAGTTTACGTTTAAAAGCAAAACGCGTACCATCTAATTATAGCTCGAGTTCAAGCTTTCTTCGATGAAATTCAAGAGATCGATACAACTAAATTTAGGCACGTTTTAAAATCAATTCGCCAAAACTAACAATAACACTAATAACAAGTCACTCACAGATTGATATCAACATAAATTCTCATCGAAAACTGTAATCTGTTTTACCTTTAAGTTCCTCGCTTGCTTGGAAATTCAAATCTCCGCTTCTGGTTCTGAAATCATCTCCCGCATTGATAAAAACGTAATACACGAAGTTCCTCGAAGCAAGATTTTATCCCTGAAAGCTCGTCTTTTTCCACTAAAGCGGCTTCTGAGTATACCTTAATTAGTATCCCTGTCTTGAGTAGCAAACCGCGAAAAAATGCAGGAAAATAACGAGTTTAATTCTCCGCTAGGCACAAGAAAACAACTAAAGTGTTTACCGAGCTCACGGCTGTGTGGCCGCGCGAAAAACAAAATTGCTAAGATCCCGGATGTTGTCCAACACGGGCGTCGGCGGGCAGACAACGCGCCCGCGAAACATTCCGCTAGCCATGACCATGAAAAATCACGGCGTAGGTTCTATGAGTATGGAGCTGCGCAGCCAGGCCTTCGGCCTGGCAAGTGCTCCGCTATTACCATTCAGCTTTTGATTTCCACCAACGGCCTGTTTACATCTCTTCAATGTAAACAGGTCTTAACTCTAATGCCCGGGGGGGAGGTACTCAACAAAGTTTCGTACGGGGATGCTCCGTCCCGAGGTTTAAACCCTTACCCTTTTATATACCGTTTTTGACAGAAAAGGTACCCCTTTCATATACCTTTAATTGAAAATGGTACCCCTTTCATACAGCCTTTACGTGCGTCTGTTTGATACATTTTGAAAGACGCGTTTTAAAATACTTAAATGGCAGTTTCCCTACCTTTTTTTATGCTTCAACTCGTGTTTTCGCTACCTTTTTCTTTTCTTCGTGAAATCCCTACCCTTTCATATACTTCAACTCGTGAAATCCTGACCATTTCACATACCTCCAGCCTCAAAAAGGTACCCCTTTCGGGCGGAGCATCCCCGTATAGCCCACTATAGGAAGTACCCCGGGGGGGAGGGTGGGGGTTCGCTACTTTTGTTAGGTTTGTGGGGCCCCTTTTCCTTCTTTGTTTGATACTTTCGTACAAGCTTGTTGTTTTCGTCATTTTTAAAACAATACAAACAGGCTTGTTAGTTTTGTTGTGTTCGTTATTTAGTTCTGAAAGCCGAACGTAAAAACGTATTCTTGCTATTTTGCGATTGCGTGCAATCCTGGACATATCTCGATTGGTTCATTGAATTGTCTACGATTGTTGTCCTTGATCAGAGAGATAACAAAAGTTTTCTAGTTCTGCATCGATTTTAGACACTGCTTTTAAACGATCAGTCGACCCTGTGATACCCAGTGCACTGCTTAGAGTAAGCATTTACAATGAAAATCAATTTACTGCATCTTTCAGTAACACGTGAACTCTGAAGTTTGAAGCCCAACTAAAGGGTCTTTCTGCATGTACCGGTACCTATGATCTTCTATTGTTTGTGAGGTATTGTATTTTTGGTCTTGTTTTGCATTTGTATTATTGTCGTTCTTTGTTCCTTTTGTTTTACGTAATATGTACTCCGGTACATGCAGAAGGAACCCAACTAAAGTAAGGTTTACCTTTTACACTGTTGTCAAATAAATAAATAAAATAAACATAAAATAATCAAAGGGCTCTTAGAGCCAGCTCATTCATGTAATGGACAATTTTCATTGTACCCTTGATGGTCATAAAGCAGATTGTAAAGCACTTGAGGCTCGCGCGTACATAAAGTGCTTTACAATCTGCTTTATGACCAAGCAAAACAGAAAAAGCACAACAATAAAGCAATGCTTTACGTACTTACCAATAAAAACGCAAACAATGACAGACCTCAGCAATTTTCCAATAGGGCCGCCTCGATGGCCTGCCTCGTGCCTTTCCATTTCCGGTCATTTTCACTTCCGACCGATTACGTCACTATCTACGGATCCACAACTTCCGTCGACATTTGCTTCCCTCACAATACCTCATTCATTGCGCATGCACATGAGTGAGCTAAAAATAAATAAATAAAATAATCATAATTATGGCGACAAGTATTGGACCCCTGAAAACAAAAACTGACACAATGGCGACCACAATGGCTCGAAATCCACTTATAACATGCCACCCACAATTACGTGTTGACCGTTTGACCATTTTGCGTCAACCATTGTTGTTTCCGAAAAACGAAACTGTTGGTTGAGTTTTGCACTTCAGAGTTCGCGTGCCATTGACATGCGCAGTAACTAAGGTTTCCATGCTTCAAAATATAATTAAGCTGTGAATTGCGTACAAATCGGACTGTTTTATTATTCTCGTTTAGGTTCCATGCACCAGCAAAGATATGAATGAAAGAATAGGCCATTTGCACGATGACGTCATTTTACTACTACTACCAGAATTCATTTCGTTTTTCCTTTCTTATTTAAATTTTGTAATCCCAGTGCGGTTTAAATAACAATAGCCCTAATTTGCACTACAAAACAAAAAACTGAAGGATTCTGGTAGTAGTAGTCAAATGACGTCATCGTGCAAATGGCCTATTATGGAGACAAAAGAATGACGGGCTTCTTTGTTAATAAAGCTTACGAAAGCGTCAGTCAGTGTTCTCTATGAATGTGGCGTATGTTTCCGTGTCTATTTATTCAACCAGTGAACACAACACCACAGCATATTTTATTAATTGGCCACAATTTTACTTGTCGCATGTTTCAACAAAGGAGGGCGGAGGGGACTGCGCAAAGACATCTATTCCTTGAGAGAATTCAAAGGGGACAGACTTCAAATAAATGTGGCTTGTAAACATATCTGAATTTCGTAACTGTTCATCAGTATCTAATGCCTAAAATGTGTGCAATGATATACGACAGGTCTGCACGTTGGCTAGAAAGGAAATAAAGAGGTCAATTTTTAAAGAAACTGTGATACTGCGTGCGTCAGTGGGGGGAGTGAAGCACAAAAACTGAGTTGATAACTAAAGGTAAATTGACGACCGTAAAGAGATTCAAAAGCTAACGCTTCAAGCGCACAGTGCCCTTCGTTAGGATTTTCTATTGACGAAGGGCAGGCGCTCAAACTCTGTCAGCTTTTGAATCGCTTCACGGTGTTCAATTTACCTTGATAAAACTAAATTTTCTAGGAATACTTTCCGGGGGCGTTTTGTTTTGAAATAGAGTCTAGATTTATTTATTGGTCTGAAATTGGGCCAGTTTTGCGTACCCAAAAATAGGGTATATATTTTCGCGGATTTTGTCAAGAAAAAAGGAAAGGTTTTGGGACCTTTGCGGATTTGGATTCACTCGGGACAGAGGGCTAAAGCCGGGATTACATGTATGCTATCGACAAAAGCATAAGAATAAGCATAAACGGAAGTAGAAGATGTGAATCGAACATTGACATGAGCATAAGATTGTTTTCACTAGCAAAGCGGAAGCATAATCATTTGCACCAAGTGAAATTAAACATCGACATAAACATAACATTGATCCTTATGCTTATGCCCGCCCGCTATGTGAATCTGGTTTCAGTGGCCAATTTAATTCCTCTCTTTGTCGATAAATTTAAGGCTAGGCGGTTATTTTTCATGTTTTTATTGTCACTTTGTATTCAGCATTTCCATAAACTAATGTAATAGACTAAATTCATAAATGGCTTCCCAGCATAATGTTATTCTGTCAAGCTTTCAAAACGTACCCAATTGTGACGTCATGAATATTGCATACGCGTACGGTAAGAGGAGTATAGAATGGTCTATCGGAAATGATGCGTCTCGGAAAATATTCACCGAGTCTCGAATTCTCGCCATTTGAAATTGGAGTCTCGGAATCTCGGAATCTCTATAATTTTCGAAGTCTCGAAGTCTCGAATTTTGATAATTTGGATCTTGGAGTCTCGTAATTTTTTCTCGTAAATCTCAGCTTCCGTTGGAGATTTCAGTCACATTTTAAGCTGTTTTAGTATTATCGGCCCGACATTTTCCAGCAATTGGAATCTCGGGCTCGGATTTTTTAGAGGTAAAATCTCGGGCTCGAATTTGATAGAAACGCTGAAGTCTCGGTTTCGAATTTTTAAACAAGGGTCTCGCAGTCTCGCAAAGTCTCGAATTTACCATTCTATACCCCTGGTAAGTAAACGCGGATATGGATATATAGTTTCTAGTTACATGTTTTATCTTTGATCGCTACATTTCAATATTTACAAAAAAGCAGTTTTTGAGCCATCCGCGCAGTTATTGATTGTTTTAGATTCTACCACAACCGGCAACCATTGAGCAGATATTTTCATCACTTTATAAGTATGAAAATATACGCACGTTTTCGCGTTAGATGAAAGTATCTAGATCGGGTGC